>CM045733.1:46122500-46215000 GCA_024760905.1 Plotosus lineatus
CGCCTCACATATTAATGTGACTCGGCTCAGCTTCATATAAAGTGACCATCCGTCGACCATCGGAACCATTTACAAGCAGAAAGATCGCATTATAGAGAATGTTAAAGGTTATATTTGATACTGTATTTGATGAGTGAATTTGATTAAAATGTATCTATTTGAAATTATTCTGCTTGAATTTAATTTATTTGAAATTAATGTTGGTATTTTACAATGTTATGTTACGTTCATAATAATTGATTTAGGGGTGCTATATGAGATACGGTAATGGTATTTATGGATGTATAGTGCAGTATGAGCATCATACGTCACACGTCATACGTCACTATAACAACTTACATTCACTTTCAACTTACGTTCCCAAATCAAAAAGAAAACAGTCAAAGCAGAGTATGTAAATTAAGCCATGAACTAAATTAAACAGGGGAGAAAAACAAATAGTACTGTTATATACCATGATAGATTTTTACCATACCACCCACCCACCCCAATTATGACACAAACGCATTTCGGGGGACTTTTCATCATGCTGCAGTTCCCTCTTTGTTTTAATTGATCCGAGTCCAAATAACTATGCCACTGCCATGAAAGTCAGAATTTATTCAGTTTAGCATTTATAAAAAATATCTTCCCCCCCCCCACCGAGTGTTTTTTTTTTTTTTTAATCTTACGTCTAATAACCACCCATATGTACTAGGAGCAAAATGGTAGATCAAACTTACTAATTTTATTCGATCAGTCTCTAACAGTAAAATAAGTCATTCACTGCCTGTAAAAGTGAGTTTACACGGTATTTCAAGACCTCCTGCCACTGTGGAATGTCTATAATGTTCATCAGTAAGAACAGATTTGATTGTTCTGCTATGCTTTAAAAAAACAGGAAATATTTTGCTGTGTTCTCTTGGTAAATGTCCAACAACCGATGAACCATTAGAAACTGCTACAGCAAAACTATGGGATACTCTGAATGAATGGAGCGATGAGACGGATATGGACTAATCAGAAAGTTATGCATATTTTTTACCCGATTCTCCTGCTCACTACGTGCTTGATGAATTTAAAGGCGTTCCTGGCCATGTGGTTCTGTTTGTGTTCGTGCTGATTGGTTCAATGTGCCATGTGCTAAAATTGACATTCATGTTTGAATGTTTGAAGGAACAGCACCGGGAGGGAAAATTAAAAGGTCTTTTTTTTTTTTTTAATTATGCTGTTTTATGTTTATTTTAAGTTTTTGTGCAAGTAATTTGGTTGATACCACAAAATGAACAACACAAATACCAGTAAAACTCTTTTATTGTCTGTTATTATTCATGTTTTCCACCTCGATGGTAATAAATACTTATCGTTCCACTCCGCTGGTAACATTTTAATAAGCACCAATCTACATCAAATTTTTTTAAGCGCCCTGGGCGCTCATCACGTTGAATATGGTGTATATATGGTAGGAGGTTTAAAAAGAGAATAAGAGTAAGGATTAACCAGTTAAATTTACAAAGCATCTCTTCTAGTAATTACTAGCGTGCTATTTTATTCCTTTTCAACAAAACTAATCAAAGGTATTGAATTACTTTATTAATGTTTTGATAGTATGGTAAAGTCAGTAGATGAAGTAATTATTACAAATGAGATAATATTGTTTATTTATTAGTTATACTCAGATACAAGCTTTAATACAATTCCAACTCACTGTATGCATCAAGCTTGAATAATAGCTCTAATGTTCAGCTTCCCACACGCTTGGCAGATGAAGTGAGTCTTCCGTCTAAAAACCGATATGAAGAATTTACACAATGAATGGTGTGTGTTGTAAATGTGTTTTAAGAGTGTTGGTTAAATATTTGATTGGGTAATGTTCTCTAGGCTCTGAAGAATGGAAAACAGACCAAGAGTTTTGGGATTATGGTGCATGTGGAGAGAAACAACTTCCTCTGAAAAGTAAACTCTACAAACTAAAGCTCATCTGAAAATATTATAGAAACCATTCTGTTATTAATTTCCTGGATTTAATGGCTTTGGTTTCAAGTTATTTAATTTGTCACAATTAAAATACAAGTACAATTAATGCAGCATTTTATTCTGATTCTTTAAAAGGCGCGATTGCATCTCTGTTGACATTACTTCTCCACACCCAAAACCATTAAGCATACAGAAGCATTTCGATATTAAAAGTGCTATTTCTGGGTGGAGTACTCATTAAAACTCATTTCAACATGACAGCCCACAAGTTCCTGTCATTCATACTCAACTGATATAACTTTAATTGCAAAGTAAACAGGAAATAATGATATGCAAACAACACACACAATAAAACTTGATCACTTGAGCTCTGGGATGGAACTCGTAATTCAGGTAATTCTAAAAGTGGAAGAATTAACTTATTATCCTTGCAATATGCGTGAATAATCGATCATTTATATCATGAATTGATACTGCAGTAGTGACCTTCAGATTACACTGCATTATGTGAATGTAAATGAACTGTAAGGTACTGCCTCCATGCAGCTGGATTTAGTGGACAGGCCATATTTGGATCCTGGTTGAAACCATGCACTCATCTTACACAATGTTCAATAGTATGGAAATGTACATATAAATTATTTTCCCCTACTTGAGATTTGTATAAAGTAGACCGTCTTTTTACTTTACTCTTAATATTCCTACACACAGGGAAACCACTTACTTTTAAAAAAAGTAATATTTGTTTTTAAAAATGACATGCAAAATTTAGTAATAAAATTGCTGATAAAATAATTATGTTGCTCAGAGACTTACTATCACTTTATACTGCACATGTGGACATATGTGAGCCACTCCACCGAAAGTAGGCTCTTGCATCCAAAAATAAAAAATGAGCAGAATGCAGCAAAAAGTTTGTCAATACCTTGAAAACTGATAACAAAACTATCTGATCTCTTTATACAAGTAAACTTTGCCCTCATCATTAACATATATATCCTGCTCAGCAGAAAGGATCACATCATTATAAACACAACAACTGACTTATGTACACTTTTATTAACAGCTGCCTCTTCTTCAACATCAAAATCTTCATCAACACAGCTGGCATCATCATCATCATCATCATCATCAGTTTGTTCATCTGTAAAAGGAATGAAACATTTAAATATTTTTCAGGTGTTGACCAATTTTCGTACAAAACTAAACAATCCACAATCCACCATGTCCAGTCCAGATAAGATTACACACAAATCAAATAATCAAAAAAATTCCATAATCAAATTTTGCATGCAGAGAAAAATACTCACTGGCGAAATAATCTTCAGGAACGCCAAGCATTCCGGTATCTTCAAACCCCAATTCTCGCGTCGAATTAACATCTATACTAATGGTGCTAGATATCACAGATGACATTTCACTCTCCTTTTCCAGAAATTATGTGCATTCACAATCTTAAAAATAAACTTAATGACTGTTATTGAAGAGAAAGTTGGAGATAAATTCCGCATGCAGTAAACCGGAAGTTAACATCGGAAGTTAACGTGTAACGGGCATTGTGCCACTGAAACGGCATTCTTCTGGCGTATGGATTACAGTGTGTCTTGTACCGAACTCGGTGAATAATTGCAACGAAAACCAGTAAGTTTTGCTACTGTTTTTATCTAGTTTTATGAGGGTACTTGCCAGAAAAATGGGGAAAAAGACATTTTTATTGAGTTTTTGTTGATTTCTGGTGAGCAAGTGATAGTTGAATACTTGTTTTAATTGTTTATGCAAAAATCCGAATTTCGATAAAAATGGACCATTTTTACTTTTCTGGCCTTTATCTCAATAGTGTTCTGTGCGATAAGCACCTACTTTTGGTGGAGTGCCTCACATATTTACAATGGGGAGGTCTGATTTCTAGGCTTGTTATGCTTTGTCACTCCTGAAAGTAAAGCTAATTTCATGGATTAAACCCTCCCCCCCCACGAACCGGACCCTCTCTAAAATATAAAGGGCTCATCCTTCACCCTTCCGCCAAGGAATGTAGAAATAAGCTCTGTAAATTTTGCTTAATTCTGCTTACAGTCAGACAAACAAACTGCAGTTAGAAACTTCCTTGGCAAAAATCTACAGTCTGGATACATTTTAAAATGAACATATTAATGAGGATAAAAACAAAACATAACAAAACACCTTCAAGGAGCAGATGCTAAAAAGAGAAAAAAAAACAAAAAAAAAACAAGAGCTACTAATCTAATCTCACTGATTGCCACTTAATACTTATTAAGGTCAACCATGACCTCTCTCTCTCTCCCTCCCTCCCTCCATAGGAGTGTGAAACAGTCTTTTGGGAATTCTGTGTTGTGTCCAACATCACAAATTTTATGCACAGTGCAAATGTCAGTATTATGACACCTGTAAGACACGCACTTTTATTTAAAAAAAAAAAAAAAAAAAAAAGCCCAAACATCCAACTGTCCAACTGCTTCCCACTCTTTCCAGAAGCATTGTGGGTAAAACTCGTTCTGCTGCATTAACAGCTTGTTGACACAGCAGTCAGACTGTGTTTACTACACAGCACTGTTCCGGTCTGCATCAGGGTGGACCCAGAGCTGACGCAGCATGCAGGTGCACGAGGATGTGTGTCTCTCCATCTCCGCACTAAACTATCAAACAAATGTAGCATAGCATGCTCTCTATGATGAGGCTACTTATTGCTGTTTTGCTTTTTTTTTAGCTCCAGCAAATTCAAGTAAAGGTACCAATTTTCACAAAGAAAAAGTTATCATTTATATTTATTTCAGGTTTTGATTGATGATAAGGTAATGACAATAAAACATGTCTGATTGCAACTGTAAACTACATTTCTGTAACCGTTTAATCCTAATTAGGGTCGCAGGGAGGCCGCCACTCTAACATACTTCTCTGCCACTCCAGACTTCCTCGTGCAATATCACAGTTCCTCTCTCAGCACCCTGTCATATGCTTTCTCCAGGGCCACAAAGGCACAATGCAGCTCCGTCTGACCTTCTCTGTACTTCTCTATTAATATCCTCAAGGCAAACACTGCATCTGTGGTGCTCTTTCTTGGCATGAAACCAAACTGTTGTTCACAAATGCTGACCTCCGCCCTTAGTCTAGCTTCCACTATTCTTTCCCATAACTTTATCGTATGGCTCATCAACTTTATCCCTCTGTAGTTGCCACAACTCTCCCTTGTTCTTAAAAATGGGCACCATCACATTTCTCCTCCATTCCTCTGGCATCCTCTAACTCTCTAAGACCTTGTCCATCTTCCCAGCACACTTTACTTTCCAACCGAGCATACAAGTCATCATACGCCCTCTGTTTGGCCTTTGACACCGCTACCTTCGCCTTACGCTGTGTCTCCCTGTAATCCTGTTTACTCTCTTTGGTCCTCTCAATGTCCCACTTCTTAGCCAACCTCTTTTGTACACACTCCTGCACTTCCTCATTCCACCACCAAGTCTACTTATCTACTCTACTTCCAGAGGACACACCAAGTATTCTCCTACCGGTCTCCCTGATCACATTAGCTGTAGTTGTCCAGTCATCTGGAAGCACTTCCTGACCACCCAAAGCCTGTTTCAACCCGTCCTTGAAGACAACCCGACACGCTTCCTTTTTCAGCTTCCACCACTTTGTCTTCTGCTCTGCCTTTGTCTTCTTCTTCTTCACCTTCCTCACCATCAGCGTCATCCTGCACACCACCATCCTATGCTGTTTGGCAACACTCTCATCCACTACTACTTTGCAGTCACTGACTTCCTTCAAATTACATCACCTGCACAAGATGTAGTCTATCTGTGTGCTCCTATCTCCGCTTTTATAAGTCACCCTATGCTCCTCTCTCTTCTGGAAGAAAGTATTTACCACAGCCATTTCCATCCTTTTTGCAAAATCTACCAACATCTGTCCTTCTGCGTTCCTGTCCTGGATACCAAACCTGCCCATCACTTCCTCGTCCCCTCGGTTTCCTGCACCAACATGTCCATTGAAGTCTGTCCCAATGACCACTCTTTCACCTCTGGGGTACTCTGCATTACTTCATCTAACTCATTATAGAATCTCTCCTTCTCTTCTAGCTCACATCCTGCCTGTGGTGCATAAGCTCTAACAACATTGACCATCACGCCTTCAATTTCTAACTTGAGACTCATCACTCTGTCTGACACACTTTTCACTTCTAGAACATCCCTGACAAACTCCCCCTTCAAGATGACTCCTACTACATTTCTCTTCCCATCCACACCATGAAAGAACAGCTTAAACCGTGCTCCTAAGCTTCTAGCCTTGTTACCTTTCCACCTAGTCTCCTGAACACACAGTATGTCCACCTTCCTCCTCTGCATCATGTCAGCCAGCTCTCTACCTTTTTCTTTCATAGTTCCAACATTCAAAGTCCCTACTTTCAGTCCTAGACTCATGCATTTCCTCTTCTCTCTCTCTGTCTAAGAACACGCCTCCCGCCTCTCCTTTTTTGACGTCTTCAACCAACAGTAGTCCAATTTCCACCAGCACCCAGTGCGGCTAACTGGGTTATTAAAGGCGGGCCATGTCTCTCACTGTCTATGGTGAGAGGCATGTAAAAGAACCATTGCTGACTTTCGTAAAGAGTAGGCTGCAAAGTCGTCAGCGTGTTTCTGTCCCTTGCTAAAAAGGGTTGTGACAGGAAGGGCATCCGACGTAAAAACCTCTGCCAAATCAAACGTGTGAATCAGATGATTTGCTGTGGCGACTCCTGAGTTACAGGGAAAAAGCCGAAAGGAAGACAGACAGACCCTGTTGGTTAACAGCACTGATGGCGGTCGTTGTTTACCCGGGCCTCGACCAATCCGGTATGACATTCTTTCTTGTTATTCGCACATTATTTGGCATTTGTTTTACGCCGGATACCCTTCCTGACGCAACCCTCTGCATTTATCCAGGCTTAGGACCGGCGTGAGGGAGAGACACTGGTTTGTGCCCCCTTCACGGCTGCAAATATCCTTAACTTTTTTTTTTGGAGTGTGTATGTATGTATATATATATATATATATATATAGAGGTGTCCAACCGCTATTATGACTGAATAAGAAACATACATGTAAACCAATTCTCTATCATATACAACTCTTTTTTTAGTATTCTGCTGATCAAATTAAAAACTCCATGAACAAAGAATAACAATGCAAACAAAAAGACGTAAGCAAGAACTAGATAGAGTCTCTAGATCAAGTCTAATTATGTTCTTAAAACTTAACATAGAAATCGGTAACCTCAAGTAATTATCAAAGTTGTCTTGAGATAGCATTCGACATAATCAAATTATTTGAGATATTTTCCTTCAGCTTTAGCTTCTGTCCTGTTCCTTATCATCTGTCTCTTCCTTTTCTTTTATATCAACCTCACTCTCCACATAATCATCCGATTCACACTCATCTTCAACTAGATCAGTGAGTGCTTCATCTGAACATTTGCATAGATCTGCCTTTTGGTTTGTTTTTTTAAGTCTGTATGGCGCTTTATTTATTCATAAATATCACAGTACAAAATTAAAAAGTTTTTACTGAAGCATTACTACATTTTACTATATTATTATGATTATACTCGTGGATTAGTGGCAAACCCTGAAGTTACTGGCACGCGATTCAAATTTGGTCAATGGCTGAGAGCTTTTGTTTCTCCCTCATGCTGATTGGTTGCAGATATATATATAAAAACGCCAACCATGTTTTTACCCAAACAACAGTTGGAAAAGGGAAGTGATTGCAGGAAAGGGAAGTGTGTGTGCAGGAAGACTATTAAAAACATTTACATTTAACAAAGTGCTAATGGAGAGCAAGCCACACCCATGGGGCAGGACAAAAAAAAAAGTTCCAGAGAGCATTTAACTAAACAAAAACAAAAAAAGACTTGCACAAGATAATTTACCAACAGTTTTACAAAAAAAAAATTTCAGGATGTGAAAAATGCTAAATAAATCAATCAAAAGGTTTAAATAGGATGAACCCTCTTCAAAATCGGGTGAAAACTACTCATCACTTTCTGATAAGTCCATACCTGTCTCATTGTTCCATTCATTCAGAGCATCAGATAGTTTTGCTGTAGCAGTTTCTAATGGTTCATCGGTTCACCAAGAGAACACAGCAAAATATTTTCCTGCTTTTTAAAGCACGGCAGAACAATCAAATGTCTCGTTACTGATGAACATTATAGACCAGGGCTCGGGAACCTTTTTGACTAAGAGAGCCAAAAAAAAAACAATTTAAAATTTAATCCTCCGAGAGCCAAATATATTTTTTAATACGGAGACCAACAATTTTAAAGTATAATAAGACTCTAAAGTTATTTATTAATAAGAAAAGTACTTCTTACTATTAATAAGACTTCTGGTGCTGCATGGTTTTGCTGATGGCTTTGTAGTCTGGTTGATACGTGCTGAAGTTCAGCTTCATGCAGGCGTTTAGGCTTCCATCTATTACACATGACTGCAGTTTGGTCTTGATGCTTTTCAGGTGTGAGGACTGCTCGCATGCGCATGTGGAGCCAAACATGGTCAATACGACAGGACTCACACTGCAGTGTTTATGTATGTTTTGGCAATCAGCTGGTCTGGGGTGAAGTTTTTTCATTCTGTCCATTTGTGTTTTTCTTGCCAGCTCTGCTTGGCTTCGTGCACTTGAGCTGATCAAAACGAAGGAAATTTACCTCTTTACTCAAAAACAACTTGCACAGGCTGTTGCTTTAATCCAATATAATTAGAGTTTCAAGGTATCGGCCCCGCCCACACACTGGAGTGCAGAAAGGATTGGCTCTCCGCTGTGCGCCACAGCGACAAGTGGCATTGAAAATAGCTGTATAGATTGAAATGGGTAAGATTTATTTATGTTTTTGTTTTATGTGATGGTTTTTTTTACTGTATTTTTATTTAAAGGACAGCGAAATTATGTATTAGTTATTCTGTTAAGAAAGGTCACCTGATTTATCTGAGAGCCAGATGCAGTCATCAAAGGTGCCACAGGTTCCCGACCCCTGTTATAGACATTCCCCAGTGGCAGGGGGACTTGAAATATCGTGTAAACTCACTTTTACAGGCAGTGAAGGCCTCATTTTACAGTTACAGAGCCCGATCGAATAAAATTGGTAAATTTGATCTACGATTTTGCTTCCAGTACACATGGGCAGTTATTAGACGCAAGACCACAAAAAATGGGGGGGGGGGTCTTATTGGTGCAGGTTGCTTATTACGTTGATTACAGTACGTGTGTATATAATAATCAATAAATACATATTCAATGCTATAAATACTTATAATAATTAAACATTCAAAAATAATGCATAAGCTGTAAATAAAATATAAATACACACACATACAGACGTGCACGCACAAAGATGCCCGTACACACACTCAGATGCACACCTCACATAAAAATGTAAGTAGTTTTGTTGGGGAGTTTTTGGGTTGTTTTTTTTGTTTGTTTTGTTTGTTTATGTTTGTTTTTTTTTTTTTTGTTTTTTTTGCCATATTGGCCTTGTTTTGCGGCATTTTCCTTAACTTTTCCCCCTATTCTTCTTTAATTTCCTTATTTTTTAATTCGAGTAATATTAAAAAAAAACAAACAAACAAACAAACAAAAAAAAAACACGATGCACTGAAGCCACATGAATTGAAGCACGAAGTCGTGAGGGATCCCTGTATACATCAACTAATATATAAATTTGGAACTATGAAGAGTGATGAGCAGTGTATTGTACCCTGGCGTCAGTCTTAAAGATATATTCGCTTGTACGTACAGTTGAGGTCAGAAGTTTACACACCATCATGGACAAGAATGACATTTTATCTCAAGTGTTCAATCACTTGTTTGGATTAATCTTTTTCTGGCATAGAATGACTTTACATCTTGAATAGAATAAACAAACCCAAGAGTTTGGTGTTTATGGCATTATGGCATCTCCAGAAAAATATGCACCTCGACTGATGAGGATTAAGGGCCTTGTTTCAGGGCCAAACAGTGGCAGTTGGTGGTACTTGGCTTGATCGCCTGATCAGGAACCCAGAGCTTTAACCTCTGAACCATCACTAAGCTTTTTTTTTTTTTAATTCTTTCGTCCTTTTCTCACTAATTTATTTGTATCCAATTCCCACTCATCAAGTTTTGCCCTCACTATCACATGACACCCCACCACGTGACATGCAATGCCTCTTTTCAGATGGCAGAGAATGCGTATTTGGGCACGGCCTAACAGACTTGGAGGGAAAGCGCTATCTGCCGCCTCATATAAATGAGCTCCCAGCCTGCCATGATTGGCTGGTGATTGCTCTGAGCTACAGGGAAGTGAGCATATGCTATCCCGCCTTCCTGTGAGATTAGCTCCCATGGACTCCCATTCATTGATGACTGTGGCATTAAGCTGGATATGAATTTGCCATCTCCAGTGTGCTACTCGGGAGAGCACCAATAAACTTAAGGGTTTGTGAAATCAACAAAGTCAAACTTTTGGTTTAACATCCCTTAGAAAGTTTCACCATCACCAGACACATCTGGTAGTCATCATCAAGCTTCGGATAGAATTCTGGTTGGATACTTTGGTCTGAACTTGACTTTTAAACACATCTGACATGTTGTTAATTGGGTTTGAGAATGACTACTTTAACCTGCTATATTCATCCCACAACCAACGTCAATGTGTATTAGACATCAGTGTCTTGTTGAAATATTGATTAATGTTGTTATGCTGAAGAATTCCATGTACCAGTTTCACTTGTAGAGGTACAACCCCAGAGCATGGTGCTACCACTACCATGTTACAGAGCTGGTACAGTGTTCTTGAGTGGTGGACTTTTAAATGTATTCCTCTCAAAAAATCTTTGGCCACTGAAACCTAAATTTCCTCTTACAGGATTTTTATTTGTCCATGTGGGTTAACTGAGATTGAAGCTGCTGCTTTTGGAGCAGAAACTCTTTTCTTGAATGGCAGTGTCCTAGTCCATGGTGACAAACCTTTTTTCAGAGTAAATATTGATGCTAATCTCCCAGCACTTTACAGGTCATAGAAAGCCTGTGTTTTGGTGAATCCAAGGTTGTGCCATTTGGGCACCAAATCTTAAAAATATATGAGTAACTTTAAGACCGATTTATACAATTGCGAACAATGGTACGGCAAAAAATACTCAGAGGAAAATGATTTTACAGATGGAGTAGTGTGGGGTGTTTCTCATACAAAAAGCCATTCAACATTTCTGAGAGTGGTGGTGTTGAGTTGTCTGCCTTGCTCAGCCCTGCTGGCATTATACACATACTTTAATCAGGACAAAATCTCTGGAGTCTTATATGTCAGTACCTTGCATATAACAGATCCTTGCTGTATATGAGGTAATGTATCTCATGCAAGACAGATCATGGATTCCTCTGATATAGACTATTCCAGTACAAGAGCCGCAAAATTCATGACCATTTGGCCCAAAATTTCATGTCCACAAATGTGATTAACGTATACTTGCACTGTTCCGAGAAGAGGCTCTTCAAAATTGACCCCAATAGCAGTGATAATAAATGAACACCTTATAGAACAGAGAATGAGATTAGAAATGACACACCTTTAATAAATTGTAAGAAGATTTGAATCAAGAACTGATCAAATGAGTGGAAGAATTAATAATGGGATTAGTGGATGAGCTTGTCACAGCAATGATTCACAGATCAGTAATTCATAAATGAATGGTGCCAGTTCATATGTATAAATGATAATTCATGCTCTGTGAATCATTCTTTCACAGTCTGAATCTGATGAATCCTGACACTGTTGTCCTGGTGTAAACCCATACCACTGCCATTGACATTTTACTGTCACATAACGTTTCTGCACCTCGAACTGACCAACTGCAGCAACTCCAGATCATAACACTGCCTCCAGACACTTGTACAGTGGTTTCTATGTATGACTGTCATTACCCTGACATGCCTATCACCCTGGAATAGGGTAAATCTGCACCCATTCGATCAATTTTTTGTTTCATTTCTCCAGAGTGCAGTCTTTATGCTCCAGAACAACCCAAAGCCTTCATTTCTGACAAGCCTGAATTGTAAAATGCAATGAAAACTAGCCTTTCATACAGGGGTCAAATACACATGTGCAGGCTCTCTCTTTTTTTATTTATTCTTTGCTGTTATGTATTGACATTTTGCACTGAATGGTATTTTTAACAGGCATCAGAAACACTCAGCATAAGTGACAATGCTGCTCATACTATCACTCTGTTTTCATTTCTTTTGCAGGTTCTTTTGTCCCAAGTACACCAAGAACTTACCAGATGCTCAACATTTCAATTATGCTTGTTTGCTGTTGGGAAACTCCATATAAACTCAAAGGATTTGAAGAAAATTTCCCACCTGACCCTAAGAGATTTTTCTAAATATTTACATACTTATAGAACATTAGATATTATGGGAAAATCCAAAATTTCAAGGCTTAATTGTAAATTGTTCCAAAGTTATGATCATTTGAAGTAGGCACGGGGAACCCTAAAATTGTGACCAAAATTAAGACAAGAATTTTTGGCTATTTTCAGGCTTCTATGACTTCTGAACAACAAGAGCAACATTATAATTGCATGTTACAGAAAATGACAACTTTGAGATTTTATCCATCATAAACTTCTAAAATGCTACTTTTGGCCACCCATTACCCAAAAACGAAATCATCATATTCATTAGAAATTTTAGGTGCTATATCCTGGCTACCTAGGGAATTAAACTGTATAAAATGAAGGTCCTATGTTGGGCAGGGTATACGAACAGCTGAAAATCAAAAAAGGGGCTAGGTATTGCCATAAAATAAAAGACAGTAGAATTGTCTTAGAATTGTCCAAGAATTACCCTGAATATTGATACCAAGCACAACTTGCTCCTATGAATTCTTCTATGTTAAATGTTCGAATTAAATACGATACACATTTTTGCCCCCATATTTGAGCCATATAACAGACATTTCAATGTTCAGTTATATGTATTGCAGAATCCAAAAAATACAACCAAGCACTTACAAATTTTCAATAATTGTTTACAAAGTTGGTTCAGTTGCGTCTTTTCAGAAAAAAATTAAACAGTTCAGAAAGGTCCTTTTGGTTTGGGGTGTTGTAGTGTCCACAACATCCTACAAGTTAAAAAAAACTGTAGAAACGTCTGCCAACATGTATTAAATAAACATAAAATGTGGGCTTATACTTGAATTTGTTGCAAATTTAGTAATGTCAAAACCTACTGTAACACAATTTTTCTTTCGGCTTGTTCCCTTTCTCGGGAGTCGACACAGTGAATTATCTGATTCACACATTTGATTTGGCATAGGTTTTTTTTTTTTTTACATCGGATGCCCTTACTGTCACAACCCTTTAGCAAGGGACAGAAACACGCTGACGGCTTTGCTATATCGCTTAAAAATATACCATTCTGTAGTGTCCGCAGAGCTATACGCAAAAATTAAAACAACAAATATTTCCCTGTAGCAGAATTGATCCAATTTATCTAATATATGACTAGCGCATAATTTAAAAAATCTTGTTTACTGACCTACTTGGACAGATATTGTTTAAATTTTAATGGTTTGTGGAGAGTCCGCACACTGAAGCACCTAAAATATTTAAGTACTTCCTTGTGCACCGTGTTACTGCCATAATTTTCATGAAACTGTTTGGCGGAAGGACACGTTTTGAGTTAGTGACAACAAAACAGACAGTGCTCCGTCATATTTTTGTTGTAAATTAAGTGGATTAAATTTGGAGTAAGTTTTCGCAGTCAGTAGTTGTGTAAAGTTCTTACAATGCGTACAATGTTGACATTATAAGTTATTAAACGTATTTAAGAAGTACTGTTCATGGATGAATTCAACCATTCAGTGGCCTATACTTTGTAACTATATATAGCTCAATGAAATGTGTGCATACACATTGATTCATATTATTCTAAATATTCAGAACAACAACTTGAAATCGGTGGCACAGTGGCGTATTGGTTAGCATGTCCGCCTCACAGCAAGAAGGCCTGGATTCGATTCCCAGTTTGGGCATTTCTGTGAAGAGTTTGCATGTTCTCCCCTTGCTTACCTGAGTTTCCTCTGGGTACTCCGGTTTCCTCCCACAGTGCAAAAACATGGACTGTAGGGTAATTGGCTGTTCAAAATCTTCCCTAGGTGTGAGTATGACATGGTTGTGTGAGTGTTGGCCCTATAGTTGCCTGGCAAGCTGTCTAGGGTGTACCCCCACCCTCTCCCAAAGTCAGCCGAGATGGGTGCCAGCCTCCCCGTTACCCTAATTAGGATTAAGCAGTTCAGTAAACGAATGAATTAACTTAAAATTCTGAACTGGTTACCTTTATAAAATTTAAACTTAACCTTGTAAGACTCTTGGTATTTTAATTGAGTTAATTTTTTTCCTGCCATAGCCAACCTTTGAACACTCTGACCTTGACAAGAGTGATTATTCTCACTATCAAGAGGGGTTTTTGTGTGAGAAAATGCTCTTACTTTAACTATTAAAAATAACTGCGAGATCTACTGGCAACTTTTGATGATTTGGATTCGCCACAGGTTTAAATGATTTCAGATTATTGTCTGCCAAATGTTGGATAGTTCTTAACTCAATTTTGGATTACAAAGACAGAGAGAAAGAGAGAGAGAACGAGGGAGTTTGTGTAAGAGAGAAATAGAGGAATAAACAGACAGAGAATGATTGTGTGTATGAGAGAGTGAGAAAGAGAGACAGAGAGAGTGTGTTTGTGTGTGAGGGAGAAAAGAGAGACTGAGAGTGAAAGAGTTTGTGTAGGAGAGTGTTTGTGTGTGAGAGAGAGAGAGAGAGAGAGACAGACAGACAGATAAACAGAGTGAGAATATTTGTATTAAAGAGAGAAAGTGGCAGAGAGACTGTGTGTGTGTGTGTGTGTGTGTGTGAGAGAGAGAGAGGTTTTTGGTACTGGTCTAATGGTGCGAACAGAAACTAACATACAACTAACCGGGACATTGCACAACATTTAATTTAACAATAAACTAATCAAATGTTAAGTGTATAATTCATTGACAAATTAAACTGTAATAAATTGGAATCATTGGTAAACGATGCTACGATCACATGGTGTTCATGATTTCCAATAAGATCACTGAGGACGATAATGCCTCGCCCTTATGGGTCACACCACAACAGAGCACTAGTGGAAATGGGAACAAAGTCAGAGTAGCAATGAGAGGAGTAATCAAGGCCACAATAAACATCCTATGACCCTCATTAAAATAACACACAAGGGACAAGACCTACTAAACAATTCATTAAGCTTAATTATAACACATTATAATTGATGCTCCATTTCGTCAGAAGCTGTTCCTCAGGTTTCTATAGTAACAAAGTCCTGTACAGCAAATGCTTCAGCTCCATGTGTGATCCAAGTCTAATAATAAATACATTCAAACAGCATCCTTATTAAAGAAGAAAACCTGTATAACTCTGATATTAACAACAATACTTTAAATATTTTGTTCTTAAAATGTTTGGAGTGAAATTTGAGTTGAATTTGTGATTTAGTGCCTGAAAGATATAATCAAGGCCCAGTTATTGGTTTCTTTTCTAAATTTTACAAAGACAGAACACGCACACACAAAGATGGAAAAAATACAGAAAGACAAAAAAAGACAAGACAGAGACAAATGGACAAAACGTGTGCAAAACAAACAAAGCCAGACAAAGCCAGAGAGACAGAGGAACACATACAGAGAGAAAGAGAGAGACCAAGGGTTACAGACAGTCGCAGACATAGAGAGAGGGCGAGCCAGGGAGACAGACACAGAAAGACATGGGGATACAGGAAAAGACAGAGAGACCCAATTAGAGAGTGATAGGGAGACGGAGAGCAGCAAAAACAGTGGGACACACTGGAAAGAAAGAAAGACATGTACACAAAAAGACAGAAACACAGAAAGACATAGAAGAGTCAGATAGATACAGACTGAAATAAAATCAGATACAAACAAAAAGAGCTGATGAGGCCAGAAACATGCAAAACGACAAGTCAGGGAGGGAGGGAATGAGAATGTATGTGAGAGAGAGAGAATGAGAAAGACAGAGAGTGAGAAAGAGAATGAGAAACGTGAGCGAGCGAGAGAGAGAGAATGAGAATGTATGTGAATGAGAGAAAGAGAATGTATGTGAGAGAGAGAGAATGAGAGAAATGAGGGAGAGAAAGAATGAGAAAGAGAGAGAGAGAGAATGAGAAATGAGAGAGAGAATGAGAAAGAGAGAATGAGAAATGAGACAGTGAGAAAGAGAATGAGAAATGAGACAATGAGAATGTATGTGAGAGAGAATGAGAGAAATGAGAGAGAATGAAAAAGAGAGAGAATGAGAGAAATGAGAACGAGAGAGAAAGAATGAGAAAGAGAGAGAATTAGAAAGAGGGGGTGAGAATGAGAAATGAGAGAGAGAATTAGAGAGAGAGAGAGAGAGAGAGAGAGCATATGGGGGGGTGTCAGACAGTTTCTTTATACCAGTCTCACATGTAGTTGATTTATTAGTCTTTATTAAGTAAGGATGATATTATTATTTATTTAATCTTTATTAAATAATAATTAGATTAACAAAATTTTTATTAGGTTCATGTTTATTAAATTCAGAAACTGTGCCTCAGTTTAAAATCTAAAATAAACAGAAACTCTCATCGCTCGTCTTATTTCCCTGAATGGTGCCGGCTCGGTGTTATTGACTGTATTTCTCTTCCACTAAATCATTCCGAAATAAAGTTCGCGCGGCACCGGACTGTTTTTATTTCACAGCGCGAGCGGATAGGCGTCGCTTTCTTATTGCAGCACTGCGCTACAGCAACCAGAGCTAAACACCCAAAACCCCCCCAGCACCGGGCACTTCGAGAAACTAACACTGCCTCATAATGCCCAAAATAAGCCCACAAACACAGTGAAGTGCTCGCGCTCACACAGAAACTCGCACTTACCTCAGATATGTAAAATACAACCACTGCTTGGTACCCCGCGTTTATTAAACTGCACACCCAGCGCCACTGCACTTCAACACTGACACCACACGCAGTCGCCGCGCGCTGCTCGCCGAAGCTCCAGCGTTAGCATTAGCTTAGCTTCAGAGAGCAATGCCGGGTTGCCAGGCAATGGAAATCAAAGCTGACGTCAAGTCATCTTCCACCCCCCCCCCCCATATATATATATATATATATTTATATATATATATATATATATATATATATATATATATATATATATATAAAAAAAGTAAATTAAATAACAAAGAAATGTAAATAAAAAATTATTATCGAATGTTTACATCACTAATAGAGCCTGCATATTAATGTACAATATTATTTGCAATATAATTTAAAGACAAAGATAAATATAAATATTTAAAAGATAAATATAAAGATAAAGAGATCTTTATTGTCAACTGTTGCATGAACAATCTTCTTCTTTTCCTTTCGGCTGTTTCCCTTCAGGGGTCGCCACAGCAAATCAATTTCCTCCATCTCACCCTGTCCTCTGCATCTTGTTCTCTTCCACCAACTACCTTCATGTCCTCCTCACCACCTCCATACATCTTCTTTTTGGTCTTCGTCTAGGCCTTCTGCCTGGTAGCTCCAACCTCAGCATCCTACTATCAATATACTCACTATCCCTCCTCTGTACATGTCCAAACCATCTCAATCTAGCCTTGCTGACTTAGTCTCCAAAACCTCGAACATGTGCTGTCCCTCTGATGAACTCATTTCTGACCCTATCCATCCTCATTACTCCCAAAAGAGAACCTCAACATTTTCATCTCTGCTACCTCCAGCTCTGCCTCCTGTCTTTTCCTCAGTGCAACTGTTTCTAAATCAGACCACATCGTGTTGCATGAACAATGACAATCAGTTTAGGGGTCTTTGTTTAGCAGCACTTATGAAAAGAAAACATACAAAAGACAACTTAGGAATTATACTAAGCTCGACAAGGGAATATATCTACATACACATATATGTACACATAAGACACATATACGTACATATACATACATACTGTATATCCAATATACAACCATCTATCTAGCCACACATTTACAGACCTATACATATATTCACATATTCTCTCTCGCTCTCACACACACACACACATATATACATATGCACACACACACACACACACACACACACACACACACACACACACACACACACACAGAAGGATGAATAATATATCAAAGGTGCATAATATACACCATGTAAGAGGTAGAGCTTTTAATTATAAGGTGCATGGTGATAAATATTATGATCTTTGAGACCTGCTCTACACATGAGTATTGCACTTAAACGTGTGTATTGCACTTTAATATAACTATTGCACTTAGAAGCGTAATAGTATTGCACTGTCCAGGAAGATGGTCTCAGTGATGTTTATTCAGTCATTGTGTGACAGTGGTGGGGTTACATGTTTAACATCTTGTGGATAAAAGCTATTCTTGAGTCTGTTTTTTTTTTGTTTGTTTGTAGTGTCTGGAGGGGAGAAAGGGAGGTGTCCCGGGTGTGTGGGGTCCCTGATAATTCCACTGGCTCTCCTCTGAAGTCTGGCAGTATAAATGTCACTGAGGGAAGGTAGTGTAGTTCCAATTAACCGCTCTACCATCCTCGCCACATGCTGTAAGGTCTTTCTATTCTCTGCAGTACAACTACTGAACCACACTGTACAGTAGTAGGTCAGGAGGCTTTCTATGGTAGAAAGGTAAAAGTTTGTCAGTAGGGGTCGGGGTAGACGGGCTTGTTGGACCATTCTGAGAAAGTACATCCTTTTGTTGTGCTTTCCCCACCTAGTGAGGGATGTTTGTGGTCCAGGTGAAGTCAGCAGAGATGTGGACTCGAAGAAACTTGAATCACTCCACCCTCTCTACCTCCTCTCCATTAATGTAGAGTGCAGAGTACTCAGTTTTGATCTTCTGAAGCCCATTATCATCACCTTGGTTTTGGACGTGTTGAGTTCCAGGTTATGGTTGTTGCACCATCGCCACAGATGCAGGGCCTGTGGGCTGCCTTTTAACCATAATCAAACATGCTGATGGTGTTGTTGGCGAATTTCATGATGATGTTGCTAGTGTGAGTGGGTAACAGTCATGTCCAGAAGGAGAAGAGAAGGGAGCTAAGAACATACTCCTGTGCTGTTCTGGTATTCAGGATGAGAGTGGAGGAAATGTGTTTATATATATATATATATATATATATATATATATATATATAAGTGCGAATCAGATGATTCGCTGTGGCGACTCCCGAGAAAGGGGAAAAAAAGCCGAAAGGAAGAATATATATACATATATATATATATATACATATATATATATATATATATATATATATATATATATATATATATATATATACATATATGTACACATATATATACACATATATATATATATATATATATATATATATATATATATATATATATATATATATATATATATATATATATATATATATATATATAGATAAATGCATGCAAAATTACAGCTTTTCAGAAAATGGAAAAAAAACATATAAGTACTGTACTTTTGTGTCTTCATACATAAACTGTGTGTGTGTGTGTGTGTGTGTGTGTGTGTGTGTGTGTGTGTGCAGTCTTGATTGCTTGTGAGTATTTTTTTTACATTATTAAGGAGTATAAATTGTCATACATGCTTAATTGCAGTGTTTTTATAAACTCATTCAAAGTTTAAAAAATAAGCTGTTTTTTTACTTTAAGAAATTAAATAGGTTCTTTGAGAGGCTAAAAACCAGCATTTCTTTTGATTTCTCGATAGGTCAACACAAAATCAAAATATGCAACTGCTGTAATAGAACCTGTTTTGTGCATGCAGTAGCACGTGAAATATTTAATTTCTTGTACAAGCACAGAGTACAAACATTTTATAGATAAAATCGTATAGTTTACAGACATGTAGCAGCTATGACAGCTTAAAGTGACATTTCCCTAATTTGTGAACAGAAGCAATAAAATCTTTACAGTGATTAATTTTGATGAAATAATGATGAGCTATAGAATACTATTAGTATTACTACTACTACTACTACTACTACTAATAATAATAATAATAATAATAATAAAAATAAAATAATAATAATAATCAAAGATGTTGCTGCTTTATGAGTCTTTCTCATGGAAAATTTTATGGATTAACGATTTCATTCACTTCAGGCAAAAAATGAATAAAATAAAACGCATCACAGGTTTATGACTTACTTTTTTATGAATTAACGCATCAGCTCACACAGACATGACGCTTTCACACACACACACACACACACACACACACACACACAACCATTCATAGGGTACTCATACCTAGGGACAATTTAGAACAGTCAATTAGCCTTATGTGAGGGCAGCAAGATGCAGCAAGGTGCAGTGGTTAGTACATCTGGCACACAGGAAGAAGGCCATAGTTTGATTCCCAGGCTCACGCGTTTCTGTGTTCTCCCACGCTTATTATTTTTAGGTTACTCCAGTTTCCTCCAACAGTCCAAAGCCATTGACATCAGACTAAATTGCTTTTCCTAATTGCCCCTAGGTATGAGTGTGAATAGTTGTGTGTGTTGACTGTGATAGTCTGGCTAACTGAACAGGGTGTACCTTTGTTGGGCTCCTGCCGCTCTGCAACTCTAATCAGTTTAATCAGTTTGGCAAATGAAGTACCCAGAGGAAGTCCACACACGGCAGCCCACACAGACTTGTCTTTAGTGGGTATGAAGTTTGAACTCAGGACCTCTTGCTCTGAGGTGGATGTACTTACCACTATGCTGTAGATAAAGTAGTTTGGTAAATTAATATTTAATTGTTCATATATGTTAAAAAAGTCCAAAATTTCCTTGAGATATATATCGATTCCCCCCCCCCCACAAATCTCTTCTGCTTGTCCTTTTCCTCATGATCATAAATGTTGGCGATGTGTTGTCATTACACCTTGTTTTGATTGTTACTGATGATTTTGGAGATCTATTTCCCTTGTCTCTGTGCTTTCCATTATACTGCCTGGCTTCTGCTAAGAAAATGAATGAAAACTCTAAACATTAACTGATCTTTGACTGTTTTTCGTAGATCATATACTCCAAAGATATTCCTGCATGCTCCCCTTTTACGTTTTTGCAAAAACAAATAGCAGACCAGCTATTACTGTATAATCTAGAAACACTGCACTGTAAAATATTTCCTTTCTGGTTTTTCTTTATAGAATCAACGAGAAAGGGGAAAAAGTAAGAAAACGAAGAGTCCAGAGAAGCAGAGACATTGGCAGTCACTTAAAATTTAACTCCAGAGCATTGAAAGAGCTGATCGTGAAACAAACCAGTCACATCTGAGGGTGAGATACAATCGTTTGTGGAAGCACTGAGAGATGCAGTAATATTTTAAGAGGAAGTGTTAGTGCTCAGGAGTGCTATGCATGAATCACAAAATAGGGCATGGAAGTATAAACAGTCTCCATAAACAATAATTCATATGTTGGCTCAGGTTTCCCCCCAAAAAAGATCCAAAAAAGAAAAAAGAAAGTAAAAAAAATAAGTCATACTACAAAACATTTGTGCTGAAGGTAAAAGAACCCACAATCAAAAGATGTTTACGTAATACAGGTGTTTTTTTTATTCTTGCTGATAACATGTTAAGTGGGATTTTTAAAGCTGTTCCATAAGCTCATAATCATCATTACGGTGGTTTTCTAATGTTGCCAGGTAATGTTGTCATGGAGATTCCACTTGGATTAGGTTGCACAATCATTATTTACGCCAAGGTGACTAATACCATGGGTAGCATGCAGCGTTTTAGCAAGCAGAGCAGTTTCTTTACAGTAAAAGGGAAGGTTTAGTTTGCACAGCTGTTAGAACACACAAACTTTTGAGTCTCAGCTATGGCACTCCAATTCTAACTTTATTCTCTCTCTCTCTCTCTCTCTCTCTCTCTCTCTCTCTCTCTCTCTATATATATATATATATATATATATATATATATATATATATATATATATATATATATATATATATATATATATATATATATGTGTGTGTGTGTGTGTGTGTGTGTGTGTGTGTGTGTGTGTGTGTATATAAATATATATATATATATATATATTTGCAAATCCTTTGCAAAAAGGATGGAAATTTGCAAAAAGGATGGAAATGGCTGTGGTGAATACTTTCTTCCAGAAGAAACAGGAGCATAGGGTGACTTATAAAAGCGGAGGTAGGAGCACACAGGTAGACTACATCTTGTGTAGGCGGTGTAATTTGAAGGAAGTCAGTGACTGCAAAGTAGTAGTGGGTGAGAGTGTTGCCAAACAGCATAGGATAGTGGTATGCAGGATGACGCTGATGGTGAGGAAGGTGAAGAAGGCAAAGGCAGACCAGAAGACAAAGTGGTGGAAGCTGAAAAGGGAGGAGTGTCATGTTGTCTTCAAGGACGGGTTGAAACAGGCTTTGGGTGGTCAGGAAGTGCTTCCAAATGACTAGACAACCACAGCAAATGTGATCAGGGACACAGGTAGGAGAGTACTTGGTGTGTCCTCTGGAAGGAAAGTGGATAAGGAGACTTGGTGGTGGAATGAGGAAGTGCAGGAGTGTGTACAATGGAAGAGGTTAGCTAAGAAAAAGTGGGACATAGAGAGGACCGATGAGAGTAAACAGGAGTACAGGGAGACACAGCGTAAGGCGAAAGTAATAGTGGCTAAGGCCAAACAGAGGGCGTATGATGACTTGGATGATAGGTTGGACAGTAAAGAGGGAGAAAATGATCTATACAGGTTGGCACAGCAGAGAAATAGAGATGGGAAGGACGTGCAGCAAGTTAGATTGATAAAGGACAGAGGGAAATGTATTGACTGATGACAGAAGTGTGCTGGGAAGATGGAAAGAGTACTTTGAAGAGCTCATGAATGAGGAAAATGAGAGAGAAAAAAGAGTAGAAGAGGTGACCATTGAGGAGCAGGATGTAGGAAAGATCAGTAAGGGTGAAGTGAGAAGGGCATTGAAGAGGATGAAGAATGGAAAGTCCTGATGACATACATGTGGAGGTATGGAAGTGTCTAGGAGAGGTAGCAGTAGATTTTCTGACAAGAACATTCAACAAGGTCCTAGAGAGTGAGCAGATGCCAGAGGAATGGAGGAGAAGTGTGCTGGTGCCCATTTTTAAGAACAAGGGAGACGTGCAGAGTTGCGGCAACTACAGAGGGATAAAGTTGATGAGCCATACGATGAAGTTATGGGAAAGAATAGTGGAAGCTAGACTAAGGGCAGAGGTCAGCATTTAAGAACAACAGTTTGGTTTCATGCCAAGAAAGAGCACCACAGATGCAATGTTTCCTTTGAGGATGTTAATAGAGAAGTACAGAGAAGGTCAGAGGGAGCTACATTGTGCCTTTGTGGATCTGGAAAAAGCATATGACAGGGTGCCAAGAGAAGAACTGTGGTATTGCATGAGGAAGTCTGGAGTGGCAGAGAAGTATGTTAGAGTGGTGCAGGACATGTATGAGAGATGTAAGACAGTGGTGAAGTGTGCTGTCGGTGTGACAGAAGAGTTCAAGTTGGAGGTGGGACTGCATCAACGGTCAGTTCTGAGCCCCTTCTTGTTTGCTATGGTGATGGACAGGCTGACAGACGAGGTGAGACAAGAATCTCGATGGACTATAATGTTTGCAGATGACATTGTGATCTGTAGTGAGAGCAGAGAACAAGTGCAGGAAAATCTAGAGAGGTGGAGGTATGCCCTGGAAAGGAGAGGAATGAAGATTAGCCTCAGAAAATCAGAATACATGTGTGTGAATGAGAAGGACTCAGGAGGAATGGTGATGTTACAGGGAGCAGAGATAACGAAGGTGGAGGATTTTAAGTACTTAGGCTCAACAATCCAGAGCAATGGAGAGTGTGGAAAAGAGGTGAAGAAGCGTGTGCAGGCAGGCTGGAATGGTTGGAGAAAAGTGTCCGGATGTGCGATAGGAGAGTGTCAGCAAGAATGAAGGGAAAAGTGTCCAAGACGGTGGTGAGGCCAGCGATGTTGTATGGCTTAGAAACAGTGGCTCTGAGGAAAAGGCAGGAGGCAGAGCTGGAGGTAGCGGAGATGAAAATGTTGAGGTTCTCTCTGGGAGTAACGAGGATGGATAGGATCAGAAATGAGTATATCAGAGGGACAGCCCATGGCAGATGTTTTGGAGACAAAGTCAGAGAGGCTAGATTGAGATGGTTTGGACATGTACAGAGGAGGGATAGTGAGTATATTGGCAGTAGGATGCTGAGGTTGGAACTATCAGGCAGAAGGCCTCGAGGAAGACCAAAGAAGAGATTTATGGATGTGGTGAAGGAAGACATGAAGGTCGTTGGAGTCAGAAAAGAAGATGCAGAGGACAGGGTGAGATGGAGGCGGATGATTTGCTGTGGCGACCCCTGAAGGGAGCAGCCGAAAGTAAAAGAAGAAGAAGAGATATATATATATATATATATACACACACAGGGAGTCCGACACCGGTCCCGACTTACACCATTTCGTGGTTAAAAATAATATTACGCGTCATTACGTCTTTCGCGGTTACGTAAACAAACGCGAACGAGTTTCGGGCATACGAGGCGGAAGAATCCGCTGTGTTGTGGTTGTGGGCCGAGGAAGACGGCGCCGCTTCCCTTCGCTCAGTCTCGGTACTGTAATATTACGTGTCATTACGTCTTATGCGGTTACGTAAACAAACGCGAACTAGTTTTGGGCGCGCGAGATGCAGCAAGCGTTGGCAACTTCTGAGGCTCAGGATCCCAACTTGGAAAGGTTCACTAGGGTTTCCAGAGGCATCATGGATTTGATGCAATGCTCCAAGGAGATCTTGGATGAGAAGAGGTTGCTCTCTGTCCAGTCTAACCTGGAGCAGTATTTTAAGAAGGTAGAGCGGCCTGCAACAGATCCTGTACCCTCTACCTCAGCTGCATCTACTACTCCAGGCTCACCTGCCCCAGCTTCTCCACCACAAGAAACCGGTCTCTCCCTCCCTTACTGTATTTCATTCTTGTGGTAAGGAATTGTTTTCTCTTTTTTTTAATACTTTTTATGTCATTAAGTGTTACATTTTATTATAGCACTGTACATACAGTACTTTCCAGTATATTTTATGTTATGCTCCGACTTACAATGAAAATCAGGTTACATTGCGTTTTAAAAACGGATCAGCGTCGTAAACCGAGGACTCCTTGTGTGTGTGTGTGTGTGTGTGTGTGTGTATATATATATATATATATATATATATATATATATGTCTGTCTTCCTTTCGGCCTTTTCCCTTTTACTCGGGAGTCGCCACAGTGAATCATCTGATTCGCACATTTAATTTGGCAGAGGTTTTTACGTCAGATGCCCTTCCTGTCACAACCCTTTTTAGCAAGGGACAGAAACACGCTGACAACTTTGCAGCTACTCTTTACGAAAGTCAGCAATGGTTATTTTACATGCCACTCACCATAGACAGTGACAGACATGGCCCGCCTTTGAAAACCCAGTTAGCTACACTGGGGGGGACAGTGACAACCTTGTGGAGAGTGGGACTCGAACCCCCAACCTTTGGATCAGCGATCCAGCGCCCTATACCACTAGACCACCACTGCCCCCTATATATATATTAAAGTTGATGCCATGCTTATAGGAAGTGCTGTTTTGGCCCAAAGGCAACCCGTATGTACTAGTCGTTCTCAAAAAATTAGCATATTGTGATAAAGTTCATTATTTTCTGTAATGTACTTATAAAAATTAAACTTTCATATATTTTAGATTCATTGCACATTAACTGAAATATTTCAGGTCTTTTATTGTTTTATTACTGATGATTTTGGCATACAGCTCATGAAAACCCAAAATTCCAATCTCAAAAAATTAGCAGATTTCACCCGACCAATAAAAAAAAGTGTTTTTCATACAAAAAAGTCAACCTTCAAATAAATATGTTCAGTTATTCACTCATTACTTGGTCGGGAATCCTTTTGAAGAAATGACTGCTTCAATATGGCGTGGCATGGAGGCAATCATCCTGTGGCACTGCTGAGGTGTTATGGAGGCCCAGGATGCTTCGATAGCGGCCTTAAGCTCATCCACAGTGTTGGGTCTGCTGTCTCTCAACTTTCTCTTCACAATATCCCACAGATTCTCTATGGGGTTCAGGTCAGGAGAGTTGGCAGGCCAATTGAGTACAGTAATACCATGGTCAGTAAACCATTTAGCAGTGGTTTTGGCACTGTGAGCAGGTACCAGGTCGTGCTGAAAAATGAAATCTTCATCTCCATAAAGCTCTTCAGCAGATAGAAGCATGAAGTGCTCCAAAATCTCCTGATAGCGAGCTGCATCGACCCTGCCCTTGATAAAACACAGTGGACCAACACCAGCAGCTGACATGGCACCCCAGACCATCACTAACTGTGGGTACTTGACACTGGACTTCAGGCATTTTGGCATTTCCTTCTCCCCAGTCTTCCTCCAGACTCTGGCACCTTGATTTCCGAATGACATGCTAAATTTGCTTTCATCCCAAAAAAGTATTTTGGATCACTGAGCAACAGTCCAGTGCTGCTTCTCTGTAGCCCAGGTCAGGCGCTTCTGCTGCTGTTTCTGGTTCAAAAGTGGCTTGACCTGGGCAATGCGGCACCTGTAGCCCAGTCCACTGCTTCCACAGGTCCCCCAAGGTCTGGAATCGGCCCTTCTCCACAATCTTCCTCAGGGTCCGGTCACCTCTTCTGGTTGTGCAGCGTTTTCTGCCACACTTTTTCCTTCCCACAGACGTCCCACTGAGGTGCCTTGATACAGCACTCTGGGAACAGCCTATTCGCTCAGAGATTTCTTTCTGTTTCTTACCCTCTTGCTTGAGGGTGTCAATGATGGCCTTCTGGACAGCAGTCAGGTCGGCAGTCTTACCCATGATTGCGGTTTTGAGAACGACTGGCTGGGAGTTTTTAAAAACCTCAGGAATCTTTTGCAGGTGTTTCGACTTAATTGGTTGATTAGGTTAATAGCTCGTTTAGAGTACCGTTTCATGATATGCTCATTTTTTGAGATAGGAATTTTGGGTTCTCATGAGCTGTATGCCAAAATCATCAGTATTAAAACAATAAAAGACCTGAAATATTTCAGTTGGTGTGCAATGAATCTAAAATATATGAAAGTTTAATTTTTATCAGTACATTACAGAAAATAACGAACTTTATCACAATATGCTAATTTTTTGAGAAGGACTAGTGTGTGTGTATGTATATATATATATATATATACACACACACACACACACACATATACTAGGCCCTTCTCCACAATCTTCCTCAAGGTCCGGTCACCTATTCTGGTTGTGCAGTGTTTTCTGCCACACTTTTTCCTTCCCCCAGACGTCCCACTGAGGTGCCTTGATACAGAACTCTGGGAACAGCTTATTCGCTCAGAGATTTTTTTCTGTGTCTTACCCTCTTGCTTGAGGGTGTCAATGATGGCCTTCTGTCAGCAGTCAGGTCGGCAGTCTTACCCATGATTGCGAGCTTGTTAAGAGTACCTGAACATGATATGCTAATTTTTTGAGACAGGAATTTTGAGTTTTCATGAGCTGTATGCCAAAATCATCAGTATTAAAACAATAAAAGACTTGAAATATTTCAGTTGGTGTGCAATGAATCTAAAATATATGAAAGTTACATTTTTATCAGTACATTAAAGAAAAAAAATGAATTATCACAATATGCTAATTTTTTGAGGACTAGTGTCTATATATATATATATATATATATATATATATATATATATATATATATATATATATACACACATATTTTTATATATATATATATATATATATATATATATATATATATATATATATATATATATATATATATATACACATACATATACGTATACACATATAGATACATACATACATATATATATATATGGGGGGCACTAACCAGTGTCTCTCCCCCTTATGCCGGTCCCAAGCCCAGATAAATGCAGAGGGTTGCGACAGGAAGGGCATACGGCGTAAAACTTGTGCCACATTTAAAAATGCAAATGATCAATACAGAATTCATACCGGATCGGTCGAGGCCCGGGTTAACAACGACCGCCATCAGTGCTGTCAACCAACAGGGTGCTGATGGAAATTGGACTACTGTTAGTCGAAGACGTTGAAGAAGGAGAGGCAGGAGGCGTGTCCGTAGGCAGAGAGAGAAGAGGAAATGCATGAGCCTCGGACTGAGAGTAGGGAATTTGAATGTTGGAACTATGCAAGGAAAAGATAGGGAGCTGGCTGACATGATGCAGAAGAGGAAGGTGGACATATATATATATATATGTCTTCCTTTCAGCTTTTTCCCTTTTATTCGGGAGTTGTCACAATGAATCATCGGATTCGCATGTTTTGATTTGGCAGAGGTTTTTACGTCGGATGCCCTTCCTGTCACAACCCTTTTGGCAAGGGACAGAAACACGCTGACGACTTTGCAGCCTACATATATATATATATATATATATATATATATATATATATATATATATATACACACACACATATATATATATATATATATATATATATATATATATATATATATATATATATATATATGTGTGTGTGTGTGTGTGTGTGTGTGTGTGTGTGTGTGTGTGTGTGTGTCTGTGTGTATATGTAATTTTATTATTTTATTTAAATCTTGACAAAATAAAAATAATGTAATACATTCTTAACAGAAAATAAACAAATAAAGATTAACATAGAGCGAGCTGATTAGCTAAGGCTTGTTCCTTTATCAGTCCAATAAAGTCACATTTGGTGGAAAAAAAGGTTGAATAGTTCAAAAAGTTCTTACTGTAAAATAATTTCATAATATATTTTGTTACTTTTTGTATAAAACCAGTCAACTGAAGTTCTGTAGCTCATAAGCCTGTTATGGTACTTCCAAAACAGCTGCTAGTTCTTGACAGAGCCAACAGAAAAACAACCATTCATTCCTAGGGTCAATGTAGAACAGCCAGTTAGCCTGATGTGCACATCTTTGGATTATGGGAGGAAACCAAAGCACCCAGATGGGGCCCATGAAAGCTCTAGGGAGAATATGCAAACTCTGCACAGGAGCAGCCAAGCTTGGGAATTGAACCCAGGGCCTTCTTGCTATGAGACAGGCATGCTGATCGCTATTCTGTCTAAATCTTAAAAAGAAATGCTTTATTCCTCACAAATACTTACATTTTTTTATTTTGTTGCATTTCCAGAAATTAATAAAGACTAAAAAAATCAGCACATTCGCTTGCTAGTGGAACTATCAGAAACTGTAGCATGATGTCATCATTTTCTAATTTAAAAAAGTTTGTGAAAAAGGTCTAACTTAAAAATAAAAATGTTTTTTTTTTAAATACTAAAATAATTTGTCTTAAAACAACTTCTATTATTAAATTTTTCATTGGTGGCATTGAGGTCACTAAATATGAGCTGGTATCCTTGGTGTAGATCAGTCAATCTAAGAGCAGAATTACTAATGACAGTACTCATGATTATACAGTGAACCTTCACTTTTCGCAGTTAATGGGGAGCGAGACCCTCCACGAAGGCTGAATTTCCACAAAGTAGGATTGACCCCCCCCCCCTGACTGATGTACGTAAATGTTTTTGTGTAATATCAATAAATACATATTCAACACTATTAATGCTTATAATAACAATTGAGAGATTTCCTTTCGGCTTTTTCCCTTTATCAGGGGTCGCCACAGCAAATGATTCGCACGTTTGATTTGGTATACGTTTTTACATCGGATGCCCTTCCTGACACAATCCTTTTAGCAAGGGACAGAAACACTAGCTGAGATTATTGAAGAGAAAACAACAGATTTTATGTAAAATATTGCTATAAAGTTACTCACCCACTCATTTTGTGAACTGCTTAATCCTCTTATAGGTCCAGAGCGGATAGTCTACCTCAGCCAACACTGGGCGAAGGTGGGCTACAACTTGACCACACATAATTATTAAAATTCACATTGAAACCTAGGGGCAATTTGAAATAGACAATGAGCCTTGTACAGGTCTTTGGCCAGTGGAAGAAAACCGATGTACAAGGAAGAAAAACATGGGGGAGATGGGGAGATCATACAAACTCCAAACAGAAACATCTGAACCTGCGATTCAAACCAAGAACTATCTTGCTGTGAACAATTTGAACTGTGAACTTGCTAACCACCATTCTACCATGCCACCTATTATCATGCACTAATATGACTAGAATAGAATTAATGCATTAATACAAGATAAATGTGTCATTTGCTTTATTTTTTTTTCCCTTTGTCATTTTCTTTTTGACATAACATTTTTGTTGTGTAATACATACAGTGCTCTTTTTAATATTTTCAGTGGAAATTTGCACTGAATCAGGACTGAGATGCTATTCTTGAATTACACAATAGAATTAATTTATTTTATTATACAATCTCTGCACAATGGCTCAAGCCGGTTTAAACTAAATAAAACATTTAAACCTAAAGGTCATCACTTCTTTCCTCTTACTCAGCCAAACCACAGTCTCCAGTAAAATGTGACTCCTTTTAGCTTTTCGCTTTTTTTCTGTTTTATTGACTGCCTGAAACAAAACCTGTTCAGGAAATGTAAATCCAAAACAATTTACATTGCATCTTTGACCTTCATGAACATGGCGTATTTTCACCCCAAGGCATTTTCCTGATGCCTTCTGCATTTTGTCAGGTTTTTACCAGGTCTGATTAACTTCCTGGCTTGTAAATGAGTACAAAACAGTAAACTGGCAGCTCTTTAATCTTCTGTCTTAAAAAAAGTCCTAAATTTAACAAGAAAATGTGACTAAGAGTATTTTAACAACATGGATGAAAGTCAGATATGAGGAAAGATACTGTCCAGATAAAGCATTCCAAGGTTTGTTCCAGATTTTATAACCCAGTTGTCTCCTGTTTGTTGCTTTAAGGTCCCCATCCCTTGTATAAATGCCCCCCATATTTAACCGCTGAGCTCAGAATTCACCATGGCTCGCTTGATCTTTGTAGTTCTCTGTCTCACATATCATTTATGTCCTGCACTTCTCACTGGTAAGAACATCACTTTTATCCCAGTATTACTGGAATGTTTTATTTTATGTTGTACATAAAAGTTCTCACAAGAATTAACTGAAGATCATCAACATCTATTCAGAAGAAAAGTGTGGCTCTGTATGGCAAGGCAGAACATTTGACCACCACCTGAGGATCGTTGGAGGCTCACAGGCACTTAATGGTTCTCATCCATGGCTGGCATGTACCCTTCTAACTAATTAAATAAAATGGTGGGGTCTTAGACTCCAGGGTGTGATGTTGTTGTACACAGGTGAGTAATGTGAGCAGTGTGGTTTTATCCAGGTGTCCCTGAGATACAGAGGAACTCATTTCTGTGGAGCTGCCATCCTCAGCAACCAATGGCTTCTGACTGCTGCCCATTGCTTCTTAACTTCCACAGAGTGAGGACTAAAATTGCATTTTTTACTTCTGTAATACCCCTACTACTAATAATAAGGGTAGAGGAGAAATAGAACAATTATTAGAATTATCTTTATATATATATATATATATATATATATATATATATATATATATATATATATATATATATATATATATATATGTGTGTGTGTGTGTGTGTGTGTGTGTGTGTGTGTGTGTGTGTGTGTGTGTGTGTGTGTGTATATATATATATATATATATATATATATATATAAAATGCAGTCGTGAGGGGGGGGCACAAACAAGTGCCCGCCCTCACGCCAGTCCCAAGCCCGGATAAATGCAGAGGGTTGCATCAGGAAGGGCATCCGGCGTAAAAACTTTTGCCAGAATACAAAATGCAAACCGTAAAGACAAATTTCATACCAGATCGGTCGAGGCCCGGGTTAACATTGACTGCCATCAGTGCTGTTAACCAACAGGGTGCTGGTGGAAATTAGACTACTGTTGGTCGAAGACATCAAAGAAGGAGAGGAGGGAGGCGTGTCCGTAGGCAGAGAGAGAAGAGGAAAAGCATGAGTTTAGGACTGAGAGTAGGGACTTTGAATGTTGGAACTATGACAGGAAAAGGTAGAGAGCTGGCTGACATGATGCAGAGGAGGAAGGTGGACATACTGTGTGTTCAGGAGACCAGGTCCAAAGGAAGCAAGGCTAGAAGCTTAGGAGCAGGGTGTAAGCTGTTTTTTCATGGTGTGGATGGGAAGAGAAATGGAGTAGGAGTCATCTTGAAGGACGGGATGGTCAGGAATGTTCTAGAAGTGAAAAGAGTGTCAGACAGAGTGATGAGTCTCAAGTTAGAAATTGAAGGCATGATGTTCAATGTTGTTAGTGCTTATGCCCCACTGGCTGGATGTGAGCTAGAAGAGAAGGAGAGATTCTGGAGTGAGTTAGATGAAGTGATGCAGAGTACCCCCAGAGGTGAAAGAGTGGTCATTGGTGCAGACTTCAACGGATATGTTGGTGCAGGCAACAGAGGCGACGAGGAAGTGATGGGCAAGTTTGGTATCCAGGACAGGAACACAGAAGGACAGATGTTGGTAGATTTTGCAAAAAGGATGGAAATGGCTGTGGTGAATAATTTCTTCCAGAAGAGAGAGGAGCATAGGGTGACTTATAAAAGTGGAGGTAGTAGCACACAGGTAGACTACATCTTGTGTAGGCGATGTAATTTAATGCAAGTCAGTGACTGCAAAGTAGTAGTGGGTGAGAGTGCTGCCAAACAGCATAGGATGGCGGTGTGCAGGATGACGCTGATGGTAAGAAAGGTGAAGGCAGGGCAAAAGGCAAAGTGGTGTAAGCTGAAAAAGGAAGAGGGTCATGTTGTCTTCAAAGAGGAGCTGAAACAGGTTTTGGGTGGTCAGGAAGTGATTCCAGATGACTGGACAACTACAGTTAATGCAATCAGGGAGACAGGTAGGAGACTACTTGGTGTGTCCTCTGGAAGGAAAGTAGATAAGGAGACAAAGGAAGAGGTTAGCTAAGAAGAAGTGGGACATAGAGAGGACACAGTGTAAGTCGAAGGTAGCAGTGTCAAAGGCCAAACAGAGAGCGTATGATGACTTGTATGCTAGGTTGGACAGAAAGGAAGGGAGAAAATGATTTATACAGGTTGGCACAGCAGAGAAATAGAGATGGGAAGAACGTGCAGCAAGTTAGAGTGATTAAGGACAAAGTGGGAAACGTGTTGACTGATGACAGAAGTGTGCTGGGAAGATGGAAAGAGTACTTTGAAGAGCTAATGAATGAGGAAAATGAGAGAGAAAAAAAAGAGTAGAAGAGGTGACCATTGAGGACCAGGAAGTAGCAAAGATTAGTAAGGGTGAAGTGAGGAGGGCATTGAAAAGGATGAAGAATGGAAAGGCAGTTGGTCCTGATGACATACCGGTGGAGGTATGGAAGTGTCTTGGAGAGGTAGCAGTAGATTTTCTGACAAGAACATTCAACAAGGTCTTAGAGAGTGAGAGGATGCCGGAGGAATGCAGGAGAAGTGTTCTTGTGCCCATTTTTAAGAACAAGGGAGATGTGCAGAGTTGTGGCAACTACAGAGGGATAAAGTTAATGAGCCATACGATGAAGCTATGGGAAAAAATAGTGGAAGCTAGACTAAGGGCAGAGGTCGGCAATTGTGAACAACAGTTTGGTTTCATGCAAAGAAAGAGCACCACAGATGCAGTGTTTGCCTTGAGGATATTAATAGAGAAGTACAGAGAAGGTCAGACGGAGCAGGAATCAGTACATCAGAGGGACAGCACATCTAAGAGGTTTTGGAGACAAAGTCAGAGAGGCTAGATTGAGATGGTTTGGACATGTACAGAGGAGAGATAGTGAGTATATTGGCAGTAGGATGCTGAGGTTGGAACTACCAGGCAGAAAGTCTAGAGGAAGACCAAAGAGAAGATTTATGGATGTGGTGAAGGAAGACATGCTGGTGTGCTTCGGATCACTGTCTTACTGCAGAACTCAGGTCCGCTTTGGCATGAGGTCTCAAACTGATGGACGAACATTCTTCGCCAGGATTTCTTGGTTAGCGAGCAGAATTCATGGTTCCATCAATCATGACAAAGCGCCCAGGTACTGAAACAGCAAATCAGGCCCAGATCATTGCACTTGCCCCACCATGTTTCACTGTTGGCACAATATTCTTTTAACCTAATGCAGTGTTCCTTTTGCGCCAGGCGGAATGGGATGCATTTCTCCCAAAAAGTTCAACTTTAGTTCATCAGTCCAGAGGACATTTTCCCAAAAAGCAGTGGAAATGATCAAGATGATTTTTAGCAAAAGTGATTCGTGCCTTGATATTCTCCCCCCCCCCCCCCCCAATATTAGGATTAATCACAATCACTTCACCTTTTAACAAGGAGGGCAATTACTTTTTTACAGGGATTAATGTCGGTTTAGATAGGATTTTTCTCACAATCGCCACAGGAAACTGCATTTTTTGAATACTTCGGTCATCTTTGTGTAATGTTTAAATTTATTTGATGGTCTTAAAAAGTTAAGTGTGACAAAGGTGCAAAAAAATGTAAAAATCAGTAAGGGGCAAAAACATTTGCACAGCATTTTTTAATCTTTTTTTGCACAGTGTATCATTTAAAAAATATCACCCTGATACCCCATTTATCGTTTGTATTGTGTATGTGGAGTGTTTTCACGCATTTTTTTTTACCACATGCAGTGTGTGATATTCAAACTATAGAGCATGTTGGGTGTTTGATACTGTACGTATTTCTGTTTAATACTGTTTAATGAGACTTTATGACCAACAGTGATGTTAAATGAGATTTGATTTGATTTTGCATTCTGATGTTTAGAGAGTTCCTGTGTGGTGTGGAAGTCGTCGTCGGTGAGTATGACCAGAGATTGGTGGATCGTGGTGAGCAGAGGTTTGGTGTGAAGAATGTGATACTTCATGAGCAGTACCATTACACGCTCCCCATGAACTATGATATTGCCTTGCTGGAGTTGAAAGGACACATATATTTCAGCAAGTGGTTTTTTTTTTATTATTTTTCTTTTGTAATTTACTTATTTCTAACTAAAGTATCAAAACACAAGTTAAAAAAAGGTACTATAGAAAACACACCATATTCAATTTAATGCATTGTCATAAACCTGTTATTTGACCTGCCCATTTTAAACCATTAAATGAATAAATATTTTCTGACCAATTGAAACCAAGGATTCAACAGTGCTGAGAAATGAATCAGGATATGTATAAATATATATTTAAAAAAAAGTGGAAATCTGTATGTATGATGATGTAGTGGTTAGCACATCAACATCACAGAAAGCAGGCCCTGGATTCCAGTACAAGGCTAAGTGAAGCGTTGTTGTGTTCAGTTTGCATGTTCTCCCTGCGCTTGCATGGGTTTCCTTTAGCCGCTCCAGTTTACTCCCACAGTTCAAAGACACACATTATTCTAATTGGCTGTTTCAAATTACCCCTAGGTGTGAGTGTGAATATTTATGCATGTGTGTGTTGGCCCTGAAAGATTGGTGAGCTGTTGGTGTACACCGCATTCACCTAGAATCAGTGCTGTTGTCCTGCCTAAACGCACGTAAACTGCGTTTACCCACATGTTTTATCAGCAGCTAATAGTCTCCTCACTTAATTTTGCCTCATAAATCGTTGAACAACTTAATATTCGACAAGGGACTGACAAAGAAGTTGTTATTAACTGTTGTAAATTACTTTGTTAAGCCCTGTCTAGAATCCAATGTGGGGAAATACCCTTATACATGTAATCCAAAACAGTTGTTAACTTGTCATGATCTCGGGAATTTCCAGGATGACAACTACATGTATTAAACCAACATTTGTACAAACGGCCGAGGAGAGCCGAGTGCTTGCGACCTTGACTTTCTGAGTTACAGCGGGATTCTGTACGGGAATAATAATGGACATCAGAAAGTTCTTCAAACGTTCAAATCAAAATGTCCAAAAGGATGCTAATGACTCGAAGCCAAGAAAAAAAAAAACATGCCTTGCACAACCTGCAGGAGAGGCTGCAACTGTAGCAACAATCCATGACTCTGGTAACAGCCTGCTTTACAAATTATCTTCTTCTTCTTTTACTTTCGGCTGCTCCCTTCAGGGGTCGCCACAGCAAATCATCCGCCTCCACCTCACCCTGTCCGCCGCATCTTCTTTTCTGACTCCAACAACCTTCATGTCTTCCTTCACCACATCCATAAATCTCTTCTTCGGTCTTCCTCGAGGCCTTCTGCCTGGTAGTTCCAACCTCAGCATCCTACTGCCAATATACTCACTATCCCTCCTCTGTACATGTCCAAACCATCTCAATCTAGCCTCTCTGACTTTGTCTCCAAAACATCTTACGTGGGCTGTCCCTCTGATATACTCATTTCTGATCCTATCCATCCTCGTTACTCCCAGGAGAACCTCAACATTTTCATCTCCGCTACCTCCAGCTCTGCCTCCTGCCTTTTCCTCAGCGCCACTGTTTCTAAGCCATACAACATCGCTGGCCTCACCACCATCTTGTACACTTTTCCCTTCATTCTTGCTGACACTCTCCTATCGCACATCACACCAGATACTTTTCTCCAACCATTCCAGCCTGCCTGCACACGCTTCTTCACCTCTTTTCCACACTCTCCATTGCTCTGGATTGTTGAGCCTAAGTACTTAAAATCCTCCACCTTCGTTATCTCTGCTCCCTGTAACATCACCGTTCCTCCTGGGTCCTTCTCATTCACACACATGTATTCTGATTTTCTGAGGCTAACCTTCATTCCTCTCCTTTCCAGGGCATACCTCCACCTCTCGAGATTTTCCTGCACTTGTTCTCTGCTCTCACTACAGATCACGATGTCATCTGCAAACATCATAGTCCATGGAGATTCTTGTCTCACCTCGTCTGTCAGCCTGTCCATCACCATAGCAAACAAGAAGGGGCTCAGAGCTGACCCTTGATGCAGTCCCACCTCCACCTTGAATTGCCGGTCACACCGACAGCACACCTCACCACTGTCTTACATCTCTCATACATGTCCTGCACCACTCTAACATACTTCTCTGCCACTCCAGACTTCCTCATGCAATACCACAGTTCTTCTCTTGGCACCCTGTCATATGCTTTTTCCAGATCCACAAAGGCACAATGTAGCTCCTCTGACCTTCTCTGTACTTCTCTATTAACATCCTCAAGGCAAACATTGCATCTGTGGTGCTCTTTCTTGGCATGAAACCAAACTGTTGTTCACAAATGCTGACCTCTGCCCTTAGTCTAGCTTCCACTATTCTTTCCCATAACTTCATCGTATGGCTCATCAACTTTATCCCTCTGTAGTTGCTGCAACTCTGCACGTCTCCCTTGTTCTTAAAAATGGGCACCAGCACACTTCTCCTCCACTCCTCCGGCATCTGCTCACTCTCTAGTACCGTGTTGAATGTTCTTGTCAGAAAATCTACTGCTACCTCTCCTAGACACTTCCATACCTCCACAGGTATATCATCAGGACCAACTGCCTTTCCATTCTTCATCCTCTTCAATGCCCTTCTCACGTCACCCTTACTGATCTTTGCTACATCCTGCCCCTCAATGGTTACCAGATCTAAATTTAGACTGTGAGTTGTGTCAGTGAGTGATGTTTGAAGCACTGTGCTGTGTAGAATATATATTTATAAACATGATATTATAAACCCATTCAATGTTGGCAATTATAATATTGGCATGCCGCATTATATTTATCTCCGAATATTTATATGTAGTATTTCAGACCTCTCCAACATTATATATAGAGTTGAGCCATTAACCTGTTCGTGAAAAGATTTTACAATTTTGCATAAAATGTCTATAGATATAGAATACGGGACATAATGCTTGTGGAGTGACGAGGTTTGTATAATTAACTAGTCTGTGGCAGCACTGCCGCAGCAGTGTAGCCAGTGCAGGCTACTGGCTAGTTGCCATTAGTTGCTTAAGTTTTGAAGGTGCTGTGTATTTTACACCTGTTACTTTTGAACATTAAAATTGTAGTTGCTTTTAGTAGATCTCGATTCAAGTTTTCCGTATGTAATTGCTTTAAAATGTGTTGGCTGTGAAGGCACTTTTATACTCTAAAAATGACTTCAAATGCCTTCTACAAGACCAAAATTCAAAATTTTTTCCTGGGGGTCCTAGACCACCCAACTCCCTCCCCCTCCTGCACCCTCCCCACGCTTCGCACACCTTGGGCCTAACGGCCCTTGGTGCTGCTCCGCAGCCTCATTCATCTTTTTTATAGTTTAGCCACATTTTTTTTTTTTTTTACCACTACACCACTGCCCAGAGTCAGCTAAGATAGGCTCCTTTCTCCTCATGACTGTGGTAGGATTAAGTTGGTTCCGCAAATAAATGAATGAAACAATGTATACCATCAAAAATGTAATTATTAAACGCTAAAAAATATATTAGAGAATTATTCATCCATTCATTTATTTTCTGAATTGCTTAGTCCGAATTAGGGTCACTTGGAGGCTGGCGCCATCTCAGCCAACTCTGGGCGAGGGAAGAGTACACCCTGGTCAGTTCGCCAGGCCATTGCAGGGCAGAAACAAGCCGGTGGCTATGCAGCCTACTCTTGACAAAAGTCAGCAATGGTTCTTTTACGTGCCTCTCCCCATAGACAGTGAGAGACATGGCTGGCAATTGATAGCCCAGATAGTTGCACTGCGGGGACAGCAGCTGATAGTGAGGACTAATCCAGCACCTTACCACCAGCTATCACTTCCCCTTGGGAAAATTATTATATAAATAAAAGTTGCTGCTTGCTGGCAAATTGCTGGACAGAAATAAAGTACATGGGCATGGTTTAAATTTTTCGTTTATGGTGACTAAACTTGTCACAGTTCTATACACTAAATCATACCATTCAATAATTTTCCCCTTTAATACTGAGTGTATATATCATTGGCAGATGAATTTGCTCAGCCTGTATGTCTTCCTCTTCCTGGAGAGAGCTTTCCACCAAAGACCACTTGCATTGTTGCTGGATGGGGACGGATGAAAGAAAGTAAGGAAATGGAAGGTTCTTTTCCATGATTCATGACTTTGATGCAGTGGACACCAACCCATTCAATGGTGATCTACATTCCTATAGGATATTACCTGCAACCAAAATCTAACACACCTCTTTCTGATCAAGTAGTAATGGAGCCAAGGTCTGAAAGAGGGTAGATCCACCGAAATAGACCACTTGGAGGTGACCACTGCTTTAAAAGATACTCTTTTGAATATTTAACTGATATGGCTATTTTTAGGAGGTCGAATGGCTTCAGTCCTTCATGAAGTGCAGTTGGACTTGGTGGATCCAGCCATCTGCAAGCACATCCTACAGACTCTCAGACCGGGACTACAGAACATCACAGTTTTGTGTGCTGGACCAGAGAGAGGAGGGAAAGATGCTTGCCAGGTACTCCCCAACCTCTATGTGCCACCTTTCTAACCTACAGAGGCCCCTCTGTCCTTTTTTGTAGACACCACTTTATATACATTACATGTATATGTCCTTCTAAGATACCTATATGCCTAACATCTCGCCAAACATCTTCATGTTTGAGGATATTGATCAGTTTGATAGTTATCAGGTATTGAGGAACTGTAAGGAGAAATAACAAGACTTTGTAGTGGTCTGACGAGCTGGTCAGAATGTTACTCGACTTCACCAGTAGTCAGCTTCCCCCGGCCCAAATAAAGAATAAAACTGTTTTAAAAATCTGATCAGATAAAGCATTACAGTTTGAGTTTTAGGAGGCTACAGAAATTCTTTGGCAACCCCCCCCCCAAAAAAAACAAAAAAAAAACAAAAAAAAAAAACACCAGCTTACCCTATTCATGTACTTATACACATCAAGATATCTCAAGCTGGGAAATCTCCCTGCTGATGGGAAACTATGGACAGTATTCAATAACCTTTTCCGGTAGTTGCCACCACATTCTTATCATGGGGAATAGAAAACTAGTGCATTAATGAAATGAATACTTGCTGTATTCCAAAGGGTGACTCAGGTGGTCCTTTGCTCTGCCCCCGGACTGATGGACAATGGGTGGTAGTTGGAATCACGTCTTGGGGAAAAGGATGTGGACGTAGCTGGATCAACAACAGGATGAAACCTCTGACTAGACGAAGCTCTCCCGCAGTGTTCACTGATATCTCTAGTTTCACCAAATGGTTGCTCCGGAAAGGTTTGCCTTGTCTCTATTCTATACTCTCTATGCTATTTAAGCATCAATGCAGTTTGAAGATATATATATACAATATATATGTGTAGGTTTTGAACTACTTTCCCATAAAATCACACGGTTTATGGAAATATAGCTGAAATACTGTCTGTGGCTTTCAGGAAAAGTAATCTCCCAGTTAAGTATCCAAGATGGAGCTCTAAATGGCAGTGAGGGAATCATACGATATCCTGTTCACCCAGACCTGAACTACCGCAACAATGAGTGAGTGCACAATGTTACAGTGCTTCTTTTATGGTGAGAAGGCTGACAATGGCTTGTTGTTGCTTTGTTGGCAGTGTGTGGACCTGGTCTATTAGTGTACCAAGTGGTAAAAGAATCCTTTTGGAATTCTTGAAGTTTGACCTGGAGAACCACCCTCAATGCCAAAGTGACCATCTCACTGTATTTGCTGGGGAAGACCTGCCCATAGGTGAGGAAAAATGTGGAAAGGAAGTGTGGACCCAAAAGGTTTTATTAAAGGTTCGGGCGCAATCACTCATCCAGACTCCCAGTGGAACAATGTGTACATTAGGAATGCACATTCATTCTCATCAAAGGTCAATTTAGCATGGACAATCCACCAACATATTTTTGAGAACTTTTAGAAAACCAACAGATCATAGAAAAACTCAATAAGGAAAGTAAGCTCAGTAAGAGAAATGTTACCGCTAGACTGGTGTCTAATCCAGGGCGTAACCCCATTTCCGAGGCCTATTTTGGAAATACTGGGTGTATATTGTATTATACCTTAGATGTGGACAGCAGACCATTGGAAAGCTCAATGCACACTTGCAAATGAAGCGTACAGATGCAAAAACCTCCAAGTCCAAAAAAACCACTTTTTTAAATCTAACATTTATCAAATGTTAATTTTTAATTTTTTCAACATTTGTTTTTCAACAAAAACCTCTACGTCCAAATTTTTTGCAAAACCTGACAAGTTCCAACTTTTGCAAGTAAAGAAAAAATACATCAAAATAAAAATTGGTACAGGCCATCAACTAGGACCATCAACATAAGTATCATATTCATTCAAAAAAATTTAAGTTTATTCAAAACAACAAAAATAATATTTAAAATCCTGTACACCAGCATTTTCTCCTCCAGCACCTGACAGTGCATTTTCATAGTGCTGTCTCACAGCTTCATTTACCCCCAACTCATCTATGAGTTTCAGAACGTCTCACTTTTTTTGCAAGTTTCACACAGTTTACATCCCCAAACACGGCTGGTTTAAGTTTATCCACTTTTTTCCATGTTTCAACGGCACATGTTTGCAGAATTCTCCATTGAATGAGGTTTTAAAGCCCAGTTTCTCATCAGATTTTTGTAGTACTCTAGCCCAGGGGTCCCCAACCTTTTTATCACCGTGGACCGGTCAATGCTTGACAATTTTACCGCAGACGGTGTGTGTGTGTGTGTGTGTGTGTGTGTGTGTGTGTGTGTGTGTGTGTGTGATAGATTGTTTATAGTGTAAATATAATTTATTTATAAATTATTATTATTATTATTATTATTATTGATAATAATAAGGGGCAGTGGTGGTCTAGTGGTATAGGGCGCTGGATCGCTGATCCAAAGGTTGGGGGTTCGAGTCCCACTCTCCACAAGGTTGTCACTGTCCCCCCCAGTGCAGCTAACTGGGTTATCAAAGGCGGGCCATGTCTGTCACTGTCTATGGTGAGAAGCATGTAAAAGAACCATTGCTGACTTTCGTAAAGAGTAGGCGCAAAGTCGTCAGCGTGTTTCTGTCCCTTGCTAAAAAAGGGTTGTGACAGGAAGGGCATCCGACGTAAAAACCTCTGCCAAATTAAACGTGCAAATCAGATGATTCACTGTGGCGACTCCCGAGTAAAAGGGAAAAAGCCGAAAGGAAGACAGACAGACATTATTGATAATAATAATAATAATAATAATAAGAAGAAGAAGAACTCCACGAATGTTATTTTTCAACAACTGAAATACAGTTGGTTGGGAAGTAGAACTTGACCTTTTCTAAAAAAAAAACAAACAAAAAAACCCTAAAAACCACAGGTGATGGTGCACCAGCTTGAAGAATGAAGGCTCAGGCTCAGTCTCACCCAAAATCCCTGCTATTGCTTGAAACATGTCCAACTCACCTCTGTTCATGTGCCGTCCATTTGTGGGTTACATTTTAGCGCTCAAATGACTAACAATGCAACCGAGAGAATCCGGTCATTTTTCAAAATTTTTTTTTTTTAAAAATAAAGATAGTTCAGACTCAGGTGATAAATAAAACGGACATAATTAATTATTTCTTCTGCGGACCGGTACCAATTGAGCTGCGGACCTGTACCGGTCCGTGGACAGGTGGTTGGAGACCCCTGCTCTAGCCCCACTTATTTTGAATGAACGTTTGGTCTTAATGAATTCAACAGCATCTTTCTTGTAATCAGAACACTTGCAGTCTTTACCATATTCATGCACTTTTCCGTGTTTTTGAAGAATGTCCACATATTCTGAAAGGAGCAATATTGTCTCCTTTTTGCGTATATCTTGCTCGATCTGCCCAAAAGCTCTGGCAGCGGGAGGGAAACTGTGGCCACGAACTGGAAAGTGATAATCATTATCAAATTCGGAAATGTCTGGTGACGGAGTGCAAACAGCATGGACAAGACACTGATGTTCTTATTCTGCCCCTAGAAAGAATCAGAAAACAACCATAAATTCTGAAATTGTTTTAGGTCTTCCTTCACTACTTCACTGAAATAATAATGCAATGCTGATGCAATAAGTGTTCAGCCTGGGGTGTGTGCGTAGGACCCAGAGATGCAGGAGACCAAAAGAAGGTTCAAACGATTTATTAAACACTAGGGACAGTAAATTACGGGAATACTAAGTCAAGGGGACTGGTCGAGCACGAAGCAAGAACCAGGGGTCAAAGAGAAAGCTGAGGAGCAGAATCATGGGGAAAACAATCTTCTGACATCGGAGGGAAGCACACCACTCCCATTTATAGCTGGCTGCTTGCTGATTGCAGATAGGAACCAGGTGCGCTCTACTTGGAACGCACCTACCGGCAACCGCCACGCCCCTTGCCAGCGCCTCTCTTTACGTTTGGCATCATCTTTATTTTGGGATGTGCCCGTACATGGTGGTGGACTTCCCCAAAGAAATATAACTGAATAAGACATGACGTGACGCTCTGATTGGCTCAATTGAAGATAGCAGGTTTTGTGCTGTAAGAGGTGAGGCGTGTCGAGGCTTCTGCAAAAAACGGGAAATTTCATATGCTTATATTAGGACTTAACGGGATTTGGAAGAAAATGAATGTGATATATGGAAACTTGTTATAGAAATCAGTTATAAACTGTTTACCACAGCAAGAAGGCCTGGGTTCGATTCCCGGCCTGGGCGTTTCTGTGTGGAGTTTGCATGTTCTCCCCGGGCTTGCGTGGGATTCCTCCAGGTGCTCCGGTTTCCTCCCACAGTAGGTTAATTGGCCATTCTAATTTGCCCGTAGGTAGTTAACGACCTGGAGAGGGATGGGCGCTGCCAGACCAAAATCAGCCCAAGTCTCACCATGAAGGCGCCCCAGCAACATCCCCGTATGTTAAGGAATAAGTGAAGTGAAGAAGAATGAGCTCAGTTCCCTTACAATAGTCCTATGACTATGGAACTTCCCTATATACCCAACTATATTGTGTAAGACTGTTACTACAGTGTTATGTTGAGCCAAACGCAATTAAACATCAACTGAGTATCACAGGAACTTTGTATAGAGACTTTTTTGTCTTGAAACAATTGCATAATTACAAGTTGCAAATGAATGCAAATGAATACTGCACAATATTAGATGTGCAGCATATATTTTATATGCTATCTTCTTCTTTCTTCTTTTCCTTTCGGCTGTTCCCTTCAGGGGTCGCCACAGCAAATGATCTGCCTCCATCTCTCCCTATCCTCTGCATCTTCTACTTTTACTCCAACGACCTTTATGTCCGCCTTCACCGCATCCATAAATCTTCTCTTTGGTCTTCCTCTGGGCCTTTTGCCTGGTAGTTCCAACCTCAGCATCCTACGACCAATATACTCACTATCCCTCCTCTGTACATGTCCAAACCATCTCAATCTAGCCTCTCTGACTTTGTCTCCAAAACATCTAACATGTGCTGTCCCTCTGATGTACTCATTTCTGATCCTATCCATCCTCGTTACTCCCAAAGAGAACCTCAACATTTTCATCTCTGCTACCTCCAACTCTGACTCCTGTCTTTTCCCCAGGGCCACTGTCTCTAAACCATACAACATTGCTGGCCACAACACCGTCTTGTACACTTTTCCCTTCATTCTTGCCGATACTCTCCTATCACACATCACACCGGACACTTTTCTCCATCCATTCCAACCTGCCTGCACGCGCTTCTTCACCTCTTTTCCACACTCTCCATTGCTCTGGATTGTTGAGCCTAAGTACTTAAAATCCTCCACCTTCTTTATCTCTGCCCCCTGTAACCTCAAATTTCCTCTTGGGTCCTTGTCGTTCACACACATGTATTCTGTCTTACTAAGACTAACCTTCAATCCCCTCCTTTCCAGGGCATACCTCCACCTCTCTAGATTTTCCTCCACTCGGTCTCTGCTCTCACTACAGATCACTATGTCATCTGCAAACATCATAGTCCATGGAGATTCTTGTCTAACCTCATCTGTTAGCCTGTCCATCACCATAGCAAACAAGAAGGGGCTGAGAGCTGACCCTTGATGCAGTCCCACCTCCACCTTGAACTCTTCTGTCACACCGACAGCACACCTCACCACTGTCTTACATCTATCATACATGTCCTGCACCACTCTAACATACTTCTCTGCCACTCCAGACTTCCTCATACAATACCACAGTTCTTCTCTCGGCACCCTGTCATATGCTTTCTCCAGATCCACAAAGGCACAATGCAGCTCCTTCTGACCTTCTCTGTACTTCTCTATTAACATCCTCAAAGCAAACACTGCATCTGTGGTGCTCTTTCTGGGCATGAAACCAAACTGTTGTTCACAAATGCTGACCTCTGCCCTTAGTCTTGCTTCCACTATTCTTTCCCACAGCTTCATTGTATGGCTCATCAACTTTATCCCTCTGTAGTTGCCACAACTCTGTACATCGCCCTTGTTCTTAAAAATGGGCACAAGCACACCTCTCCTCCATTCCTCTGGCATCTGCTCACTTTCTAAGACCTTGTTGAATATTCTTGTCAGAAAATCTACTGCTACCTCCCCTAGACACTTCCATACCTCAACTGGTATGTCATCAGGGCCAACTGCCTTTCCATTCTTCATCCTCTTCAATGCCCTCCTCACTTCTCCCTTACTAATCTTTGCTACTTCCTGCTCCTCAACGGTCACCCCTTCTACTCTTTTTTCTCTCATTTTCCTCATTCATCAGCTCTTCAAAGTACTCTTTCCATCTTCCCAGCACACTTCTGTCATCAGTCAATACATTTCCCTCTCTGTCCTTTATCACTCTAACTTGCTGCACGTCTTTCCCATCTCTATTTCTCTGCTGTGCTAACCTGTATAGATCATTTTCTCCTCCTTACTGTTCAACCTATCATACAAGTCATCATACGCCCTCTGTTTGGCCTTTGACACATAACCTTCGCCTTACGCTGTGTCTCCCTGTACTCCTGTTTACTCTCTTCGGTCCTCTCAATGTCCCACTTCTTCTTGGCTAACCTCTTCTTTTGTACACACTCCTGCACTTCCTCATTCCACCACCAAGTTTCCTTATCTACTTTCCTTCCAGAGGACACACCAAGTACTCTCCTACCGGTCTCCCTGATCACATTGGCTGTGGTTGTCCAGTCCTCTGGAAGCACTTCCTGACTACCCAAAGCCTGTTTCAACTCCTCCTTGAAGACAACACGACACTCTTCCTTTTCAGCTTCCACCACTTTGTCTTCTGCTCTGCCTTTGCCTTCTTCACCTTCCTCACCATCAGTGTCATCTTGCACACCACCATCCTATGCTGTTTGGCAACACTCTCACCCACTACTACTTTGCAGTCACTGACTTCCTTCAAATTACATCACCTACACAAGATGTAGTCTACCTGTGTGCTCTTACCTCCGCTTTCATAAGTCACCCTATGCTTCTGTTTTTTCTTGAAGAAAGTATTCACCACAGCCATTTCCATCCTTTTTGCAAAATCGATCAACATCTGTCCTCCTGTGTTCCTGTCCTGGATACCAAACCTGCCCATCACTTCCTCGTCCCCTCTGTTGCCTGCACCAACATGTCCATTGAAGTCTGCTCCAATGACCACTCTTTCACCTCTGGGGGTACTCTGCATCACTTCATCTAACTCACTCCAGAATCTCTTCTTCTCTTCTAGCTTACATCCTGCCTGTGGGGCATAAGCACTAACAACATTGACCATCACGCCTGCAATTTCTAACTTGAGACTCATCACTCTGTCTGACACTCTTTTCACTTCTAGAACATTCCTGACAAACCCCTCCCTCAAGATGACTCCTACTCCATTTCTCTTCCCATCCACACCATTATAAAACAGTTTAAACCCTGCTCCTAAGCTTTTAGCCTTTCTACCTTTCCACCTTGTCTCCTGAACACACAGTATGTCCACCTTCCTCCTCTGCATCATGTCAGCCAGCTCCCTATCTTTTCCTTGCATAGTTCCAACATTCAAAGTCCCTACTCTCAGTCCGAGGCTCACGCATTTCCTCTTCTCTCTCTGCCTCCGGACACGCCTCCCGCCTCTCCTTCTTCGACTAACAGTAGTCCAATTTCCATCAGCACCCTGTTGGTTGACAGCACTGATGGCGGTCGTTGTTAACCCGGGCCTCGACCGATCCGGTATGAATTCTGTATTGATCATTTGCATTTTTTTTTTTGGCAGAAGTTTTACGCCGGATGCCCTTCCTGTCGCAACCCTCTGCATTTATCCGGGCTTGGGACCGGCATAAGGGGGAGAGACACTGGTTAGTGCCCCCCTGCCTCATGGCTGCATTATATTTTATATGCTATATGATTTTCAAATCCAGTTACCAAAACCAATGTCAATCCCTTCTATCATTAAAAAAAAAAAAAAAAAAAAAAAAAAAAAAAATGTAAAAATCATCACAGGTTGTTTGTGTAAGGTGACTTATTGGAAATGTTCTTGGTAGGACACCACATTGCCTTAAATAAGAGACATGATGGGAACATCTAAAGCTCTGGATTAGCAAAAAAAAAACCAAAACCTTGGCTTAGGATAAAACCAAGATAACTGTGAACCAGAAAGAAGAAACGATCAAAAACAGAACGGTAACTGAGAACTGAGGCAGTGGCTCAGTGGGTCAGTTACTAACTTAAACTCTGAGGGTTTTGGGTTAAAGCCCCCCCCCCGGCAGTATATTTCTATCTGCTACCAGTATATTTCTGCCTTGCAATGGCGTGGCCCTGTCCAGGGTGTACTCTGCCCTCGTCTGAGATGGTTAGCCTCCCTGTGACCCTAATTAGGATTAAGCTAGGAGTGCCCGGGCTGCATGCAGCCCTTTGCCTTGTTTCATGTGGCTCTCATGTTCATATCAAAGTATGTGTTTGTGTTTTTTTTAATGTGCGTGTTCACATTGCTTGAGTTCAAAGCGGTATTTTCGTCAAATGCACACGTGCGTGAGATGAAAATACCGCAAAGTTTCCCAGTATGGGGAAGATCATTTAAGTAAACAGTTTGTGTCAAGTTCAGTCTTAAAATGGCAGTAAAAAAATGCACAGGAAAACGAAAATATGGAGATGAACACAGGATGTTCTTAATGGAGTGGGAGGGTTTATATATTTTATCGGTGAACGTAATGGAAAGCCATTCTGCTTTATATGTCAGGCGTCATTAGCGCATTTTAACGCTTCAAATCATAAGTGCCACTTCAGCTCACGCCATGCTAGCCTCGACCAGGAATTCAAAAAGGTGCTGAACTTCACAAGTACTAGTACAAGCTGTTCACTTTGAAAAGTCAGGCAGAAAAGCAGATAGTTTTTCAAAATTTTACAAAGCAAATTTACGAAGCTCTCAGAGACTGTAACACTTGCATTGTATTAACTGGCTTGAAATATTTTATGGGCAAAAAAAATTTAACTTCATTAAAAAATGCCTCAGTAATGTTGTTGAAATCTTCTCTCCTGAAAACAACAAACTAATGATGTCTCAATAATAACTGATAATAATGACTGTCCCACCATGCTGCTGACCACATAATATCAGACATTAACACGGCTTGCTCGCTGATCTTCAAAGATGTGAGTAATTTAACAGAGTAAAAAACGTGGCTCTTGGTCTCTGACTGGTTGGCCACCCCTGGATTAAGTGGTTTCGAAAATGACTGAATGAATTAAACTAATAGCTGAAATCAGTAGGATGCCAAAGTTTGAGAATGTTTCACAGTAAAACTGAAGTGTAATACTACATATTTTTGCTTCCCCCCCCCCCCCTCTCTCTCTCTCCATATTTGCAATTAGGTCGATTTTGTGGCAGCAAATCCCCCACACCACTGCTTATACACTCCAACACGACCAAGCTTCAGTTCATGTCTGATCTCAGTGTCTCAGGCTCAGGCTTCTCCATCCGCTTTCGAGCTGTTGAAAATGAATACACTTTGGGTGAGTTGTGACTAAAGTAGCTGAACTTGCCAAGCCACCAAATGGTTTCTAGCAAGACCGATTTCTGGAAAACGACTGAAATGATAAATCAGTGCAGAAATGAGAGAAAACAAGTTGTGAGGAAATTACGTGAGTAGAATTTTTAAACTTTGAGTGCTCATTTCTACAGTGTACTCACAGAATGGAATTATCAAACGTAGAGGATGTTTATCCAATTATTTTACTTAGTAGAAAACAAACAATTCAAAGATACGACACAAAACAATAATGACATTAATAATAATTATTGAATGATAAGAAGTCGGTGGCATGGTGGCATAATGGTTAGCATGTCTACCTCACCACAAGAAGATCCTGGGTTCAATTCCCAGCTCACAGATTTTGATGTGAAGTTTATATGTTCTTCCCTTGCTTGAATGGGTTTCCTCTGGGTACTCTGGTTTCCTCGCATAGTCCAAAAACATATAGAGTAGGTGAATTGACTGTTCCAAATCTCCCCTAAGTGTGAGTGTGAATGGTTGCGAGAATGTTGGCCCTGTGATGGCCCAGCGAGCTGTCCAGGGTGTTCCCTGCCCTTGCCCAGAATTGGCTGAAATGGGTGCCAGTCTCCCAGTGACCCTAATTAGGAATAAGTGGTTCAGATAATGAATAAAGGGAGGTATGATATGGAGAATTATTTAGGCAGGGAATTATGTGCTGAGGGGGTTACCACTCTCTGAGATATGAAAATGATCCATATCATATAAAAACTAAATTTTATGATAGTTTTATTATTTATTTAAAGCACTGCCAACTCCAGACTCTGAAGAAAAGCACATAGTGATGCCACTGAAAATGCCACAGAGAATTCCTCAGTAACACTTTTTTTTTTGGACTTACTCTAGTGATCAACCTACACTCAAAAATACGGAACAAAATACAGAATAAAAGTATTTGATGATAAGGACTACAAGTTTTTTTTTTTTTTATTAAATGCACATTTTCACTAACTTTCTCTAGGAGAATGAGAAGAGGAGAAATATAAATAGCAAATAATATAGATAGACTACATAATAATGCCAGTGCTGTTAGGTGTCTGAGCCTTGCACCGGTCTTGTATTTTGCTACTCACTCTCATATACAGCTTACATGATCTTAAATAGTGAGAAAATAAAATAAAATTATGACAGCTCAGGGCTTCAGGGCATCATGGTAAATTGTAAAATGGAACTAACCAAGCTAGCAAAGAGGCAGAGCTGTCTGCTGTGGGCCATAGCGTATTTATTTTATATGATATCTATGAGGAGGAACACTGGGGCGTGCCACTTATTCTTATCTTGGTGGATGGATAAATCGGCTTGTAGAAAAATACCAAGAATGTGTGTGTTAGCTTTCCACCAATCAGAAATTCGAAAATATTTTGAATAAATAATAATAATAATAATGGACATTATACAGTAATTTGGAAATTAATTTCAAAAACCACTTCTGCCATCACAGTCTCAAATACACTGGAGCATAAATAATAATTAATAGATAACAACTGATAGATAAACAATGTCTAATTTCTACACATTTCCATCATTAGCCCTAATCCTTAGTGCTAATTATTTATACCACGTTGCCTAGTTGGGTTCAGCATGAGCACTTCTCCACAAAGGTGTTTGCTTTACACTTGAGAAAGCTTTGCCTCCGGAGACCTCACTATGAGCACTTTTTCTAAAGTGACAAAGGACAGGTGGCTCCCATGAGACCTTGTGTTGGCGGGGGCATGACCATAACGACAGCTGTGCCAGAGGTTGCTACAGCGACTGACACACACACACACACACACACACACACACACACACACACACACACACACACACACACACACACACACACACACACCCTGAGAGGCAGGAGTGGTTGATCAAAACACCACCACAGCACTTTCTCTCCCACAACATGACCCCCAGTGGAAAGAAACACAACACCGTAGAGTGCATGTAACTGGCATTATCTGTTGGGAAATGAATGTGTGTGTGTGTGCTCTGTACTCAGCCATGCTTGGCTCCACCAATTCCTCCTCTTTTGTGTTTGTTCAGGGCCAGGCTGTGGCACAGTGGCACTGTTTCAATCCCCAGCAGCCGTGCAGAGCCCTAACTACCCGCGATCTTATGGCCACAACACCTACTGCCGCTGGGTAATCTATGTCCCTGAGAGTTATGTTGTCAAGGTAACCAAGCCTGAGGGACGTGGCCAGGGCTTAAGGCTGGCGGGGTCAGCCCGTCTGTAGACATGAATGCATTCATTGGCTGTTTGAATATGCAGTGAGAGTGGAGACCTCGCGATCAGTTTTCCACACCAGAGAGAATGCGATACTTGTTTCCATTAGAGTAGGGCAGAGGGATATACCTTTTAGGTAGACACATACTGATTTACATAATGATATGCAGTTTTGAAAAGTGAATAATAAACAATAATAAAATAAATTAATCAAAGAGCTAGGATTGTATTGTTATAGAGATATTATCAGGGTCATGGTGTCATCCTGCAAAGCTGTGTTACTATTCACAGCCTAGAATTGGTTAGGTTTTCTAAAAGTATGTTATTCCTCTCGGACTGCAGCAATTTGATGAATACATTTTTGTGGAACATCTTTTGGAATGCCAATCCATAATGAGCAGAATACAAAACACAGTTTACTGCTTAATAAGAAAAAGAAACTTATATATACTCATCTTTGACACTCATCCTTGCCCATTTATAAAAGCCTACCATTATTGGTCAACCTTGCAGCATAATTTATGCCTATGTGAAGTGATACATATGCTTATTTTAAAATAAATCACCATAAGAATCACAGAGATTTCCTTTCGGCCTTTTCCCTTTATCAGGGGTTGCCACAGCGAATGATACGCACATTTGATTTGGCATAGGTTTTTACATCAGATGCCCTTCCCGACACAAACCTTTAGCAAGGGACTGAAACACGCTGACGGCTTTGCAGCCTCCTCTTGCCGAGAGTCAGCAATGGTTCTTTTACATGCGTCACACCATAGACAGTGAGAGACATGGCCCGCCTTTGATAACAAGTTAGCTGTTTTCAGATTTGAGAATTGAATAAAAAAACACAGAGAACCAAATTCATATATTCCAGTACATGTTTACTAAATTATAACCAAATAATTGACTAGTTTGCTCTGCAATGGTCTGGCGAGTTGTACAGGGTGTACTCTGCTCTCGCCCAGAGTCGGGTGATATGGGCGCCAGCCTCTCCGCAACTCTAATTAGGATTAAGCGGTTCAGAAATGAATGAATGATTACTAGTTTCAGTGCAGCTGAAAGTCATTGTAGTATTGTAATTGAAAAGGTCATTTCAGACATTTGATCTGCATCCGTTCCTGCTTTTTGAAATCATCAATAATTGAATGCTCTATTTACAGTGTACGTAATTAATGTAATCCATAATGAAACATTCAGACTGATATTTGGACAGTAGATATGGTTGTAGATGTAGTGGTTCTGGCACTGTAGTGGCATTTTATTTCTCTTTTTCCACAGCTTGACTTTGTTGACTTTGACTTGGAGGAATCCGAAGGGTGTCAGTATGACTCGCTCTCTGTATTTGGAGACTTTGAAGCTAGAGAGCTAATTGGTAAACTGACCAAAGCTCTTCCTCTTTTTAAATTGTGAAACTAAACAGCATTGTTAATAAAGGGATGTGCACTTCATGCTCATGCTTAAAGCCTAAATTTAGCCGTATGGTTATGCTAGATAATTAGCTAGTTATTAGAATTAATAATAATAATTAATCATTTAATGCGAATATTTATAATGAAACTTCAACATGGTGTGAATGTATTATGTTGAAAGTAGTGCTTCTCTCTCTCTCTCTCTCTCTCTCTCTCTCTCTCTCTCTGTATAAAAGTGGTCTTGTGTGGTCAGAGCATTCCTCCCCCTCTGCTGAGTTTTGGCAGGATGATAGTTGTGCAGTTCATGACAGATAACAGTGTGTCTGCCCGTGGCTTCAGTGCTAATCTCTCAGTCATCAGCAAAAAGGGTGAGTGTGTCAACAGACACAAACAGGCAGAGCTAGTGCTCATCTTACAGCCAGCAACACAACTCACATCCGCATGTACACTGTGTATATATTACAAATACTGCTGTGAAGTGATCAATCTACAGTGATAAAGAGTCTCAGTTTCTAGAACACTACATAGCATTTGAACCAATGGGGCATCGTTAAAGTAATACTAGACCACTAACATAATTTAAAAATATGTTATGGGGGCATTGGTGGTCTAGTGGTATAGGGTGCTGGATTGCTGATCCAAAGGTTGAGGGTTTGAGGCCTCCCCCAACCCCAACCCCAGTGCGGCTAACTGGGTTATCAAAGGCGGGCCATGTCTGTCACTGTCTATGGTGAGAGGCATGTAAAAGAACCATTGCTGACATTCGTAAAGAGTAGCTGCAAAGCCGTCAGCGTGTTTCTGTCCCTTGCTAAAAAGGGTTGTGACAGGAAGGGCATCCGACGTAAAAACCTCTGCCAAATCAAATGTGTGAATTAGATGATTCGCTGTGGCGACTCCTGAATAAAAGGGAAAAAGCCGAAAGGAAGACAGACAGCTGGCCCAATATGAAAAAAAAAAACCCCGAAATGCCACACAGTTGAAAATTACTTGAAATGTTCAGCAAGTGATAGCCATATAAAAACACAATACATTTTAAATTACTTAAAATTACCACTTAAATTTTTATGCATTAATATTTTGACTCTGACCGCACAGAGTCATTGTAATCCGCCCATGCCCAGAGTTGGCTGAGATGGGTGGCAGCCTCCCCGTGGCCCTAATTAGGATTAAGTGATTCAGAAAATGAATGACTGAGTCTGACTATGCAAGCCTAAGTTATGATTATGAATGAAGTTTAAAATGTGGTACAGAATGTTCTGTTAAACTATCTAATCCACAGACCTCCATATTGAACAGCATGAAGACCTGGATGAAGTAGAAAACAATGTCAGCAGTGTCCTTCCTCTGGAATCTGAGACAGCTTTGTCCTCTTTAGACACTTTTTATTAGATCAGAGGTATGCTTGGCTGCCTTTTAATAAAAAGAAAAAAAAAAGTGGATTGGAGATTTGGAGCTTTAAAAGCTGCATGGGGTTTATTTCATGTAACCTGTAATTGTATAGACTTTATAAGATTTTACACGATTAACATTTATAAGGTGGCCTGTATACAGTATATATATATTGGCTGTAGTGTGGAGAAGTAACTGGTGAAATTACTGGTGAGTGTGTTGTAAATGTATAGGAAATAAAAACACTATTTGTGAAGAATGTACAGATGTGCTTCTTTTTACTTGTAGATTACATTTGGATTGGATTCCCCAGTAAATTTCAGGATTTCAGGAATATCTCCAGAAGGACTGAGTAAATACACTGTGATGTAGAGATGCATTCAGACAGATGGGAATGTTCGGAATCTGCACCCATTCTGCCATTAATGTGTGCAGTCTTCTCATGATCACGTGAAATGTGTCACGGTTTCGCTGTTTCTAAGCTGGACAACTTTAAAGGAAAAGGATGCAGAGACACACTTCTGTCTCTGTGAACATTTTAATATTAAATTAATTTCTTTGATTTTTTTTTTTTTTTTTTTTAACTTGCTTCCATATACTTTGAGTCGATTTCTCTCAAGTACAATAATGACATAACTTCAGTTCATTTTCTGTAACCGATTAATCCTAATTAGGGTTGCGGGTAGGCTGGCGCCCATCCCAGCCGACTCCAGGCGAGGGCAGAGTACACCCTGGACAGCTCTCCAGGCCATCGCAGGGTGGAAACATGCTGACGGCTTTGCAGCCTACTCTTGTCGAAAGTCAGCAATGGTTCCTTTACATGCCTCAACCCATAGACAATGAGAGACATGGCCAGCCTTTGATAAACCAGTTAGTTGCACTGGGGGTACAGGGACAACCTTATGGAGAGTGAACCCCCAATCTTAGGATGAGCACCTTATACCATGATGCCACCACTGCCCTGACACAACTTTCTGTGAAAAAAAAACCCAACAACCTACAGCATGACCTGCATTTCCTCTCTCTCTCTCTCTCTCTCTCTCTCTCTCTCTCTCACACACACACACACACACACACACACACACACACACACACACACACACACACACACACACACACACACACATTATTCCAAACCTGTCTTTCTAGTTGGTCATCACATGGCTGTTTCTAAAGGGCAGACAGATGGATTTTGCCAAACTATCTGTTTACCCAACAGCCTTGGAGAGAAGCTTTATAGCAGGGAGAGAAATTAAACACAAAAGCCTGTTTGTGCACTTCTTATACTGTATGCATGTGGAGAGAGAGAGAGAGAGAGAGAGAGAGAGAGAGAGAGAGAGAGAGAGAGAGAGAGAGAGAGATGATGACTCAACAGACCTGTAACCCAAAGACCTGTGAAGGGATCATAATATTCCTCATACAACCTAATATCAACTTTATCAGAAAAAGACCAACTCTACACAATTGAACAGTATTAATATATAATAATATAATAATAATTAATATTTTATGAGAAAATCTCCTCGTGCTTCCCTTCTCAATCCTTACAAAATCCTGGATATTTTCTGGAATATCTCTGGGAAAAGTCAAATCTATGGAAATGTTTATGGTAGCAGCTGTTTGCAAATGTCAATGAAATTCTTCATTACAAATTAATTTTATGAACAGTATTCCGATTACTTCACTAGAATTGGTTTAAAAATGAGGTGCTTTCTGTTGATAAGGATTCCATCAAGTTCACATGATAGATTAAATTAAAACTGGGGGACAAATTACTCCTCTTTATTTATGACCATTCAGGGCTGCATAGTTTTAAAACTTATTTAATGCAGTGCATTGTGGGATTGGATAAAATCAATGAATAGTCACCACTATACCTGATTAGAAATACACAATACCATTCCTCATAGCATCTTAAAATTACACTTAATCTAAGCAAAAGCTTCTAAATTGCTCCATGAGCAAGAACAAATGTGCCAACAGTGGCTTCTAGTGGAAGACTAAAGAATACAATAAGTCAAATAATTGTCAGCATATCCAAACTAACTGTTTTAGTTTCTGACTCTGACATGCATAGATCTCCAGAAACAACCATAACGTTGAAAATCTTTACAGAAAATATTTTAAACAGGCATAAATTTAAATTTAACTCATTTAGTCTCATTTTTGTATTCTTTTTCTCTGCATTGCTCTCCTTATTGATGCTGTACAGTAGGCCCTCGACATTCGCGGGGGTTCGTTTCTGAGCCTTCTCGCGAATCGAGATAATCCGCAAGTTCTGTACCCGGAAGTAAAACACCATGAATCACGTCACATGCGCGAATGAGCAGCCGGAAGTAAAATACAGTAAAACCTCCGCTGACGAACGCTTAAGATCACGAACTTTTCGCCTCAAGAACATTAAATTTGCGAGCATATAGTCTCTGCTGACGAACTAGTTTTCGGCGGACGAACCAAACCACGCGGTCGAACAGCGCCACGGTGGCGGCCACGAGAAGCTGACGCACGCTCACGGCGTCACAGTTCGTCACACCCCTTTCTTTGAGTGCGGAAGTGGTTTGTGTTTGATAGACATTTTGGACCATATTGAGTGTACTTTTGCTATTATGGGACCGAAAAAGACCCCACCACAGGCGGAGATCATTGAAAAACACGAACGAGTTTGTGTGACTCAGCGTCCCAGTACCAGTACAAGGAACAAGGAAGCTATTAAGGGTGCGTGTGTGGCTAAAGGTGTTTCCAAACACTCCTTCCAAACAGTAAGTCCCTCCCTCTCTCCTCCTCCCACTCCATTCCATCAAGCCATCAACTACCATCACAAAGGTAAATAAAACGACTTCATTATACAGTACAGTTTATTTCTTTAATTACAATACAATAGCACATTTATTATACATAAAATAAGGTATATTTTTGTGTAGTTTTAAGGCTTATTTAGTAGAAAATTATGTTTTATGGGGACCTGGGAACGGATTATTCTCATTTTAATGGTTTCTTATGGGAAATAAATGTTCGGAAGACGAACTTTTCGCCTCACACACACTTTCTGGGAACCAATTATGTTCGTGAGCAGAGGTATCACTGTACTATGTATCTAGTTAAAATATGCTTCTTAATCACATTCTACAGACAGTGTTACTCATTAATACAGTATTAATGTAGTAAAATATAGTAATGATTAAGAAAAAACTTTTCAATTTTTACTCTTATTTTCATTGATGATAAAATATAAACATTATACAGAATACTGTCGTAAAGCACTCGTTTTAAAATCTTTTTCAATTATTATTCCAGTACAGTACCTAAGTAGGGGGCAGTGGTGGTCTAGTGGTATAGGGCGCTGGATCGCTGATCCAAAGGTTGGGGGTTCGAGTCCCCCCCCCAGTGGAGCTAACTGGGTTATCAAAGGCCGGCCATGTCTCTCACTGTCTATGGTGTGCGGCATGTAAAAGAACCATTGCTGACCTTCGACAAGAGTAGGCTGCAAAGCCGTCAGCGTGTTTCCGCCCTGCGATGGCCTGGCGAGCTGTCCAGGGTGTACTCTGCCCTCGCCCGAAGTTGGCTGGGATGGGCGCCAGCCTCCCCGCGACCCAAGTTAGGATTAAGCGGGTACAGAAAAAGAACTGAACTGAACAGTACCTAAGTTAATTCTGAGAATGTTTGTGCGTGAGATTTTATGTTCTGTAGCACGTTTAACAAATGATACCAAAAGGATAAACTTTATTAAGCTTCATGTCCTTTTACATTGAACTTAGAGTGACGTCTTCAAGATGGCGCCGCCTAGAGGGCAACGTCGCATAGTTCAGAGTCAAATTGTTTCTTTGTTCGTTTTAATCTGTTTTATTTGTTTGTTCATGTTTTGCACTATGCTCGGTCGACCCTACTACAGCTATGGGCAGCTTCAGCTTCGGGCATCGAAGCATGCAACAGCTTCTATCTTGAGCTTACTGTATATGCTATGGCAGCAAAATGCTAGTGGTTAGCTAGCAGTTACCGGCTAAGCCCAGGCGGAGTTCTCAGAGGCTTGGTTAGCACTTCCAGCCATACTACTTGAAAATGTTCAGTCCCTGTGAAACAAGATGGACGAGCTTCATGTTCAGATTGCAGTGCAGAGGGATCTACAGGACTGCGTTTCTGTGACACATGGCTCGAGGAGAGTACACCCGATGAGGCGATTGCTCCAGCCGGCTACACGGCCTTCATCCCCTGCAATCCCAAGTCGTTCGGCCCCTTCTCGCCTGGGCTTCTTGTGGCATATTAGCTCTGCTAATAGCATATTAGCTCTGCAAGCCGCATCCCGGCTAACAAGCCCAGTTGAGCGTGCTTTGTTATACACACACCCGAAGATACTCCGATCTTATAGCTGTAGTAGAGTCGACCGGTCGTAGATGAGCATAGTGCAAAACATGAACAAACAAAACAACAAATAAAACAAATTAAAACAAACAAAGAAACAATTTGACTCTGAGAACTCCGTGAGGTCGCCCTCTGGGCAGCGCCATCTTGGAGACGTCACTCCAACTTCAATGTAAAAGGACATGAAGAGTACTGTAATAAAGTTTATCCTTTTGGTATCGTTTCTTAAACATGCTACAGAACATAAAATCTCACACATAAACATGAACTTAGGTACTGTACTGGAACAATAATTGAAAAAGATTTTAATACAACAGTTCAGAGAAAACCGTCATTTCTGAAGAGACATCCAGCGTTTTCTATCGCTTAGCCAGAGAAGACGCAGAGCGTTTGAGTGGTATAGAGCTTAACTGGTAATTAAAACACACAAAAAACAAAAAAAAAGAGACAACTTGTGCGCGAATGAGAAAGGAGGACAGCCATTGGCTGAATTTGAATCACGTGCCGGTTGCTCGGCAGTCAGCGAATACTCAAACCAGGGGTGCAAAACCGCGAATAGTCAAGGGCATACTGTATATATACACTAGTCCTTCTCAAAAAATTAGCATATTGTGATTAAGTTCATTATTTTCTGTAATGTACTGATAAACATTAGACTTTCATATATTTTAGATTCATTGCACCCCAATTGAAATATTTCAGGTCTTTTATTGGTTTAATACTGATGATTTTGGCATACAGCTCATGAAAACCAAAAATCCCTATCTCAAAAAATTAGCATATTTCATCCAACCAACCAACCAAAAAAAAAAAAAAAAAAAAAAAGTGTTTTTAATAAAAAAAAGTCAACCTTCAAATAATTATGTTCAGTTATGCACTCAATACTTGGTCAGGAATCCTTTTGCAGAAATGACTGCTTCAATGCAGTGTGGCATGGAGGCAATCAGCCTGTGGCACTGCTGAGGTGTTATGGAGGCTCAGGATGCTTCGATAGCGGCCTTAAGCTCATCCACAGTGTTGGGTCTGGTGTCTCTCAACTTTCTCTTCACAATATCCCACAGATTCTCTATGGGGTTCAGGTCAGGAGAGTTGGCAGGCCAATTGAGCCCAGTAATACCATGGTCAGTAAACCATTTACCAGTGGGTTTGGCACTGTGAGCAGGTGCCAGGTCGTGCTGAAAATGAAATTTTCATCTCCATAAAGCTTTTCAGCAGATGGAAGCATGAAGTGCTCCAAAATCTCCTGATAGCTAGCTGCATTGACCCTGCCCTTGATAAAACACAGTGGACCAACACCAGCAGCTGACATGGCACCCCAGACCATCACTGACTGTGGGGACTTGACACTGGACTTCAGGCATTTTGGCCTTTCCTTCTCCTCAGTCTTCCTCCAGACTCTGGAACCTTGATTTCCGAATGACATGCAAAATTTGCTTTCATCCGAAAAAAGTACTTTGGACCACTGAGCAACAGTCCAGTGCTGCTTCTCTGTAGCCCAGGTCAGGCGCTTCTGCCACCGTTTCTGGTTCAAAAGTGGGTTGACCCGGGGAATGCGGCACCTGTAGCCCAGTCCACTGCTTCCACAGGTCCCCCAAGGTCTGGAATCGGCCCTTCTCCAAAATCTTCCTCAGGGTCCAGTCAGCTCTTCTGGTTGTTCAGCGTTTTCTGTCACACTTTTTCCTTCCCACAGACGTCCCACTGAGGTGCCTTGATAGAGCACTCTGGGAACAGCCTATTTGCTCAGAGATTTCTTTCTGTGTCTTACCCTCTTGCTTGAGGGTGTCAATGATGGCCTTCTGGATAGCAGTCAGGTCGGCAGTCTTACCCATGATTGTGGTTTTGAGTAATGAACCAGGCTGGGAGTTTTTAAAAGCCTCAGGAATCTTTTGCAGGTGTTTGGAGTTAATTGGTTGATTCAGATGATTAGGTTAATAGCTCGTTTAGACTACCTTTTCATGATATGCTAATTTTTTTGAGATAGGAATTTTGGGTTTTCATGAGTTGTATGCTAAAATCATCAGTATTAAAACAATAAAATACCTGAAATTTTTCAGTTGGTGTGCAATGAATCTAAAATATATGAAAGTTTAATTTTTATCAGTACATTACAGAAAAGAATGAACTTTATCACAAGATGCTAATTTTTTGAGAAGGACTAGTATAATGAGTAGTATGCATACTGTATGGTCTGTTATATGTCACAATTAATCATTGAAGGCAAGGTGGACTTTACTGAAAACCTCAACTCAAAGCATCTCAGTGTTATTAAGATCCAGGCTTTCACTGGACCATTCCAGGACTCTCCACTTCTTAGTTTACATCCTGTCCTTGGCGGATTTACTGGTATGTTTTGGGTCAATGTCATGTTTCAGCACCGTCTGATACCCAGTACAATTCATGATATATTCTATGATGGTGAGCTGGCCAGGTCCTGCTGCAGCAAAACATCCCCAAACCATGACACTGCTACCTTCATGCTTCACAGTTGGTATGAAGTTCTTTCCCTGGAATGCTGTATTTAGTTTATGTCAAACATGTCTACTGTTCTAGGGTGCCGAAGAACATTATTCCAGAAGACCTGGTCTTTGTTCATGTTCTCTGGAAAACTTCAGTCTGGCCTTAATGTTCATTTTAGAAAGCAAACGGTTCCTCCTTGCACACATCCCATGAAGCTCCAACTTGTGTGGTCTCTTTCTGATAGTACAGTCATGTTTTTCACAATGATAGTAGCGAGAGCTTGCTGTAAATCCCATGATGATATTTCAGGAATTTTGATGACTTCTTTCAGGATATTCTCGTCTGGGGGAGAACGCTCTTGGACGCCTCCATAAGACCTGGGCATGGTATGGTATAAGTTCTTTTGAATGTCGTCCACTGGTAAACAATTTTTCTGCATGGTGGAATGATTGATGACAAATTCTTTTGATATCTTTTTAAATAACTTACCAGAGTCTTCATCAGCCACAATTTTCTTTCTGAGGGCCTCAGACAGCTTTTTGGCTCGCACCATGGTACTCAGTCTCACTTCAACAGCCAGAGGCACACTAGACTAAATGTCTAAGGTGAGCCTTCTTCAAAATGCTTGGTACCGATGTTCTGATCATGTGCACCAGATCTGAAACACCTGTGTGTGATTATAGTCATTTTAAGTAGGAAAATATGTGGTGGTGTCCTATTTATCTGCTCTACTGAAAGATGCATTGTTGTTCATGCCTTTTGTTTGATGGTTGGTTCTAACAATATGTGATAGGAAGACACGCTTACTGCTGATCTACAAGTCATAGATGAGGGATTTCCTTCTGGCTTTTTCCCTTTATTCGGGGTCGCCGCAGCGAATGATTCGCACGTTTGATTTGGAACAGGTTTTTATGTCGACTGCCCTTCCTGACACAACACAAGGGACAGAAACACGCTGACAGCTTTGCAGCCTACGCTTGTCGGAAGTCAGCAATGATTCTTTTACATTCCTCTCACCATAGACAGTGAGATACATAGCCGGCCTTTGATAACCAGATTTTCATGAGTAATTTAAGTGTTCCCTTTTCCAGACTTGTTTGATGATAAATAACCTATAGTGCAACAGAGCTGGCTTGTAGATGGCACTGAGAGAAACAAACACATCCAGTATAGCTTTGACACCAACTTTATTTCCAATCCACAGAATTAGTCTTGCTCAGAAAGGAAGAATCTGATCTCGAGACTAGAAGCAGGTCTTTATAAAGTCTAATACTACAGTGTGTATATATAAAGATATCGCCTTCAGGTCATCGTGTCTGGGAATCCTGGGTCTGGGTTTGTCTCTACGTTTTGATGGGTATCGATAAGATTAATGATCATTAGCACTCTGGCCTCATTACATGCAATACCCTGGCACGTGTGCATATTCATGTTTGGTATTAATTTTCATTTTTGTGAAAATTACTTGGTTGATGCTGTTGAGGTGTTTCTCTGTGAACTTTGTTATGATATGTATTTATGTATAACACACGTGCCTTCATGCCACAATAAAGATCATTTTGAACCTGCAGCCTTAAGCCTTTGATTTGGGCAGTGGTGGTCTAGTGGTATAGGGCGCTGGATCGCTGATCTAAAGGTTGGGGGTTCGAGTCCCACTCTCCACAAGGTTGTCACTGTCCCCCCAGTGCAGCTAACTGGGTTATCAAAGGCGGGCCATGTGTCTCACTGTCTATGGTGAGAGGCATGTAAAAGAACCATTGCTGACTTTCGTAAAGAGTAGCTGCAAAGTCGTCAGCGTGTTTCTGTCCCTTGCTAAAAAAAGGGTTGTGACAGGAAGGGCATCCGATGTAAAAACCTCTGCCAAATCAAATGTGCGAATCAGATGATTCGCTGTGGCGACTCCCGAGTAAAAGGGAAAAAGCTGAAAGGAAGACAGACAGCCTTAAGCCTTTGATTTGAACAAAGAGAAATACAACTGGATAGATCTCAACCGATATAAATTTTTAAAAAATATTATCATCGAGGGCAGCACGGTGGCATTGTGGTTCGTACATCTACCTCACAGTAAGGAGGTCCTGTCTTTGATTCCCAGCCTGGACATTTCTTTGTAGAGTTTGCATGTTTTCCAAGTGCTTGGTTGGGTTTCCTCCAGGTACTCCAGTTTCCTCCCACAGTTAAAAAACATGGACATTAAGTCAATTGGCTGTTCCAAATCACCCTGAGTGTGTGAGTGTAAGTGTGAATGTTTGTGAGTGTGTTGGCACACTGTAGATCTAATTTCAACGTGTTCCATATGTTTACTCTTAAAAGTAAAATAAAAATAAAATAAAAAAAAAGAAAGAAAGGAGGTTAAAGGATTTGGTGCACTGAGTAATGCTTATCACAGCTCCAATGTCCATGGTTCGATTCTTAGCTGGAAGCATTGTCTGTATGGTCACAGAGAGTTGGTGTGGGTTCCCTCCTGGTTCTCATGTTTAATCCAAAGTTCAGTACACATTTTAATTGAATGTGGAGACTATAAAATGGCACTAGATGTAAATGTGTGTGTGAACATCTGTGATAAGGCACTTACTACATAGTCCAATGTTTCAAAAAAAGTTTCATTCCTGACTCTGTCACCCTTTCTCAACTTTTTAGCACATAAAAATAGCAAAATAACATATACTTGCCTATAAAACCGAGACATTAATTAAATTAGAATTAAACATGAGTAATGATTTTCTTTTCTTGCCACCTTTAAAGCTGTGGGGTAAAATCATATCTTTTCCATTCACAGCTCACTCACTCAAAGAATCAGCTGTCATTGGCTGAGCCGTAAGTTTTATTTCGACTTCGCTTCAGTGCAAAGGTCAGAGTGTTAGTGAGAGATGAATTCGAGTTGAACTCAATGTGGACAGTTCAGCTGGGACAGCATGGAGCAAATGCTGGTAAGACTGAACTTTCCGTCCAACATTCTCCCACTCCTGCCATAGACTTCAACATTCTTTCTCATTCATCTCAGCAGATATATTGTTTATTTTGACACTCGTATATCAGTAGTATATAAGTGGTAATATTTTAGATTTATAAATCTGTGACAGTACAGATAAATATATGCAGACCTCAGTCAAAGTTCAATTAATTTTCTGTACCCGCTTAATCCTAATCAGGGTTGCGGGGAGGCTGGTGCCTATCCCAGCCGACTCCAGACAAGATCAGAGGACACCCTGGACAGCTCGCCAGGCAATCACAGGGCAGAAACACGCTGACGGCTTTGCAACCTACTCCTGTCGAAAGTCAGCAATGGTTCTTTAACATGAACCTCACACCAGAGAGACATGGCCCGCCTTTGATAACCCAGGTATCTGGGGGGGGGGGGCAGTAACAACCTTGTGGAGAGTGGGACTCGAACCCCCGACCTTAGGATCAGTGATCCAGTACCCTATACCACTAGGCCACCACTGCCCCTAAGTCAATGTAAAAGAGTTAATTTCATTATTAATCCAGGGTTAAATATAACCACTGAATAATATTTAAAGTTAAAATCTTAAGCAACAATAATTTTATTTTTTAAATAAATACATTTTACAAATTTTCACAATTGTAGTTTCAGAAAAAATGCATATAATTTTTATAAAGTAGCTTTTTTGGTGAAAATATTCAATTGTTTCATCATTACTGGTACTTTTGTTTATTTTTTAAGGCTGCCAATACTATGTAAGGTGATTTAAGACAAATAACAAATAAATCAATTTAGTGAGAAAGCCAGATGTAAGATATATTGATATTTAAATGTTCTGTTTACATTTAACTTGCTTTTTTGTTTACTTATATTTATTTACTTATTTTGTATTAAATTATATGTATCTTTATTTATTGTGCCATCTGATTTTAACACTCTCCCATTGTATAAAAACCTTTAACAACCAGCTCAAGAAGAATAGTGTGGGGTCTGTAAAAAAACTCTCCATGACCATTTGCAGATGTAGAAGTTGTCTGCACAATGGTTCTGTGGCTGCTCGCACCTTTCTAGAAGCAGGAAGAAGTCACATGGTCACAGTGCTCATTTATCCATGGGCCAAGAAAACCAGGAGGACTTTTTTGACAGATTCATCAGGCAGGATGAAAATGGGTCCATCACTATCACCCAAAGACTGAAGCCCAGTTTAAGCAATATAAGTGTGCTGACTCATCATCTCCAAATAAGGTACGTATCCAACCCTCTTTGGGAAAACTCATGCTCACAGACTTTTGGAACAGCATAGAGAAGTGCTGGTGGATTTCCAAGGCAAAGCTATAACAACTACTGGGGCATGCTGTGCTTGACAGCTGCAAAAATTGCAGAAGGCCATCAAAACAAAGCATGTTGACCAAGGGTGTCCACCTCCTTCCAGGTTCACTACTTTTTTGCTTAATCAAAAGCGTGGTTGTACAACTATGAAATCCTTTCTAACCCCCACACTCACCCAGCCTCACAATAGCGGACATCCACCTCTTTCCAATCATGAAGTCATATTTGAAGAGCAAGCACTTCCGAGACAATGAAACACTGATTTCCATCAAGTCATGGCTTCTGACACACCCTACAGACTGCTACATTCGAGGTCACCATGGTTTCATAAAGAAAAAGGAGAACTGTGTGACCCTTGGTGGTACCTATGAAGAGAAAGACTAATAAACGTGCCATGTTTCATTCCTCTCAGTCCACTGAAAATAAGTCAGGGAAGTCTTCAATGAGCAATCCGAATAAATCTGATAAAATTTTGTGAATCTATTTTATATTGTTTTATATTGAATAGCCTATGTTTTTAATGGAGTCATAATAAATTGCAGATCACGAGATAAATGAGTGTGTACATGTGTGTTGCAGACGTTTCCTGTGCTGATTGGGCTTGTAGCAGTGCTGGCCACAGTCATCTTTATCTTCTTAAAAACAGGAAATGCTGAGAGGAGAAGAAATACCAACAAGCACGCTAAAACGCTGACGGATCCCAGCGTAAAATATCCACTACCACTCATCGAGAAGGAGGTCAGTTATGAAGTTAAAAACCAGGAAAACACTAAGAGTTAAATGATTGAAATGATCATACTGCTATTACTAACTGAACATTATGACACAGATGTGATAAAAATAATAATAATAATAATAATAATAATAACTCTTTAATTCAGACACATTTTCTGAACCGCTTAATTCTAATTAAGGTCATGAGGAAGCCGGGGCCCATCTCTACTGACTTTGGGCGAGGGTAGTGTACACCCTGAACAGTTTGCCAGCCCATCGCAGGTCAGAAACACGTTGATGGCTATGCAGCTATTCTTGACAAAAGTCAGCAATGGTTCTTTTATGGCTTCACACCCTAGACAGTGAGAGACATTGTGACCCTGATGACCCAGTTCGGGCAATTATTATTATTATTATTATTATTATTATTATTATTATTATTATTACATCAGAGGGACAGCACATGTAAGAGGTTTTGGAGACAAAGTCAGAGAGGCTAGATTGAGATGGTTTGGACATGTACAGAGGAGGGATAGTGAGTATATTGGTAGTAGGATGCTGAGGTTGGAACTACCAGGCAGAAGGCCTAAAGGAAAACCAAAGAAGATTTATGGATGTGGTGAAGGAGGACATGATGGTAGTAGATGAGATGAGATGGAGGCAGATGATTCACTGTGGCGACCCCTGAAAGGAACAGCCGAAAGGAAAAGAAGAAGATGATAATAATAATAATTTTAATAATAATAATAATAATCATAGCCCTCACTCAGAGTTGGCTGAGATGGACATCAGCCTCCCAGCGACCCTAATTAGGATTAAGCAGTTCAGAAAATGAATGAATGAATAATAATAATAACAATGTGTTTAGAATCAAATGAAACGAGTCTCTTAATAAGTGCATGTAGCAGCCAAGCACTGAAGGAATACAAACATAGGCATGATAATGTTGGTTTAATCATTCATTGGGAATTATGAGGAAAATTTGAACTTAAAAGAGCAGAAAAGTGGTTTGAACACAAACCCAAAGTTATGATGGAAAACGAAGTTGCCAAGATCGTACAGGTTTTCAATACACAAAGCGAAGAACATTTCACTGTGAGAAGAGTGGACATAATAATTGGGATGAAGGAAAGTGATCTAAGGATGGTGAGTGAGAGAGCTGTTCCAGAAGATGAGAAAATGCCAGGGAAGGATCTGAGACATTTGAGATATACCAACCATTGAAATATGATATAATGACACTATGGCAGATGCCCAAATTAGAAGTTGTTGTTGGAGCTCTGAGAACTGTTATGAAGAAAGTACAAGATTATAATCTCAAGATTGGAGTTTATGTCAAAACTGAACTAATACAATAAACAGCACTCTTCGGAAGAGCCAGAATATTAAGAAGAGTTTGACAGACAGTGTAGAAACAAAACATTTAGGACCCTTGGTTATGTGTTGTGACCCTAAATTGTAGATGGTGCGACAGAAGTCTTAATAATAATAATAATAATAATATTATTATTATTATCATCATCATCATTCTTCTTCTTTTTTTCCTTTCGGCTTTTTCCCTTTCTCAGGAGTCGCCACAGCGAATCGCTGTGAAATTCGCACATTTGATTTGGCATCGTTTTTTTCGTCGGATGCCCTTCCTGTCACAAAACATTTAGCAAGGGACAGAAACACGCTGACGGCTTTGCAACCTACTCTTTACGAAAGTCAGCAATGGTTCTTTTACATGAACCTCTCACCAAAGACAGTGAGAGACATGGCCCGCCTTTGATAACCCGGTTAGCCGCACTGAGGGGACAGTGACAACCCTGTGGGGACTCGAACCCCCAACCTTAAGATCAGCAATCCTGTGCCCTATCCACTAGCATTATGCAATTTACATTTGATGATTAAGCATGTTTGATCATATTCTAATCAAAATATACATCAACTGCAAAAAAAATACCTAATAATCTAAATCTAAAAAAAAAAAAATAATAATAATAATACAAGAAAGGTAAAAATAACAAATACATTTTCATACATAAAATAATCTGCAAAAAGAATAAAAAAATTAAAGTATAATTTCTAGACTGATGGGATCAGAGTATAATTGCAGTTCAGTTTAATATTCTTTACTCATTTTTAAGTAGTAACTATATTTATTAATGTATAATATTTGTGTCACATGAGTGATCTAGTATTTCGTTTTAGTTTAGCGATACAAAGAGATTCCGCTTCAGGCTTCCATCCCCTAGTCATGTACTTGGGCTTCCAGTTGACAAGAATATTCTCTGTACTCTGCCTTACACTTGTCTCACCTGTTTTCTATAATAATATTAAACCTTATGTTCTGTACATTCTTCATCCTAAAAGGTCAGCATGTGTACCTGTCTGCTAAAGTCAATGGAAATCTGGTGATCCGAGCTTACACTCCCATCTCCAGTGATGACGACCAGGGATACGTTGATATAGTCATAAAGGTTGGATTTACATCCATCAAGCTCACAATGGCAGTGTGACTATGCAACACTCCTCATTCACAAGCTGTACAAGTATACCTAGTTTGATATATGTGAGGGTAAACATATAGGAAATATAGGCTGGTTATTATAAATAATCTGTATAAATATAATGTCCTATCAGTGTTCAGTATAAAGTTCAAGTAAAGAATTAGATTTATCCACTGTAGCTTTTCTTCTCATTTTATTATAAAAAATGAACTCTTACTCATTTGAGTTATAGTGAACTTTCAACAAAATTAGGTTTTTAAAAAATGTAATAAGAATTGATCGAGGAGAAACATGAAAAATGGTGTTTCACCCTTTATTAACCTTGTATACATTCACTGACCCCTAATGCTTTTTTTTTTATTATACTCTAAATCTCCCTGAATACCATGGATTAACTTCTTTAATATTCCATCATCACATGTCCTATTTCTCACCTACTGCTGTACTATAGGTGTATTACAAAAATACACATCCAAACTACCCTGATGGCGGCAAAATGTCCCAGTACCTGAACGATATGAAGATAGGAGATACCATTGATTTCAGAGGGCCAAACGGCCTGCTGGTGTACAAAGGCAAAGGTAAGGAAGCTTCGAGATAGTAAGGAAAAAAATAAAGGGTCAGTGAATTAAGATAATTTTAAGTCGAGGATTCCTGGGCCAAAATGTGTGTAACAAACTTGTAAGTTCTACATTTAACCAACAGAGGGCAGCATCATTTAGCACTTTCATTCCGTTGCAGCACGAATACATTGCAAATTCTGAGTTAACTGAATTCGTTTGGATAAAAATATAATTTTAATACATCTATTTTTTGTTTGTTTGTTTGTTTAAGGTCAGTTTTCTATTAAGCCTGATAAAAAGTCTGAGGCGAAGCTGCGGAAGTTTAAACATGTTGGAATGATTGCTGGTGGCACAGGTCAAAATTTTAAAGTTATGCGTCACATCACATCTCAAAGTTTAAAGCATAAAGACTCCAGTAATAATGCAATGTGATTTTGCTCATGTTGGTGATTGTGTATCTACAGGCATCACTCCAATGCTGCAGCTTATCCACAGTATCACTGCAGATCCTGCAGACAATACTAAGTGCACCCTTATTTTTGCAAACAAGGGAAGTTATGCATATTAATTTTTATAAATATAATTATGTGTGTCGCTATTTGAAGGATGTTCTTGTGAATTTGGACCAATATATTCGCAAATTTGAATTCACTTCATTCTGAAAACTGTCTTCGGTCTAGTATATATATATATATATATATATATATATATATATATATATATATATATATATATATATATATATATATATATATATATATATATATATATATATATTACAGTAAAACCTCCGCTGATGAACGCTTAAGCTCACGAACTTTTCGCCTCAAGAACATTAAATTTGCGAGCATATAGTCTCTGCTGACGAACTAGTTTTCGGCGGACGAATCAAACCACGCGATCGAACAGCGGCCACGAGAAGCTGACGCACGCTCATGGCGTCACAGTTCGTCACCCCCTTTCTTTGAGTGCGGAAGTGGTTTGTGTTTGCTAGATATTTTGGACCATATTGAGTGTACTTTTGCTATTATGGGACCGAAAAAGACCCACCACAGGCGGAGATCATTGAAAAACACGAACGAGGTGTGCGTTTGTGTGACTTAGCGTCCCAGTGCCAGTACGCTAAGTCTACCATTGCTACCATCCTTAAGAACAAGGAAGCTATTAAGGGTGCGTGTGTGGCTAAGGGTGTTTCCAAACAGTAGACGTTTCCAAACTCTCCTTCCAAACAGTAAGTCCCTCTCTCCCTCCTCCTCCCACTCCATTCCATCAAGCCATCAACTACCATCACAAAGGTAAATAAAACCACTTTATTATACAGTACAGTTTATTTCTTTAATTACAATACAATAGCACATTTATTATACATAAAATAAGGTATATTTTTGTGTAGTTTTAAGGCTTATTTAGTAGAAAATTATGTTTTATGGGGACCTGGGAACGGATTATTCTCATTTTAATGGTTTCTTATGGGAAATAAATGTTCGGAAGACGAACTTTTCGCCTTACACACACTTTCTGGGAACCAATTATGTTCGTGAGCTGAGGTATCACTGTATATCAGTTATATAGCGTGTTACCTTGTGTTAAGACATCGTCTTTGTGTTTACACTGTTTTGCGGACTTTTGTAACCCGAAGCAAATATGGTTGGTCAGAAGCATAAGCCTACTAGCATGGGTGCAAGTCTCATACACAGAGATAAATTAACTATTTGCTCAGATCGGTGCAATCTACCATGCGTACTCGGTTAAGCAAAGAGAGTTGTAAAATGAATGAAAACCCGAATCCAGAAGAAAAAAAAAAGAGAACTCTCTGCTCTGCTGGTGATTCACATCATCACTGCAGGCTGAGTACTAACGTAGTTCAATGGCGCCCTTGCTCACTTGAAAGACCAGTAGTCTGTATAACCCGCGCTTTGTGTCAAGCACAGCAAGTACACTACTTTCGGTGTTGGGCGCATCACATATTGTAAGTGTTGATTGGCTGTTTTAAGCTTCATGTAAAGTGACTCGGCTCAGCTTCATGTAAAGTGACCATCCATCGACCATCGGAACCATTTACAAACAGAAAAATCGCATCATAGAGAATGTTAAAGGTTATATTTGATACTGTATTTGATATTTGACGAGTGAATTTGATTAAAATTTATCTATTTGAATTTTTTTTTGCTTGAATTTAATTAATTTGAAATTAATGTTGATATTATTTGATATTATTTTACAATGTGATGTTTATAATAATTGATTTAGGGGTGTTTTATGAGATCCGGTAATGGTATTTATGGATGTATAGTACAGTATGAGCTCATACGTCACACGTCATTGTAACAACTTATGTGCACTTACGTTTGGCTTTCCGGAACCAATTAAAAACGTAAGTCGGGGAGCGTCTGTTTCCGTCCATGATTTGAGGGCAGTGTGTCCTGGTGGTAAGGTGCTGGATGACCGATCCCAAGGTCAGGGGTCCTAGCTCCAGTATTTCGAAAATTTTGGCTCCTGGGTGACACTGCAACATGCTACATCAATGGTAGTGGTGCAGCATGTTGCTATGCCACCCGAGAGCCAAAAATTGCAATAGTTTGTGATAATGGTTTTGCAATCACATATTTTAGGCGGTACGGTGGTGTAGTGGTTAGCACATCTGCCTCACAGCAAGAAGGTCCTGGGTTCGATTCCCAGCTTGGGCATTTCTGTGTGGAGTTTGCATATTCTCCCCGTGTTTGCTTGGGTTTTCTCTGGGTATTCTGGCTTCCTCCAACAGTCCAAAAACATGCACAGTAGGTTAATTGGCTGTTCCAAATTAACCCTCGGTGTGAGTGTGAATAGTTGTGTGAGTGTTGGCCCTGCAATATCTGATGAGCTGTTCAGGGTGTACTGCGCCTTCGCACGGAGTCGGCTGAGATGGGCACCAGCCTCTCCACGACCCTAATTAGGATTAAGCGGTTCAGAAAATGAATTAATGGATCATATATTTTAACTCTAAAAATATATGACCAAGTTGTGCTGCTTTTTAAAAAAAATGACATATTAAATAAACAATTTCAGAGCAGGCTTGTATAAAAGAGGTGTACAATAAGATGTTAAAATAGGGTAATGTTTTGTTTTGACATGTTGTCGTACGTAGATTGCCATGGTGGTGGCTAGCTCTTCCGCATCACACAAGAATGTTCTCAGTTTGAGTCCTGGGCTTGGCAAAAGTGTTTTTTGTTTGTATCCTATGGATACTCAAGTTTTCTCTTACACTTTAAGCACTTGCAGTTTAAGATAATTGGCTGCCCCAAATTGTCCCTATAGGTGTGAGTGTTGCCTGGTGATGCTCTGCCAAGCTGTTCAGGGTGTATTCCACTTTTGCCCAGAGTCAGCCGAGATAGGCTCCTGCACTCCGGCAGCGCAAATAGGATAGCACTGATTGGCCAAGATAAGCCAGACATTACTATATGTAGATTATTCTTTTATTTGTGTGTGCGTGTATGTGGGCGAGGCTAAGTAGTACAACTTGTCCATGCTGCACAGCAGCAAGACTGTGAGAAAATAGCATTATGTGACGTAATGAAACTTTACAGCCTTCAGAAAAAACTGAGTTGTCGGACAAAATTCTATCTATGGCCGAGTGTACAGATTGCAGATATTGTGAAGTAACTGTGCATGCTCTTTCACCGGAGTGGAAGAAAGCACTAGTCTCTGGATTCTTATTATTTAATCAATGGATGAGTAGAAGAAATGACAGTGAAATCTTGCCAAAATGAAAGTGTTTTCATGAATTGGGTAAGTTTTCTCTCTGCAAAAGAATGTTTTAAAATAAGTCACCCTGTAATTCTGTACACAGACCGAGGAGGATATTTTGTTAAGGAAAGAGCTGGAAGAAGTTGTGAATGATCATCCTGAGAAAGTCTGTGTGTGGTACACGCTAGACCAACCTCCACATGGTAAAAACACAAACATCACAAATTAATTCTGTAACTGAAAAGATTACCAGGTTCACCAACCATAGAGGTGATGGCGTACGTGTAAAATTACTGTCTGTAGTGTTTGAACTTCCATTTATAACAATCACGATAACATACAATTATTTACCTCATAAACATAAACATCAGTGAATGTTATTGTTGAACTATAGTTTCAACTGACAAAATGATATTTAGTGAGCGTCATTATTAATACTAAAATGTTTTCTCAGTATTGTTTTTACTGATACACACAGGTTGGGGGTATAGCAAAGGATTTGTGGATACATCAGTGATGAAAGCACACCTTCCTCCTCCAGCTGATAATGTGCTGATCGTGATGTGTGGCCCGTCACTCATGATTCAAAATGCATGCCTCCCAAACCTCACCAAACTCGGTTATGACCAAAAAACCACTTTCACATACTAATACCATCACATGCATTTTTAAAATAAATCCTAAATATATGTAGTCATTGTGCATTGAAAATACAAAAAATAAACAATGATAAAATGATCTATGTGTACAGTTTCTCAGGATTCAGTGCTGAATTACTGAACAAAAAGGTCAAAGGTTCAAGCGCTACTATCACCAGGTTGTCACTGCTGTCCCCCCGTGCATCAAACTGGGTTATTAAAGGCCAGCCATGTCCCTCACTGTCTATGGTGAGGGGAATTTAAAAGAACCATTGCTGACCTTCGTCAAGAGTAGGCTGCATAGCCGTCAGCATGTTTCTGCCCTGGCGAGCTGTCCAGGGTGTACTCTACCCTTGTCCAGAGTCGACGGAGATGGGTGCCAGCATCCTCACAAGAATTAATTAGGATAATTAGGCTTAAATGGTTTAGAAAATGAATGAGTAAATGAATAAAACAGCTTTATCAGTAGTGCAGCTACAATTTACAGGGTTATAATAAGAATAAATGATCACATTTCTATATTACTGTTAATAGAGCACAACGTGGTGTAGTGAGTAGTACCTCCACATCACGGCAAGAAGGTCCTGGGCCTGGGTGTGAGGTTTGCATGTTCTCCCCGTGATTGCGTGGGATCCCTCAGAATATTTCGGTTTACAGTCCAAAGAAATGCATGTCCAGCTAATTGTTTCAAATTGTCCCTATAGGTTTGTGTGTGTGTTAACCTGTGATGGTTTGGTGAACCTTTCAGGGTATACGTCACCTTCACCCAGTGTCGACTGATTAAACTGATTAAGCAGTTCAACAAAGAAGTTAGTGAATGGTGGTAATTTATCATTTTAATTTAATTTAACAAAAAAAAACCCATATAATAACTGATATGGCAAACAATCTATGAAATGTTTATTTTTAACTAGAAAAAAATGAATGAAGCACTAACCACTAACACAAACACGCCACACATATGCAGATGAAAATACAGGGATCCTTCACTACTCTGTGCTTCAATTCATGTGGCTTCGGTGCATTGCGTTTTTTTTAATTGAATTTAAAAAATAAGGAAATTAAGGAAGAATAAGGGAAAAAGTTAAGGAAAATGCTGCAAAAACAAAGCCAATTATGCAAAAAAAACCAAAACAAAACAAAACAAAAAAAAAACATAAACCAACACAAAACAAAAACAACCCAGAATCTCCCATCAAAACTCGTTACACTGTTGTGAGGTGCATATCTGAGTGCGTGCACGCCTTTGTATGTGTGTGTATTTATATTTTATTTACATCTTATAAATGCTTATAATAACATTTCAACATTCAAAAATAATGCATATCATTGAATATGTATTTATTTGATATTATATACACATATACATGTACGTACTGTATACATCAGTCAGGAAAGGTTGATTGATCCTATTTTGCGGAATTCGGTGGTCGCCTGGGGATCACGGTCCCAATTAACCACGGAAAGTGAGGGATCCCTGTAGTTACTTTAAAATAAGGAAAAAAAAAAAAGAAAAAAATGGATACCAGATTTATTCAAACTCTCTTAAATAGAAACATGTCTAAATTTTTTTCTTTATTTGGTTATTGTGCTATCAAACTAATCATTCATTGAACTGTCCTAAAGGTGAAAGTTCCCAGAATCACAGAGTGCAAAATGTATTTTATTTATGGTTAGAATACTCCTTTATTTGATTATTAATCAACAATGAGTCATAATCTTGAATAATACGTCTCCAAACTATAGTGGTGAATACTGGGATGTACGTGTGTGCTAAAATTATCCATGAGGCATCATGAAGTACATAATTCTGTGAAAATCTCTAGCTAGATGTTAAAAGACAGACTGTAGACAGAAAGATCAGATTCAGGTGCTTCATCAAACACAAAGCTTACACCCTCTAGTTTGTCTGTTTCTATGATTCATTGGATTTGTTATAGGTTTAGTTAGCATACCCAGCTGATGACTGTGATAATAAATCACTATGTGAACTTGACGAGCATGGTACGAGGGTCATTATCTTTCTTATCAACCACTGCTTGCAGGATTTCATTGGCAGTAACAAAAACCTTGGTCCCTTTGAAAAACCCCTCAATAAACATCTGATCTTTTCCATACCACTTCCCAAGCACCTGATGCAGGTTGTTGCTCAGTAGACCACATATGTTCCCAAGATCATTCCTATATACAAAGAACAGGAACAAAGCAAAGCAGCTCACCCCGACTCCAGCGCTGAACTCCACCAATCTCTCAGCTCTGGTCCTCTGAAATGGCTCCATTTCCAAACTGGAATGTTCCGCCAAATTCTCCTGAGTGTTCTCAGTAAGATGCCGACACAGCGATCTAGATTCTGGGATTTTTACTGTATGGATCCAGTACAGCCTAGACCCAGTCAGTCCCCAGAAGTAATCTCTGTCTTTGGGTCATCACTGTGCAGCTGAGGGGATTTAAAAGGTTGAGCTGGAAGCTGTGCTGATTGTAAGTCATTAGGAAGATGTCCTGCAGCGTTGTGCCATTTGGCCGGAACATCTTATCTGTATCATTGAACCAAAGACACTCACAGGTGCTGAATGTGGCTACATGAACACATTCGCTAAAGAGAGAGAGAGCAGCACGATGCAGATGAGGATTTCAACTTGGACCATAATCACTTGAAAATCTTGGGTTTGGTCTTGGTTTGGTTATCTGTTTGGATCATCTTGGTTGGTCCTTGGTCACACAGATGTTTCCCTAATGCACTATAAAAATTAGATTTGATCATGATTACCTTTTCTCATATGCTTCAAAAAAAAAAAAAAGTCATCAAGTACAAATTTTCAATTTGCTTCAAATTCTGTCAATCAGCCAGACCATGATTATACAGTTCTATGAGCTTAATATGGTCATAGAATATATATGCATAATATATAATATAATGACATTCAAAAACATCCCAAAGCATTACCATGAATAAGGAGTGTAACCAAATGTTGCTATTCCTATTTAAGACCAACACAACACAGGACTTCATGTATCTGTATATATATTCAGATTTAAACTAAAGTGGACAGTCTGTTTTGTGCATGAATTCTTTGTTCAATGTTTCCTTTATCTCAGCTACATCACATGTGAAAATGTATTTTAATCTTTTTCATAATGTTATTATTTTTGGTTGTAATGGTTTTCAAAAAATTATAATAAATTTAGTTGCATTTATTTCCCAATATACAAGATAAAGAAACGAGTTGTCTAATGTAACCCTGACCAGAACATTGAAGAACAAGATCACTTAGAGCAGTGATCCCCAAGCTCCGGGCTGTGGACTGGTACTGGTCCGTGAATCAATTGGTACCGGGCCACACAAGAAATAATTAATTATTTCTGTTTTATTTATTATCTGAGTCTGAACGATCTTTTATTTTGAAAAATTACCGGATTCTCTCGGTTACACGTCGGTCCTTTGACCGCTAACATGTAACCCACAAGGGGACGGCGTGTGAACAGAGGTGTGTTGGACATGTTTTAAACATTAGCGGGGATTTTTGGCGAGACTGAGCCTGAGCCTTCATTCTCTTAGCTGGTGCATGATCATGTCTTTTTTGAAGAAGAGGAAGAATTGGCGAGCCAACCAACTTTATTTAACTGTTGAAAAATAACATTCATGGAGTGTTCATTAATAATAATAATGAATTAACTATCTATGCCCCCCGGTCCACAGAAAAATTGTCAAGCGTTGACCGGTCCACGGTGATAAAAAGGTTGGGGACCACTGACTTAGAGAACACAAACCTCAACCAAGATGAAAAACCCACAAAGGACACAGCACCCTTAGCTGGTCTTGCTGTAATACCCCGTTCCAAAAAATTTGTCCTTTCTCAGCATGTTTAAGATTACTTTGGAGATGAAAGCAAACACTGGATTTCTAAAGTCCTTGTACAGAGCCCCACCTATGGTAAACATTTAAAATAAATTGGTAGAAAGCTCTTGCCAAAAAAAAAAAAAAAAAAAAAAAAAAAAAAAAAAAATACTAACAAAAAAACAAGCACTTGTTCATTAACTAATTTGCCAAACTGCTTAATCCTTCTAGGGCTGAGGGGAGACCGGAACCTATCTCAGCCAATACAGGGCAAAGGCAGGGAACATCCTGAACAGCTTGTCAGACTATCACAGTGCAACACACACATGACCATTTTCACTCACATCCATGCTGAGGAGCAAGTTGGAACAGCCAGTTAGCTTAACATGTGTGTCTTTAGAATGTGTAAGAAAACTGGAGGACCCAAAAAAAAACCCATGCAAAGGAAAAGTGCCTAAGCCCAGGAGTCAACCCCAAGACCGTCTTGGCGTGAGGCTGACATTCTAACCACTACGCCACTGTGCCACCCACAAACAAACAGACGCCAACAAAATGAACAGTCCACCTCTTATTTGTACCTGTATTTAAATCTGATTACAGCCCATGGACTGTTCAATTATAGAACAAAATGTCCCGGTCATAAACGCAGATCTGTAGTTTAATAGTTGCTCAATGCACCATTGTCAAACTACACAATCACAATTCCAGATATTATAACGAGAAATAACATATTGTGTGGAACTCGAGTTAAGAAACAGGGGGGACGTTGGCATAGTGGTTAGGGTGCTGCGCTCGTGATCGGGAGGTTGTGTGTTCAAATCCCAATTAGACCCCCACTCTGCTAAGGCCCCAGGGCAAGGTCTTAACCACAACTGTGCCTCTGTTCACCCAGCAGTATAAATGTGTACCAGTAAAAATATACTGGGAAGGTAACCTGCGATGGACTAGCGTCCCACCCAGGAGGAGTTGTACTCCCTAGTCGCTCCACGCTATGGAAACCGGGGATAAGCACCGGCCTGATGAGCCACTATGGCTCGGGTTTAAAAAGCCCAATGGAGTTAAGAAACATTTTCTTGTCCATAGTTGTGTTTCTGTCCCTTGCTAAAATGGGTTGTGACAGGAAGGGCATCCGACGTAAAAACCTCTGCCAAATCAAACGTGCGAATCAGATGATTCACTGTGGCGACTCCCGAGTAAAAGGGAAAAAGTCGAAAGGAAGACAGACAGACAAACAGACAGTTGTTTAAAATAGGTTGCCTCAAATGTTGCACAGGTTTATACAATTACTGTATTATTAATAGATTTGCTGTTGTATTAAAACAGTACAATGGTTGTCAACAGACTTTGAAAGAATTGTGCATTGGCCAAACTGATGCCATGAAAAATTAGCACAGATGTAACAAACAGTAACACGATGAAACATAATAGTAATAGAAACCCAACAGACCCAACGGTCATGACATGCATGTTACTGATTCTGTGTAATTCATCATTTTCTGTAACCGCTTCATCCTAATTAGGGTCACGGGGAGGCTGGTGCCCATCCCAGCCAACTCAGGGCGAGGGCAGAGTACACCCTGGACAGCTCGCCAGGCCATCGCAGGGCGCAGTCGACTCTTGTCGAAAGTCAGCAATGGTTCTTTTACATGCCTCTCACCATAGACAGTGAGAGACATGGCCGGCCTTTGATAACCCAGTTAGCTGCACTGAGGAGGACAGTGACAACCTTGTGGAGAGTGGGACTCGAACCCCCAACCTTTGGATCAGCAATCCGGCGCCTTATACCACTAGACCACCACTGCCAGATTCTGTGTAATTGAGTCACTAATTGAAATTGTGATCAAAATAATAGCAGTGTGGAGGGCTGAGGTTATTCCAGGGGTGGGCAAACTTTTTGACTTACAATAGTTTATAAAATTTGACAGAGGAGCTAAGCCAGGAGCATTTGGATAGAGTGTTCTGGCCAGATATACTAAAGCGATGCTTATAGTCTGAAAAGCTCATAGCATAGTAATCACAGGCAGATAAATGTACAACTCAATTTACTAACAGTGTGCGCCGAGGACTGCATCTTTCAAATGTGCAAAATCGCCCTCATCCAGGTAATATGTTTGTCTCAATGAATATGCAAGATGTGGCGTTTACACACTACAGTGATACCTCAGCTCACGAACATAATTGGTTCCCAGAAAGTGTGTGTGAGGCGAAAAGTTCGTCTTCCGAACATTTATTTCCCATAAGAAACCATTAAAATGAGAATAATCCGTTCCCAGGTCCCCATAAAACATAATTTTCTACTAAATAAGCCTTAAAACTACACAAAAATATACCTTATTTTATGTATAATAAATGTCTATTGTATTGTAATTAAAGAAATAAACTGTACTGTATAATAAAGTCATTTTATTTACCTTTGTGATGGTAGTTGATGGCTTGATGGAATGGAGTGGGAGGAGGAGAGAGGGAGGGACTTACTGTTTGGAAGGAGAGTTTGGAAACGCCTACTGTTTGGAAACACCCTTAGCCACACACGCACCCTTAATAGCTTCCTTGTTCTTAAGGATGGTGGTAGACTTAGCATAGTGGTACTGGGACGCTGAGTCACACAAACGCACATCTCGTTCGTGTTTTCAATGATCTCCGCCTGTGGTGGGGTCTTTTTCGGTCCCATAATAGCAAAAGTACACTCAATATGGTCCAAAATGTCCAGCAAACACAAACCACTTCCGCATTCAAAGAAAGGGGTGTGACGAACTGTGACGCCGTGAGCGTGCGTCAGCTTCTCGTGGCCACCACCGTGGCGCTGTTCGACCGCGTGGTTTGATTCGTCCGCTGAAAACTAGTTCGTCAGCAGAGACAATATGCTCTGAAATTTAATGTTCTTGAGGCGAAAAGTTCGTGAGCTTAAGCGTTCGTCAGCGGAGGTTTTACTGTACACTCAATATGGTCCAAAATGTCTATCAAACACAAACCACTTCCGCACTCAAAGAAAGGGGGTGACGAACTGTGACGCCGTGAGCGTGCGTCAGCTTCTCGTGGCCGCCACCGTGGCGCTGTTCGACCGCGTGGTTTGATTCGTCCGCCGAAAACTAGTTCGTCAGCAGAAACAATATGCTCGCAAATTTAATGTTCTTGAGGCGAAAAGTTCGTGAGCTTAAGCGTTCGTCAGCGGAGGTTTTACTGTATTTGGCACAATACTAGGAGAAGAAAATGTAAATGGTTGAAGTAGCACATACTCCGTGATCTATCAAACTTGGAGATTGCATCTGTTTCTAATACGTTTCAATCAAAGGCGCAAAGTTAAAGAAATCATATTTTCCTTTCGGCTGTTCCCTTCAGGGGTCGCCACAGCAAATCATCTGTCTCCATCTCACCCTATCCGCTGCATCTTCTACTCTAACACCAACTACCTTCGTGTCCTCCTTCACCACATCCATAAATCTCCTCTTTGGTCTTTCTCTAGGCCTTCTGCCTGGTAGTTCCAACCTCAGCATCCTACTACCAATATACTCACTATCCCTCCTCTGTACATGTCCAAACCATCTCAATCTAAAAGTTAAAGAAATCATCATTTATTGAAAAAAGATGAATGATATCGCTTTCAACATTCAAAACATATTACAGTATTATCCAACGAAATACTCAGTCTCAGTTGTTTCTGCTCTCATTTTCTCTTCTCTTCTCTCAGTTTCTGTTCTGCTGCTGCACATAATTGCACTTAATTAAAAGACTGGGTTGGACTTCTGTAAAAAAATGAGCAGTGGTAGCCAGGTGGTAAAGGGCATTGGATTGCTGATCCTAAGGTTGGGGGTTTGAATGCCACTCTCCACAAGGTTGTCACTGTCCCCCCCCAGTGCAGCTAACTGGGTTATCGAAGGTTGGCCATGTCTCTCACTGTCTGTGGTGAGAGGTTCATGTAAAAGAATTATTGCTGACTATTGTAAAGAGTAGCTGCATAGCCGTCAGCGTGTTTCTGTTCCTTGCTAAAGGGTTGTGTCAGGAAGGGCATCCAACGTAAAAACCTATACCAAATCAAACATGCAAATCAGAAGATTCATTGTGGGAACCCCTGGGAAAGGGGAAAAAAGCCGAAAGGAAACGAAGAATAAGAAGATTGGACTTCAGTAAAATATATATACTGTATATATTTTGTTGTCCACTCTTTATTAAAGACTCGGCACTCACTGTCCACTTTCCTTTTCTTTGGTCTGCTCATTTTTACAGAAGGGCTCAAATGGCAATGGGAAAATGTAAGTGAAATAAAAAGTAATACACTACACTGCACACCAAAAAAGATCCACCAGTGGTCAGTGCGCCATCTATTGGGGAAACGTATATTGGGCATTGCAGGAGCAAGATGAAATGAATGATTGATGTATAATTTAGAAATGTTATTCATAATTGGACAAATTCGGCGAACCATGTTTTAAAGTCTAACGGGCCATAGTTTGCTCACGTCTGGGTTATTCATTCTTTGAAAAACAGGTGCCAATTATTGTCCTTATTTAAGGAAGGAAGGCAGTAAATGCTGTACATGATGGTTCTAGAGCATTTCTCTCTCAAATTCTGATAGAAATGGATCGTTCCAGACATTATTCAAAAATACAGCGTACCTTGAATAAAAAGTTGATTGGAGAGGGAAAACAAAAATAAGTGTAGAAAATGAGAGGCTGTTCAGTTAAAACCACAAATGTCTTAAAATGGTAGCCAAAACCTGAAAAATGTATACGAAAGCGAAAAACTACCATTCAAATGGATGGAAGAAGAACCAAAATGACAAGGACGCAACTAGCAATCAGCTATAGGAAGATCAAAGGAGGTCAAAAGTTACCCGTGAGTCCTGTTAAAATTTTAAAATTACAAGACGTCTATGTGAAGACGAGCTATGAGCAAGCAGCCCCCCAAAAGTCCCATTGCTGAAAGAAGACGTACTGAAAAGCATACAATTTGCCAAAGAGCACTTTGATTGGCCTAAAGAGAAATGGTGCAACGTTTTGTGGACTGATGAAAGTAAGATTGTTCTTTGTGGGCCCAGTGGCCCGAGACGGTTTGTCACACAAACCACAAACGCTCATTTCAAGTCACAGTCCACTGTGAAGACAGTGAAGCATAGTGATATGGGGATGTCTCTCATACTACAGTGTTGGGTCTATTTATCGCATACCAGGGATCATGGATCAGTTTGAATCCATCCGAATTCTTAAAGAGGTCGTGCTGCCTCATGCTGGAGAGGAAATGCCCTGAAATGGGTGTTCCAACAAGACAATGACCCCAAACACAACAGTAAACAAGCAACATCTTGGTTCCAAACCAGTAATGATTCACATTATGGAGCAGCCTGCCCAATCCCCAGATATTAATCCAATAAAAAAACTTGTGCAGTGACATCAGAAATGCAGTTTCTGAGGCAAAACCAAGAAATACAAAGAAGTGTGGAATGTAGTTCAATCATCCTGACCTGGAAAACCTGCTCACAGGTGCCTGGCATTTTCAAAGCCATTCAACACCGATGTGCATCAGTTCTCAGAAACAGCGGTTATACAGTACAACTAAATATTAGTTCAGTGATTCAAAGGAAAACAAAATCTTACAACGTTTGTCAATTTATACAGTGAATGCTTGAGTTTGTAAAGAAGAAAGCAGATGCTGTTATTTTATTCTTCATGTTTTGATTTAGAACAGAATGTGTAGGTGTTCCCAATGCATTTGTGTTACGTAAATAAAACCTATAAAGGTTTTGAGCTTTATTCACTTTTGAAACACACTGCTATTGTTTTGATCACAATTATATATATATATATATACATATATATATATATATATATATATATATATATATATATATATATATATATATATATGATAGCGTACACATTAATGACCGTATAAGCAAGTCAGCATCAGCAGTACACATCAATAAAAGAGTTTTAATTTGTTCGCAACATTAGTTTAGGTTTTAGATCCCAGTTTTTGACAGCATGCTAACAAACAGTTTTACTCATTTTAGCCAGACAATATCCTGAAAGTTCTTTTCAAGTGCACTAGATCATGAGAAGCACTAAAATACTCACCAGTGTCTGTCTTTCTTTGGTGTTTGGGGGAAAAAATACTCCACCCAGACTTTTCTTCTTTTCTTCAGAGTCCTATTAAAAAAAGGCAGGATAAACAAACTTGGGCCCACCCAAAACTAATAATAACAAAAAGGCCAAACATGGGCCTTGCCTGTTTCAAATAAGCTTGCACTTTAATAATTAGAGAGCCTCATTTAACCACCATGCAAGTGTCAAGTTTGTATCTAGAACAATGCCTCTAAATTACTGTATTTTCTGTGGCGCCCCCTCTTGGAATAATAGAAACCCCCCCCCCCCCCACAGCGACTATAAATAGTGTTACAGTATTTGTCTATAAAATATTAGAACACCTCTGCATAACATTGTATCTTTATTAACATTAAAAACAAGAAAGAAAGAAATATAGCTCAATTTACAACAAAGAGAAACTTCATTAACGTTGTTTTTTAATCTGTAATAGAAAAGATTTAAAGTGCACCAGTGTACCTGAAATAAAAAAAAATAAAAAAAATCCTTATTTAAACTCATTCATCTTACTGTGTTTATGTCTTAATATCTCCGTCTCTCTCCACCTTTCTCTTTGTTCCTGTTAGAAATGTTTCCGTGTTGTTTCTTGAGGGTTGTTTACAGCGCTTCATATCGTTTGCTCGTGCGAAAAACCGCTACACCACAGCACGATGACCGGAGCACCACTGCCAACTACTGGAGTGGAGGTGCAATTGCACTTAATTCTCGTACACTATTCCAGAAAAGCATGTTCCCCAGGGTCTCTCCTTGGCATCATGTCGCACCCCTAAAAGGAGGGGGGGGGGCACCCCACTATTTCAGAAGCGCTGCTCTAGAATCATGTCAAGATTGGTATGCCAACTTGTTCTTAAATTTATAATATAGACATTTCATAGTTTCACCCTTTCAACACATGTGCTTAATCAGCACAGAGGACTTTAGTACCCAACCCCAAATTTTCAAAAAAGAATCTAGATAACATTTAACAGTTATTTAATGACCTCTCTCATTAGATATGAACTGTTATAGCTAACAAGGCTTGAAGCGTTAATATAGCTATCAGTTGTGTTCCACGAGAGCGAGTGAACTGTTTTATGCTCAGAATTTGGCGGTTATTACATTCCAAAACATTTTTAATGTTTCAATCTAATTCTTAAAAATGTAGGATATGTAAATTCTTACCATAAAATACTTAAAAGAGGAGTTGTTTGACATGGAGCTAGCACAGAATCAGCCCACTCTCCAGTCACCTTTTCTCAGCAAGTTTATAAAGTCACATTTAATGTAAGGTGGAAAATGTGAAAACCTCGGATGAAATTCGTACAACAGGAGTTAGTTTTGATGAGGCTAAACTGGTGGTTGTAAGCAGTTTTAATTTGTTAGCCACATTTGTTTTTCAGTATAATTTTAATGTCAAAGTAAATACTCCAAGATCAACCACATTCATGGATGAGGAACCACTGGATAGAGCATTTCATATTTAAGTGAAAGAAGCTGATTTATTTATTTAACAGTATATTTATTTAAGTACAGATTACTTCCAGCTACATGTATGAGCTGTATAAGGCGTCAGTTCATAAAAATATAAGATAAAAAACAAAGAGAGAGGCAAAAAAAACCCCAAACAAACAAACAAAAAAAACCCAACAACACAAAATGTAGGTTTATGATAGAAGTGTAAGTATACAAAGGTAAGTGAGGTATTTTTTTAATATTATTTAATCATGGTGGTCTGCTGTGTTTGTTTAACTTGTTGAGCCTAATCCAAAAATACATCATGCTTATGAAAATATACGTGTAAATATGCTTTAAACTATCAACGTTTGTGCTTACCTTTGATTCTGGAGGTGTACATGGTACTGTATCATACATCCTAAATCAGCCTTAACACAGAAAAATACTACTGATACAAAGCACGAATGATGACGTAAAAGATGGCAGTGTGACTGAAGCCGAGTTAAAACTCCAGTTGGCAGGATAAAGTGTTCAAGTGCCACCAGATTCAAAGTCTGTTTTCCTATGTACTGTTTCTGAAAGCCTCCATTGGAAATGTGGGACTGTATGTTAGGCTGAAGGATGCAGTGAACGCTGGATCAGGGGTCAGGGAGGTTGTGGGTTATCTGTGCTGAGGCTGGGATTCTGTTGCGGGTCAGGGAGGTAGTGGTGTTAGCCAAGCATGGTCACACCATGGTCACACCATGGCCGTGTGGCTACGCCTCATTCCTCTCAAAAGGACGTCCCGGCTGAGTAAGTGCTGGAAGCAAGATGTGAAGTAATGACGAGAGTTAGAACACAAAGCAAATATTTCTCTTCACACAAGCCACGCTTGGATCTGGATCATCGTTTCTGAATTCGTATCTGATTGTTTGTTATTCCTACAGCCACATTTTTCGGTACAGAAAAGGGTAAAGACTTAGAATTGCTAATCTTATGTGTGTGGAGACCGATAATAATCCGAAACCTGGCTACAATTCTACATTTTGTACTTTATATACCATATTGTTTTATGATTTGTTCTGATGTTTTGGATGTATCTTCAATCCCAAAATATTTCATCTGTGTAACTGAAGTTGTGTAACAGCTCTCACTGCTTACGGTTTACTTCGTAACAAAACACAATTGGGCCATTCTCTCAAACTAAAGTGTGACATCCACAATCAACACATTTCATTGTATCCACTGTATTTCTGTCTATCTTGAACAGAAATTTATAAACCATTGTTACAAAGTGCACACAACTTAGTAACAAACATGTCGAAATCCCAGTGCAGCTAACTGGGTTATCAAAGGCGGGCCATGTCTCTCACTGTCTTTGGTGAGAGGTTCATGTAAAAGAACCATTGCTGACTTTCGTAAAGAGTAGCTGCAAAGCCGTCAGTGTGTTTCTGTCCCTTGCAAAAAGGGTTGTGTCAGGAAGGGCATCCGACATAAAAACCTATGCCAAATCAAATGTGCGAATCAGATGATTCGTTGTGGCGAACCCTGAAAAAAAAGGGGAAAAAGCCGAAAGGAAACTACTACATGTATAAATCCATATGTAACACGAAACTCATATTCAAATTCATTCCCATACCCAGAAGAAATCCATCTCATTTGTTTTTGGTGGAAAAAGGCAGGGTGCTGGATCACTGATCCTAAGATTGGTGGTTCAAGCCCCACTCACCACAGGTTGTCGCTGCCCCCACCAGTGCAGCTAACTGGGTTATCAAATCCCAAAACTGGGTTATCCATGTCTCTCACTGTCTATGGTGTGAGGTTCATGTAAAAGAACCATTGCTGACTTTCGACAAGAGTTGCTGCATAGCCATCAGTGTGTTTCCACCCTGTGATGGTCTCGTGAGCTGTCCAGGGTGTACTCTGCCCTTGCCTGGAGTCGGCTGGGATGGGCGTCAGCTTCCCCGTGACCCTAATTGGGATTAAGCGGTTACAGAAGATGAACATGATGATGAACTGAACTAATTTGACTATATTTGAAATAAACACTTTAAGAGGTTCCTCAATTGTACAGTGAATGTCATAATTTGACGGGGCAGTGGTGGTCTAGTGGTATAAGGCGCTGGATCGCTGATCCAAAGGTTGGGGGTTCGAGTCCCACTCTCCACAAGGTTGTCACTGTCCCCCCCTAGTGCAGCTAACTGGGTTATCAAAGGCCGGCCATGTCTCTCACTGTCTATGGTGTGAGGCATGTAAAAGAACCATTGCTGACTTTCGACAAGAGTAGGCTGCAAAGCCGTCAGCGTGTTTCCGCCCTGCGATGGCCTGGCGAGCTGTCCAGGGTGTACTCTGCCCTTGCCCTGAGTTGGCTGGGATGGGCACCAGCCTCCCTGTGACCCTAATTAGGATGAAGCGGTTACAGAAAATGAACTGAATGATGTCATAATTTGGAACCTCTTCCTCACAGGAAAAATGGCGTGGACACCACTGGTTATGTGCACACCTGTAAATTGTTGTGCAATTCTCAGTCCACAAAGTAAGAAAAACAGGAGCTTCTACTTTACTATAAAGTTGAAGGCAAGATCTTTATTGCAAACTCTACTACTTACCCTTCGAGTTGATACTTCAGTGTTAACATGGCATTATGAATAAGTTTTAAAAAGACAATTTTTCCATACATTGAAACCAGTTGTGCTGAGATGCATCCTTTTTTTGATGGGTGTATCCGACTTATTTCGTCTGACATGTTGTATGTGTTCATTCGATACAGTATGCCTTTTAATTCTTTAAAGTTCAAGAAAAATATTAGATCAAAATGTGAATTAGTAAATTTGACCCCGTTTCAGAGAATGACCCATTCGCGAATGGACTATTATGGTCTCGATTCAGTGATGTTATGCAAGTAAAGCTGTGTTTTCACATCGCAGTATTTTCTACTGTCTAAAAATAGCATGCCATGTGATTTTAATGCAAAACAATTTGTTTCCATTTTGATTTTGCAAGAAAAAAATGTACATCATACCATCTTGAAAAACCCTTTCATGTGAGCAGAAAAACCTATTTGTGATATTAGAGAACATTCAAAAATTCATGTTTCCATTTATAAACTTTACACCAGGGGTGCTCAAACCTGCTCCTGGAGATCTACCTTCCAGAAGGCATTCGCTCCAACCCTAATCATGCCCACCTATCCATCCAATCATCCAATCAAGGGACTTTAAAATGGCTTAAGACCTGACTGGATCTTACATGTCACATGGGCCACATTAGGGTTGGAGATAAAGTAATCTGGAAGTTAGATCTCCAGGAGCAGGATTGAGCACCCCTGCTATACACAATGGTTTGCTGAAAGGCATTTGTGTGTTTTAAAGTATATTATTGACAAAGAATACATCATATTCAATTAAATTATCATCAACTGACCGGGGATTTAGCTCAGTTGGTAGAATGTCCGCTTTATCCTCCGGAAGGTCGGAGTTCGAATCCGGTCGTGTCATACCATGAGACGTTAAAATTTGGAAGTTGTTGCTTCCTGCTTGGTGCTCAAAAGTATAGACAACACAACAACTGGTGCCATCCAGTGGCAACGGGTGCCCGGAGCGCAGGGAGCACCGGGGTCTCATGTACATTGGGCATACTCATGTATGAAATTGCGCTATATAAGCATCCACAATAATAATCATAATCAATAATTTGCTGAACCACTTTATGCACACTATTAGGGTTGCATAAAATAAACTGGAGCCTATCTCAACTTTGGGCGAAGGCGGGGTAAACCTGAAACAGCTCAGCAGTTCAGTGCAAGGCCAAGACACACACAAACATTCACACTTACACCTAGGAGCAATTTGGAAGTGCCAATGAGCCTTATGTGCATGTCTTTGAACTGGTGCCGTCAAGAATTCCTGATCACATTATTATACAGTCCATGATATTACATAATCTTTTAGTGCAACAATGTGAGATTAGTGGTTTTATATTAGCTGGTTATAAAGGGAGTAAAAATTAAATAAAGACAACACTTTGACTATGTTGTTCCTCTCTTACACTGCTTATTTTGAGGAAATTAATTTAGTCAACATCCAACATGTAAAATATAAAAATATGACCCTCTTAAGCTGCTAATGAGCCAGTTACAGAGGCATAATTACAGCGGAGAGCAGAGGAACCAGAAACACTCACTGTGAGGTGGTTAATGCCTTCTGATAAAGCTTCGATCTGCATCACTGCTCCTTTCTTTATCTGCATCTGAAACGTCGAGTCATTCATCAAACCACAATGAAAACATATAAAACTTATTTGAACTGTGTAATTAATTAATATTTAAGCAACAACGCTGGATGAAAAATTAACTGGGGCTTGGTGAATCAAAAGATGAAGAACAAAGGAAGAGGCCAAGTGGGGAGTATTGGGTATTTTTTTCTTGGTGGTTTGTGCTCTTTGACTGTTTTTACTTTCAGTCTATTTAAAGCATGAAAAGGTCAACTAAATCATAAATGAAACTAATGATTTCAATATAAATTAAACAAATTATAGTATACTATACTGTACATCTGCTTATAAACTAGTGACCTGTTCAGTGTGTCATCCCCACTGTTCACCTGAAGTCTAGATGGGCTTCATATGTCCCATGAGTCTGATGGATAATGAGTACAGATAATGGCCAGATGGAGTAAAAAATGAATTACAACATGCAGTATACATTCAATATAATCTGCTATTTGTCCATAAACAAACAACTGATAAGAAAATACTAGTATATTTTGATTTTTGATTGATTAACTGTTTGGGTTTTTTATACCCGAGCCTAGCGGCTCATCAGGCCGGTGCTTATCCCCGGTTTCCATTGCGTGAAGTGACAAGGAATTCAACTCCCCCTGGATGGGACGCTAGTCCATCACAGGTTACCTTCCCAGTATATTTTTACTGGTACCCATTTATACTGCTGGGTGAACAGAGGCACACTTGGAGTTGAGACCTTGCCCAGGGGTCTTAGCACAGTGAGGGTCTCAGTGGGATTTGAACTCACAACCTCCCGATCATGAGCCCAACACTCTAACCACTACACCACTAGTATATACCGCGTCACAAATGTGTTAGACTGCCAGAAATGAAATGCAAATGTTTTTTAATCTCAATTCTTATTTGGGTTTCTGTAAGTTGAAAGAAGGAAAATTTAACAAAGCACTTCAAAGTAAGCCACTTATATATTTTTTCCCTCCTCTAGCCTTTAAAAGACTGATTGTTCTGGCATTGCTTTTTATTAATATCTACAGTTTCTGCTAGCACTGTGTTTCAAATAATGTATAATTATTTCCAGACTTTCTTTGAAGGAACCTCTGTGTGATAAATTTCTTAGTAAATTAAGTCATATATTTGTTTAAGTGAATTCAAATTTAGAATCTTGATAAACCCAGTCCATCGTTTTCAATATTTCATTTTTTTGTTGTTTAAATACTTTCTCCATATTTTCGAAGAATGGTCAAGATTGTTTTCTTCCTGATATATGGATTGAGGCACTGAGATCAAAAACCCCATAAGTCACATTCCATGAAATGTGACTTATGGAGTTTTTGATCTCAATGCCTCAGTAAACAACAAGCAAAAGCTATCTGTATATCTTCCATTTCTGAAAGATGCTCTAATAAATATGTTCAGCCCTGTTGTGAGAAACACATTTAGCTAATAGAGTAGAAGTACGCTGCTAAAATTACATCTCATACCTTCAAAAGTAGGGCAGTGGTGGCCTGGTGGGAAAGGTGCTGGAGTTGGGGTTGGGTGTTCAAGCCCCACTCTCAATGAGTTGCCACTGTCCCTCCCAGTCCAGCTAACTGGATTATCAAAGGCCGGCCACGTCGGTCACTGTCTATGCTGTGAGATGCATGTAAAAGAACCCGTGTTCTCTGCCCACGCCCAGAGTCAGCTGAGATCGGCACCAGCCTCCCCACAACGCCAATTAGAAGTAAGCGATTCAGAAATAAAACAAATGAAGGCCCTTCAAAAGCACTCATTATTCCCGAAGTTTTCGTAAAATTTGGCTGTAAATTTGTGAACCACACAGGAATATTTACAAGAGCAGACAAGAACTGCTGCATGGTGGTTATATTGCTCCATGTGGGATTCAAAACAGACAGTGAAAGTGCAGTGTTGGGTCAAGAAGCAGTGCTGGGGTATTTGTGAGGGATGATTGGAGGTTTAGGTGCTTGTTTTGTATTAAACCTCGAATTGCAGAGCTAGACAAGTGTGTGCTTGTGTGTGTGTGTGTGTGTGTGTGTGTGGAAGGGGGGGGGTTAAATTGTTGCATAAAGTAAATACATGCACTTTCAAAATGTGTTTATAACAATGGCCAAAAGCCAAAAACAAAGCCCGAGGTAGCACTGATTTAGAAGAATAAACAAAAAATAACAGAAATTGATAAACGAAAATGAAATTAAATAAAGGAGAATGAAGAAATTATGAAATATTTTAAAAAAATAGGTTTGATAGTTTCTACACAAAAAAAACAACACAAATAATTACAATGAAAAAATACCTGACCTTAATATTACTTTATTTTTTTCCATGTTTACAGTAATAAATGGGGCAGTGGTGGTCTAGTACTGTATAGGGCGATGGATCGCTGATCCTAAAGTTGGGGGTTCAAGTCCCACTCTCCACAAGGTTGTCATTGTCCCCCCCAGTGCAGCTAACTGGGTTATCAAAGGCGGGACATGTCTCTCACTGTCTATGGTGAGAGGCATGTAAAAGAACCATTGCTGACTTTCGTAAAGAGTAGGCGGCAAAGCCGTCAGCGTGTTTCTGTCACTTGTTAAAGGGTTGTGTCAGGAAAGGCATCCGACATAAAAAGCTGTGCCAAATCAAACATGTGAATCATTCGCTGTAGCGACCCCTGATAAAGGGAAAAAGCCGAAATCATCATCATCATCACAGTGATAAATGTAAACATTTTAACTTTAAAAAAGATCCAAGACTGCATATCACAGGCAATATGGGAAAATTTCCTTCAGAAACAAAACATTAATTGAACATTTATTATATATTTCTAAAGATTCGGCATGAGGAATATTTGTATCCTTCTTTATGGACATTATACCTTATTTGAATTCAAAACGAGCCTTTACGGTTGCCAGATTCATTAGTAAAAGATGATTAGTGAATGTTAATCATGCAGGTCAGGGTGTATCTAATACACTTAATTTAAGAACCAATTAACTGAATTACCCTAGAAATAAATTTAGAAATAAATTAATACTGTGAAACTGGAAAAATGGTGCACTTTGGAAAATAAACTTTTTATTTAAAAAAAATTCTATAGGTAATTTTCCCCATTTTATATTGAAGGAAACACCCTATTAGGCTGATGAGTAACATGAGTTTTATTGCTCTATGTATTTTATAGATTGTTATCGCTTATGTATACATATATGTAAGAAAATAATAAATACATGTACAAATATTGCACAAGATAATTAATCCTGTTTTCCCCAAACAGCACAAAATTATAAAATGGGTTATAAAATGGAAGATGATGACATGCATCGCAAAAAAAAAAAAAAAAAAAAAAAAAAAATCATAAAATGAATTCTAAAATAACAGTCTGTCATCCCTCAGCAACAAGTCATGATAGTGAATGAGGGATGACGGGGATTAGATGATGGCACTGAATGAAAGTAGGTGGGGTTTGGCCCAAGTGATCGGGAAATAAATGGATGAAGATGTAGTTGCAGGTGAACTCAGGAAGAGGTAGGTGGTTAGTTTAATTTGAGCCTAGTGGAGGCACCACCTGTTCCCTCGTCTCAGTATTCTGCTCCTTTACGCAGGAATTGGGTCCCTGAGAATCACTGAGTAGCGCCACAGTTTTTGAAGACTCCAGAGGACAGATGTAGTCACTTGGGTCATCTGAGCGCTTCTTTCGGAGTTGACCAAAATTGGAGAAACCGATTTTCTTTGCCTGTAGAAAAAAAAGAGAGAGAACATGGGTTATAAAGCTCAGATACACTCAGATACACTCAGATAATCAGCGATCATAA
>CM045733.1:46220000-46235000 GCA_024760905.1 Plotosus lineatus
AGAATGTTAAAGGTTATATTTAATACTGTATTTGATATTATTTGACATTTGATGAGTGAATTTGATTAAAATTTGTCTATTTGAAATTATTTTGCTTGAATTTAATTGATTTGATATTAATGTTGATATTTGATATATTCGATATTATTTTACAATGTTATGTTTCTAATAATTGATTTAGGGGTGTGTTATGCGATATGTCAATACAATATGAGGGTCATATGTCACTGGAACATACCGTAACAACTTAGGTTTTTTTTTTTTTTTCACCTGACGTTCGGCTGTCCGGAACCGAACTAAAACGCAAGTTGGGGAGCGTCTGTAGTCATATGCATATTGTTGTTTGTATAGGGCAGGAAAGGGGAGGTGTGTACAATTCCACTCTCCCTATCGCTGGGACAATCCGTTCTTGTGAGCTCCCAGGCATGGAAGGCTGTGAGCTTTAACTCATGAACTCCAGGTGATAGGGTGAATGCTTTTTTTATGACACTTGGGAGATTTTTGCTTCCTTAATTTGTTTTAATTAGAATAGTAAAGCCACTGTGTGTGTGTATGTGTGTGTGCATGTTGCTCACAATGAGACCCCCATGTACGCCGCTGCCCCTCAGGTTGGGAGCATATTCAGCTAGATCCACTGAGCGAAGCCACTCCATCACACGGTGATTAGACCACTGCACCACCTCAAAGGGTGTGTTCAGCATCTGTGACTGTAAGCAAGTTGACACTTTAAAAAAGTGTTTTTAATTCAACAACACACAGCCAATTAAACAAAAAACCCAGCACCCTTGCTTTGTCTCACCTCATCCCCCGGTCTCCTTCTCAGACAGTTAGGGTTGAACTTGTTTACATACAGCACATGGATGGCACATTTAATACTGAGGTGATGCAGCTGGTTGCTCACTTTAAGAACCAGCAGGTCATTCTGAAGAAAATTAACCATATCAGTACAATGCTGCATGCAACAAAGCGCAGCCTGAGAAAGATGCTAGTCCATATAAAGGAAATTACCACAGTGAGGTACTGCAGCATCCTTCCGTCCACACGGCCTTCATGAAACTGGTGTTTATACTGTGGTAAACCAATGTCGTCCAGCCATCCTGCAGGATACACCAACCAAATGTATTTATTTCATACAATTTGATATCATGAGGTTCAAATATCTCCTAAAAAATCCCTATAGCAACAATTATTTTATTCATCATTAAAATGTCATTAATTAATTTAAATTGATATTATATACAGGGATCCCTCGCTACTTCACGCTTCAATTCATGCGGCTTCAGTGCATTGTGTTTATATATATATATATATATATATATATACACACACACACACACACACACACACACACACACACACACACACACACACACACACACACACAGTATGTATATACAGTATTTTCATTATATCGTATCTGAGTGTGTGTATTTATATTTTATTTACATCTTATGCATTATTGTTGAATGTTTGTTATTATAAGCATTTAAAGCGTTGAACGTGTATTTATTGATATCATATACACATATACATGTACATATATGTCAGTCGGAGGGGTGATCTTACTTCGTGGAATTCGGCAGTGGTGGGGGAATCTCGGTCCCAATTAACCACAGAAAGTGAGGGATCCCTGTGTGTATGTATATATATATATATATATATATATATACACTAGTCCTTCTCAAAAAATTAGCATATTGTGATAAAGTTCGTTATTTTCTGTAATGTACTGATAAAAATTAAACTTTCATATATTTTAGATTCATTGCACACCAACTGAAATATTTCAGGTCTTTTATTGTTTTAATACTGATGATTTTGGCATAAAGCTCATAAAAACCCAAAATTCCTATCTCAAAAAATTAGCATATCATGAAAAGATACTCTAAACGAGCTATTAACCTAATCATCTGAATCAAACAATTAACTCTAAACACTCTAAACACCTGCAAAAGATTCCTGAGGCTTTTAAAAACTCCCAGCCTGGTTCATTACTCAAAACAGCAATCATGGGTAAGACTGCCGACCTGACTGCTGTCCAGAAGGCCATCATTGACACCCTCAAGCAAGAGGGTAAGACAGAAAGAAATCTCTGAGCGAATAGGCTGTTCCCAGAGTGCTGTATCAAGGCACCTCAGTGGGACGTCTGTGGGAAGGAAAAAGTGTGGCAGAAAATGCTGCACAACCAGAAGAGGTGACCAGACCCTGAGGAAGATTTTGGAGAAAGGCCGATTCCAGACCTTGGGGGACCTGTGGAAGCAGTGGACTGGGCTACAGGTGCCACATTCCCCAGGTCAAGCCACTTTTGAACCAGAAACAGCGGCAGAAGAGCCTGACCTGGGCTACAGAGAAGCAGCACTGGACTGTTGCTCAGTGGTCCAAAGTACTTTTTTCGGATGAAAGCAAATTTTGCGTGTCATTCGGAAATCAAGTTGCCAGAGTCTGGAGGAAGACTGGGGAGAAGGAAATGCCAAAATGCCTGATGTCCAGTGTCAAGTATCCACAGTTAGTGATGGTCTGGGGTGCCATGTCAGCTGCTGGTGTTGGTCCACTGTGTTTTATCAAGGGCAGGGTCAATGCAGCTAGCTATCAGGAGATTTTGGAGCACTTCATGCTTCCATCTGCGGAAAAGCTTTATGGAGATGAAGATTTCATGTTTCAGCACGACCTGGCACCTGCTCACAGTGCCAAAACCACTGCTAAATGGTTTACTGACCATGGTATTACTGTGCTCAATTGGCCTGCCAACTCTCCTGACCTGAACCCCATAGAGAATCTGTGGGATATTGTGAAGAGAAAGTTGAGAGACACCAGACCCAACACTGTGGATGAGCTTAAGGCCGCTATCGAAGCATCCTGGGCCTCGATAACACCTCAGCAGTGCCACAGGCTGATTGCCTCCATGCCACGCCGCACTGAAGCAGTCATTTCTGCAAAAGGGTTCCCGACAAAGTATTGAGTGCATAACTGAACATAATTATTTGAAGGTTGACTTTTTTTTGTATTAAAAACACTTTTTTTTTTATTGGTTGGATGAAGTATGCTAATTTTTTGAGATAGGGATTTTTGGTTTTCATGAGCTGTATGCCAAAATCATCAGTATTAAACCAATAAAAGACCTGAAATATTTCAGTTGGAGTGCAATGAATCTAAAATATATGAAAGTTTAATTTTTATCAGTACATTACAGAAAATAATGAACTTTATCACAATATGCTAATTTTTTTTGGAAACCAAACTAGTAGCAGTGTGAGTAATGCTTTGTGTGTGTGTGTGTGTGTGTGTGTGTGTGTGTGTGTGTGTGTGTGTGTGGTAATCACATGGAGAAAGAGCAATCTTCTTTGTGCTATCATCACAGAGTGTATAGGTCAGTGAAAAGGTGTGAAAAAAGAGTAGGTGATGATGTCACAGAATGTGCAGGTCAGAAAATGGGATTTTGCCAAACTACTAGTTTAAATTATCCTTCATCTCACAAGGCCCATGCTGACATAAAATTAGTACGTTTTTACTACATAAAAAATGAATCCCCTCTTTCCAGTGATGGGTGAATATCACCTTCCCCAGTTACAGAACTTCAGCGAAAGGCTATAAAGTAATGCTAATTTTTAAATAATATGCTGATGGAGATTCATACAAGTTTTGGTCTTGAAAATTTTTTCAGCTACACCCTGTCCTCCCTTTCCATCCTTTGTCCATTTTTTCACATTTTTAAGATTGTACACTGGTTAGGATCAGAGAAGGGATACACATGAAGTTACACATGCTTGTGAATTATATTTGAAATGATCAATTTGTCTGTGAACATATATAAATGTAATTATTCTCACACTGCATCCACTCTTCATGCACAAAGCGCACACTTTAAAACGTGTAATGTTTTGTGGGATAAATTGTATCTGGATTTTATTTCTCAGTGTAAACTCACTAATTACATTTTATGAGTTATGAATTTTTATGGCTGTATGAATATTATGAGTGGAAACACTCACGTGTGACCCAGATGTGGTTAAGCTCTGCAGATTTCTCAGTCTGTTGCTTAGTGAATGATTGCATGGCAAGCTGCAACTTCTTTCTGTGCAGTGGATGTTTCATTCCCAGCTCCTAATAAACCAACACAGCTGTTAAGAATGTGCAGGATCATTTTACCCAAGAGTTACAAAAATCTTACATTTTAAAATAATTCAGTAATAATAGATAGGTAAAGTTTGTTGGGCTTTACACCTGAGCCAAAGGTTATTGTAATACCTAAAAATAAAAAAATAAAAAAATAAAAATTCTTAGTTATTAATTTATTCTGTTGGATGTTTTATTGTTTGGTTGAATAATCGAACACTGTTTTATTGTATGAGAATCCAGTTGGAAATTTTTGACAGAAATTACAGGCATGATAACAAGTGTGATTTGAGAACCATAACTGTATTTGACAGTCATCCGGGTAAACTAGTCCTCTGTGAGCACCACTGATAGACGTGACTGAAGATTGAGTTGAAATGACATGTGGAGCTGCAGGATAGAACGATGATGTCGTGTTTGAGATGTAGTAACATACTCTGGACTGCAAGGGAGCAGGAGATAGTGTGTCAGATTACTTATTAAGCCGATTTCTGCCTGTTCTTGAAGACATTTTGATAGTTTTACTCATTTACTCAGACACTCTTTAACAATCCTGTCCATCGCTTTACTTGGAAAATACTACCCACCCCTCTACTTGCGTCTCTATACTCTTTTCCTGCCTTGCCCATTCTTTCAGACTTTCCTGCAGACACAGGTCACCAATCTTGGATGCTCCTCGGAGCACCATCCCGTCCAGTCTGCTGTTGCAGACTTTCAAGACCAATCCGAAAAACTCCTGCGGACACTCTCCCATTTTTGTGAAATCTATACACTTCTTGCCAATCTCTCAAATTCCAACAGACCCTCATGACCTATTCTGTGCACACTTGCAGACAGTCTTGGCTAATCCTGTTGACTCATGTGCACATTCTTGATCAATCTTTCTCTTTCATCCAGACATTGGAGAACAATCCTGCCAGCTTCTCCTCACCTTCTTGACCAGTCCCATTCAGTCAGGTAAATATGTCATTTGCATTTTTTATGTTTTTTCTTCCAAAAATCATAATTGCCCATGTGAAGGTCTAGAATGGACTTTTTTTTAATTATACTTCATGCGCTTCATTTGAGTGTACCTTTTCAAAGTCATGCAGGGAGGCCGAGAGTAGAGTCTGTCCACTGCTCACCCACTGACTGGCCATGGGGACGTATTGTTCTAACCCATAATCCTCCAACCATGCACACACCTGGTCACATGACCACTTGGAGAAAGGAGTGTTGTTCATGTCTCTGAAAGAAAAATACAATAGTTTCTTATAAATAATCAATATAATCAATCTACATTTTCGTAATGTTACACAATCACACTACAACCATTTTTATCGCTTTTCTCAGAGTATAGGATTTTGATGTTCTATATACAGTACACACACTCGGCTGTCAAGGTATAATGTTCTTTTACTATATGAGTGACTTTGACAGCTACAACACCATGTCTACAAACTGAACAAAATGGTTGGTATTCTGGATGAACAATAATGACATATGCAAGTGCATTGAGTTTTTTTAATCGTCAGTGTAGCCTGACTGTCTGCATTTGCATGTCAATCATACCGTCCTGAATCTTTGTTCCCCATGCCTGCCAGTCGAGGGCCCGCTGTGGCACGAACTCCTCCCCTTTTGAAATCATTGCTGTCCACCCCATCTGCTGGCAGGCCGCCCGAATGTGTTCTTCTAATCCTGATACAACAGGCATGCCAAAATATTATCGTCTATCATTTTATTACAGAATACAATTGCAAATCATTTACATTTAAACTACAACACCGGGAATTGTTGATTCTGATTGCAATCAAATTGGGGGGTGTGTATGATCGTGCTCTTTCTAATGTGTCATATTTCTATTGAATTTACACAGAGCAAATATTATGGCAGCTGCTCTGTGGAAAAAAAAATGTTTTACAAAATAATTGTAATTATTAATATGATGAAGTTTCCAGGAAAATAATCTTTCCATCCTTTCATTCCTCCATCTATCCATCCATTCATCAATTATCTTCCACATATCAACACATCAAACAGCACAGCAAAAGAACATGGAGCCAATCCCAGCTGACTTCACGTGAGAGGCAGGACGACACAGTAAACATTCTTCCAGTGAATGTTACACAGTGAGTCTATTGCAGGGCTAACACAAAATTCAACCATTCACACTCACATTCACAAACTGGGGCAAATTTAGAGTAACCAGTTGACCTTATGTGCATGTCTGTGAACAGTGAGGAGAAACCAGTGTACCTGGAGAAAAACCATGCAAGCACAGTAAGAACATGCAAACCTAAACCAAGAGCCTACTTATAGTGAATGAACTTGGAAAATGGCTTACTTTCCCCACAGCTTCCTAATGCCTGTGTGATTCTTCCTGTTCTCAGAAGAAACAGGTGACTGCTGGCCTGATGACATCGGCGACGCATCTGACATTGTGGGCTCATCTGTCTTCTCTGACTTTGCTGACAAAACAGGAGGCACTCATTTTAAATCTCAATGATTGATTCTCTGCAGCAAACTCAAAATCCTGCAGTTTGGTGCTTTTATTGTTCTTAGTCATCTCATGAAGGACTCTCAGAATAACCCATGACACATGTTAAATGAGTTGCCAGAAAGATGGAAAGACACCAAACTGTAAACAGCTCAGGGGCTTGAAACTGCATATCTCAGGGTACTAATGTATCCACCGGCTGTGAAAGGCTTGAGCTTCTAGCGTAGTGCTGAAGCATGCATGAAAGGATGGAGATAAACACAAAGTGGTAAACTGCTGATGCTATTTTATAATACTTCTTTTATTCTGTTAGGAGAATCAATTTTACTGGAATCCGAATTGCACAATGTCCTGGACTGTATGTGTTGTAACTTACATTTTGAAGCATCTAAAGGTTAAATAATTTTACTGAAGTAAAAAACCCAAACAAACAAAAAAAAACAAAAAAAAAAAACAAAAAAAAAAACAAAAACAAATATGCTGAATAAAAATTTTTCAGGGTTACAAATCTGAATAATGTTGATTTATGGACCTATTCCCTCCAGTTTGTTTAAATGGCCTTACAGGTATTTTCGTGATTGAGATACATCCTCATGTACAGAGGCATCTTACATTTTCCAAATCACACAGCAACTGTGTCTAAGTGTTTTTCTTTTGTGTTGGTCTTTCTAAAAGCTGATTGGATGATACACAAGAGGATAACAGCAGCTGTAAAGATAAATGATTAGTTAAGAACAAGCATTAGAATTATCAGGTTTTACTTTTTTTGATTTTGTGCATATTGACTATTAAGTGAAAAGGAAAATTGTAATTGTGCTATAGACAGCCATCCCCTACTCAGAAATGACCTTATGTCATGAGGTCCGGGAAAGAAACTGGAAACAGCACACAGGCACTTTGTTCATCAGGTCTCCCATTTATTGAACAACTTTTTTCTGGCTCATATACATAAACAGTTATTGTGGTGAGGCAATAGAGGAACGGTAATTTCAAAGAAACGCTAAAAATTCACACGAAAGAATAGAGTGGTCAATATTAGAGGTGTCACTAGGCTTAAAAAAGGAAGAAAAAAAAATCCCCTCAACTTTCATGTCTGGAACAAGCATACCAAGTTACATGATACAAACACAGCACGAAATCTGTCCACACATTAATCTATAATTATCTATACTGCTTATCTGTTAGGATAGCAGATAAACTGAAGCCAATCCCAGCTGATTTCGGATGGGAGGCGGAGTGCACCATGAGCAGGTCTATCGCACAGCTAACACAGAAACAAACAATCACTCACACTTACATTAGATGATATTAGATCATCTAATGTGCATGTCTTTCAATGGTGGTAGGAAACCAGAGTACTCACATAGCATGTTGAAAACATGCAAACTCTACATATAACATTGACTTAGAATTGAACCCTGAATCTTCTTGCTGTGGTTTATCATGGGATGATGAAAGAACTCCTGTCTATTGTCTCTTGTCTAAAGGCAAGCACATTTTTGCACTACACTTTTATCTGAACAGGAAAAAAGGAAGAGATAAAAATCTCACTGGAAAAACTGTTAGCATACAACATATGACCGATTTGTGTTATTGCGTCATATAAAAGGGCCTATACAGACGCTCCCCAACTTATGTTTTAGTTCGGTTCCGGACGGCCAAACGTAAGGTGAAAAAAAAACGTAAGTTGTTACTGTATGTTCCAGTGACGTATGATGTTCATACTATACTATACATCCATAAATACCATTACCGTATCTCATAAAACACCCCTAAATCAATTATTATAAACATAACATTGTGAAATAATATCAAATATATCAAATAATATCAACACTAATTTCAAATAAATTAAATTCAAGCTAAATAATTTCAAATAGACAAATTTTAATCAAATTCCCTCATCAAATACAGTTTCAAATATAACCTTTAACATTCTCTATGATGCGATCTTTCTGCTTGTGAATGGTTCCGATGGTCACTTTACATGAAGCTGAGCCGAGTCACTTTACATTAAGCTTAAAACAGCCAATCAACACTTACAATATGTGAGGCGCTCTACCGAGAGTAGTTCACTTGCTTGTGCTTGAGACAAAGCACGGGTTATCCGGACTGCCGGTCTTTCAAATGAGCAAGGGCGCCGTTGAATATTTGTTTAGTACTCAGCCTGCGGGCGGCATGGTGGCGTAGTGGTTAGCACGTCTGCCTCACAGCAAGAAGGCCTGGGTTCGATTCCTGGCCTGGGTGTTTCTGTGTGGAGTTTGCATGTTCTCCCCGTGCTTGCGTGAGTTTCCTCTGTGTGCTCCGGTTTTCTCCCACAATCCAAAGACATGCACAATAGGTTAATTGGCCATTCTAAATTGCCCGTAGATAGTTAATGACCTGGAGCGGGATGGGCGCTGCCAGGCCAAAATCAGCCCAAGTCTTGCCATGAAGGCACCCCAATGACATCCCCGGATGTTAAGGGATAAGTGAAGTGACTCAGCCTGCACTGATGTAAATCACCAGCAGAGCAGAGAGTGCTCTTTCTTTTCTATATTTGGGTTTTCATTGATTTTACAACTCTCTTTGCTTAACTGAGTATGCATGGTACATTGTGCCGATTCGAGCAGATAGTTAATTCAGTCTTGGGAAAACTGGAAATTCCGGCATATGGAATTTCGGAGAACGTGCACCCACACTTTGTGTAAACACAAAGATCACAGAGACGACGTCTTAACACAAGGGTAACATGCAGTGAACTGGGAAGTAGCAGGGCACGTTCAGTCTGTCGTTTGTAAACAATGGACGCAGCGTCATTACATCAGCGTACTACGTAGGTACATCTCGTACTACAGAGAGCACGCTGAACTCAAAATTTGACAATTTTTTTTTTTTTTTGGAAAAAACCCCCCTAAAAGTAAAATAAAAAAAAATGTAAAACGAATGAACACAAGTCGGGGAGCGTCTGTATCTTGTTTTCAAATTATTCCGCATTTTAAAACCGCGTCAATAACTCGCAGATTTTCTTGATCCGTGGGAAGGGCCGGAACTGAATCATCACAAAAAACGAGGGCCTACTCTGTGTGTGTGTGTGTGTGTGTGTGTGTGTGTGTGTGTGTGTGTGTGTGTGTATATATATATATATATATATATATATATATATATATATATATATATATATATATATATATATATATGTAATTATGCCTGTACAATGTTTTTGCTGCTTAAATGTCATGCGAAAACTGAGACAGAAGCGACAGTGAGAGTACAGTACCTAACGCTGGGGCACTGGCACTCCTGCAGCGAGCTTCAGCCCAGCGCGCCAAAGCAGAGCAGGGAAAAGACGAGAGCGAAGACAGCCACAGTGATGAAGTGAGGGATTAAAGAGGAAGAGCAGTCCATCCAGAAACACCACAGCATTAGAACACAGTAAGAGGAAAAGAAGCTGGCTTGTGATTAGAGCTGGCGGATTAGAGCAAGAAGTGTGCAAGGCAATCAGAGTGTCAGTTTTTACAGAAAATTGAAACAGAACCTCAGAACATTAATTTAGAGGCAATATAATAAGCATACATGCAATTCTTTAGAAACACTAAAAGTAGTCAATTAGAGCATGTTTGGAAGTCAATGTTTAGTTAGTACTGGACAAACTATTGTTTTTAATAATGAATGGAATGGCTTTAGTCCACCACTCAAAATGCACCCTACAAACGGAATCAAGTTAAATAGTCTAAAACCGACTTCACCCCTTCAGTCACCATGAACTCCCAAATGCATGTAGTCTTGGAAACTTGGCAGGGTCAGGCCTGGTTAATTCTTGGATGGGAGTCTTTCTGAGAATACCAGGTGCCATGAAAGTTTAGGGGAAAATTGTGACAACGTAACCTGTAATAAAACCTGATAAGAGAACTCTCTGAGAAAAGACTTGCTGACTTTAGACCATGAGGGTAGCATCAGACAAGAGAAGAAAAGACTTTTGTGTATCCTGAAGCACTATGGCCAAAATAAACACTATTTTACATACAGTTAATTTATTTTAATTTCCTAAAAGAATCCTAAGAGTTGCTAACATATAGACAAGAAGCTAACGTCAAACCATCGATTTTCCATCCCACTGGATTTTTGCAACACTGCTTGCTTACAGGCCGTGATGCTGGATGTTGATGATATTATGAATTTTGAAGTTTAAATGTTAGCTAGTTATGTTGTTTTTTTTTAAATGTGTGTCAAGCAACAGGAAGAAAACCACAAAGTAAAAGTCTGAAAGCGTGTGATACTCAATTTCAATGCTAAGATCTCACATGACTGGTTAATGCGTCATGGCTGGGATTATTCTGTGAATTCCATTCCATAAAAAAATCAGGCAGACTTAGGGGTGGTCTCTCACAGAAATGTAGACCGAGGGACTATGTCTCATCCCAAGGAATGAGCGAGTTGAGCAGCCTAATCCTACATACCCTGATTCTGTTCTGTTTTTCAGTTGTTGTGTATGTTTTAATTAAAGCATGTCTGCTTAGGATTAACATAAATATAAAAAAATACCACTAGTCAATGGTAAGCGGGACAATTATTTGAATGGTGCAAAGAAAACCAGCAAAGTTGCAGTTTGAAATGAAAATTTTAGATTCAAAGGCAGTGTTGGCCTGGTGGTAAAATGTGCTGGATCACTGATCCTAAGGTTGGGGAGTTTGAGTCCCCACAGGGTTGTCACTGTCCCCCCCAGTGCCGCTAACTGGGTTATCAAAGGTGGGCCATGTCTCTCACTGTCTATGGTGAGAGGTTCATGTAAAAGAACCATTGCTGTCTTTCGTAAAGTGTAGCTGCATAGCCGTCAGCATGTTTCTGTCCCTTGTTAAAGGGTTGTGTCAGGAAGGGCATCCGACATAAAAACCTATGCCAAATCAAACATGCAAATCAGATGAGTGTGGCGACCCCTGAAAAAAAGGAAAAAAGCCGAAAGGAAAAGAAGAAGATACGTGACCTCATGACTAACTCCTTTTACATAGCTTTGGCTCTCACTACATGATTTCTAGCTCTTCTAATCCTTTTCCCTTCGTTGTGGAAGAAGGAGGGGGAATGTGCCACACTGATGGCCATGCTAGTAACATGTACTCTGTAAGACAAAAGTCAAAGTGGTGACTTTCCTGACTTACAAAATTATCTTTTACACAGACAAACATGACATGTGTCATTCATGGCACAGTTCAAGGATTTCTCTCTCGCCTTCGACTCTGATTTTTTTTTTTCTTTGAAATGAGGTCCCTAGACGTGAAAGGAGAGGAATTTGCTAAAACAATGATGATTATGAAAGATGATCATTTCAATGTTGCTTGCACTTCCTGGATCTTGTGCAGGTACACTGAGGTTTGATCAGCAACAAATATGTTTGTTACAGTAAAAAGATCTGGTGTTAGACGTCCACTTACTCAGATTGATCTCGCTCTCTTCACTCTCATCAGGTGATCGCTGGAGTGGAGTTGAGTACTGCTCTTTTTCTCCATTCTGTTCCAGTCTCGACAATTTTCCCGGAAGAGTCCGATACTTACTGCTGTCTGATATGAGGTGGCTCTGTGTAGAGTGAAATGAACAGTTGTGGCAACTCTCTCTTTCTACTGTTATGATTTTATATTCACCTTTTATGTGGCTTTACATGGAAATCAAACTATGTAAAAGATCCAAGCAGTTTATTTATTTAATTCTCTGTGTATGTGTTTCAGAGGTTAAAGGTGTGATGGAGGTTAAAGATTACTGTTTGTTTGATAGTAGTACCTCTACAACAGTCTCTACAGGTTTCCCTATAATATGCTTCAGTAAGGAAAAAGGAAAATAAGGGAAAATTAGTTTTATGTCGATAAGCAATTTTTAATTATCTGTTAATACAAACAATAAGCAATAAATAACAATTATTTGACATTCCATCCCAATGAATATTCAGCAATTATCTTTAGAGTCAGTGGTGAACAATTGTTTCAGTATATACTACATGGGACCATAAGAAAAGCAAACTAGCTCCTGAGTGGTGTAGCAACAAACTGCTTCAATATCATATTATATTAATATCATTATATTAATATCAATATTATTATCATAATATATTCAATCTCTTGGAGCCCCCAGTACAGCTAACTGGGTTATCAAAGGTGGGCCATGTCTCTCACTGTCTATGGTGAGAGGAATGTAAAAGAACCATTGCTGACTTTTGTAAAGAGTTGGCTGCAGTCGTCAGCGTGTTTCTATCCCTTGCTAAAGGGTTGTGACAGGAAGGGCACCCGACGTAAAAACCTCTGCCAAATTAAATGTGCGAATCACATGATTCGTTGTGGCGACTCCCAAGAAAGGGGAAAAGCCGAAAGGAAAAGAAGAAGATTCAGTCTCTTGGAGATTGTGAATTTGACTCCGGACCCGAGTTCTCAGGGAGAAGGATGACATATACTGACTTCCCTGTCACCCAAAACAATCATTGGCCAATTATGGGTATCTTCTTCCAAGTCTCAGAGGAAGCAAGGTTTGCAATAGTAGAGGGACATGTGATGGGTGAGAACTGACTGTGATAAAATTAATAGATGAAAAAAGAAAAAAAAGCAAATTGAAAAAAAAGAGAGCATTTTTTTAATTACATTTTTTTAGCTTTATAATGTGACAAAGGAGTCGTTTGAAAATAGAGCTTTTTCACCATTAAAAAAAGAAAAAAAAACCCACAAAAACTATTATCCCACTATTATCCCAAGTTTGCAAGTGGCTAAATGCTCCTTAGTCGATACTACACAGAAATGGTGGGATCTAATTGGTTCACAATCTCGGGATGACCAGTATTTTCCACCCTACAAAATCAGGGATAGTGCTTGAATCCAATAAAATTGTAAAAATAAACTACAAAAGTCTCATTTTAGCTTTTCTTTATATTCTCATATAGTATATACTAAATAAATTATTTCATCCAGTACAAATAATTGTATTTATCCTGGCCATGGAAAATACTCATTTCTGATTGGCTGAGGTACATTTTTTAATACTTCACAGTTGTTAAAGTCACTTAATTCTGATTGATCAGAAGGTGTCCGACGCTCTGACACTTGTGCAGGTGCAAATCACAGGTTTATGAGGTGCAATTAATACTGTTCCTGTTGCGAATGAATGGAGCGTGTTGCGGTCATGCACATGCAGCAGGAGCAGGAAGCATCACCATGAGTAATACAAAAAAAAAAAAGGAATTAATGTCATGAAAATAACCCTTTATGGAAGCCCTATGTTAGTGAGTGTCTTGAGCAAAATGAATAGTATGAAGAAAGTGTGCTCAGAGTGTTCGTTTTCAACCTCATTGCAATCATTCCTTCATCTCCCAAGTTCATCAGTGAAATGTTACAAAATGAATAGGTGATTCAGTTCATTAAATAAATAAATAATTGAATCAAATTGAATTGTCACACATTTCTGCCTATTTATCAGTTTGACTCACCCTCCTACAAAAATCACATTTATTTTGTCTCTCATGTGCTAAAGTATCAATAGGGGGTTGATACTTAACCATGGCTGGGAGGAGTGTGAACATTCCGTGACCAATCTGGCAGATTTGAGAGACAGTCTTTTGCAAAAATGTACGTGGAGAAAATATGCAGTTGCATGAGAAACAAGAGCACATTTGATGCTTAGGTCACAGCCGTCATGTTTCTTGGCAGTACCTGTGAGGTGCACGTGTTAGTTGCTGTTCCAAGTACATTTTACCTCCACAGAAATCCATAGTACCATCAGGTATGCTATGCCCACTTCAAGTTTGAACTGATCCGGTACTTGATTCATGACTAATTTCAATATAGTGAATGAAAACCACACCCTCCTAATTCTCAAGGTGCCTCCCCGGCTCTCACATGTCCTGAAGAAAAAAAAAAAATTCTTCTTGGTAATCCAAGTATTAAATGATAAGTAGAAACACACCCTCTGTTTGGATCCACTCTGTAACTCCTCTAAACTAGAAGACAGCATCCTCAGCGTCGACCTGCAAACAGAGCACCTGATCATTACATGTACAGCATCTTGTCAGACACGCTTATCCAGAGCAACGTACAATTATCATTTTTCGTACAACTGAGGCTGAAGGGCCTTGCTCAAGGGTCCAACAGTGGTAAAGTGGGGACTGAACCACTGACCTTCAGATCAGTAACCCATCACCTTTAAACACTAAACCACAACTGCCCTGATCATCAAGCCCATCTTTCAGTATTGAATATTTAAGTTTCAATTATACTATTTCTTTAGATAATTCAACAATAAACATGATCACAGGGCAGATGTGTGGAAATCCAGATAAAGATTTTTATCCTTAATGGAAAAGCCAGAAGCGACAGTCGAAAGGAAAAATTCACTGAGAGGGTATGAGGATGGGCTCTTGACTGACTTAAATAGAATACACATGCACACGCACGCGCACACAC
>CM045733.1:46240000-46597500 GCA_024760905.1 Plotosus lineatus
AAGGGGAAATTCATGTTTGTTTGTCTTATATCCTGCTATTGGTCACTTACATTTCATTACAAAATAAATATATACAACAAGTTGGACTAAAGCAGCAGCAATCTGGAGTGACAACATTTCCAGCAGATCTAATGGCTCACCTCTTTCCATGCCATCATTGTTGGTATTTCCTCTAGAAAGGAGTTGATTCTGTAGACTCTCGATCTCTGTGTCTTTGGAGGCCAAAAGCTGCTGAAGCTCGATGATCTCCATCTGCAAAAAAGAAAAATCAATGAGATTAATGCTCGCTATTCGTAAACACCCCGTGTGACCTATAGTATACACTATCAACCATACTACAGGGAACATCAATCCCACATGAAGGAGCAAACATGAGTGTGTTGTGGTTTCAAGCCAACAAAACATACTCACTTTAATTTGGCACAGGTATGTAGGAGCCACATCAATACACAAGTGACATGTGGAGGCGGAAAATGAGACGTGCAATAACAGATATACTGACGACACTCATAGAATGAACTGATTCAAAAAGCAAGAATCACTGTTTATCAGAAGCCAGGCTTGAAGGAGGACTTCATGGCTAATGCTGGGTTTACACCAGGGCCAGGATGTCCACAATCTCCACAATGCAAAAAAGCATGAACCTGAATGGTTTATGAGCATGCTTGGAGAGCGATTGGGGTATTAAAGGGAGGCAGGCTGCATGCAAGAGATGAAACGTGAAGGAATCGTGTTTCTGAGTTCCTCAATATCCTTCAAGATGGCACATCAAGGCCTATTCTGCCCTGCTGTGATTCACACATTTGATCACAATTGGCATCAAATTGTAATACAACGTGATCAGTGCGGGAAAACTTTTGACATTATAAAACTTGTAGCGATATCATAATTCCACCAACATCCCTCAAGATCATCACGAATTGATCCCAAGATCCCAAGTTCATAACAATTCTCTCAAAGTGTGGGGATCGTGGACATCATGCCAACATGTAAACCTTCATAAAGATAGCACTATAAACTGACACTTATATAAAAAAATAAGAAGCTCAGGGCTTTTTGTGCCTCCATTCTGCTCGCCTGTGCCACAGTGGGCTTTAATATAACTCAGTGTAGCTATCAATAGATCCTGCACAGTAAAGAGCACAGACTAATTGAGCACCACCATACCTCACTGTCTAAACACACACACACACACACACACACACACACACACACACACACACACACACACACACACACACACACACACACACACACACACACTCCCAGGAAATCAGAAGTCTATTTCAAGACCACCATGAAACTCTCACATCTTATGGTTGACATGTTTTCCATTCATGAAAGCAATGCTTATCAACTCACACATCATGAAGAGGGTAAAATATAGTTCAACAACAGGATGGTTTGGATATTACATGAAAAAAATGATATGAAGCTGGGGAAAAGGAAAAAGCAAAAAGCTAAGGAACAGAAGAGCAATAGAACTGTAGGAGAGGACCGCCTCAATCACTAAACTCAGATTAAGTCCGAATATTGTTGTAAACTGCTTAAAGACTCTTCAGAGTTTTTTATATATCCAAAAGAGCTTTAGGGTGAGCATACTAATCGTGCACTAGTAAGAGAATATAATCACAATGGGTATATTTTATGTATACTTTATCGTGGCATGTGACTTTAGCATATTGGCATATTTTTTTTATAACCAGTAGGGCTGGTAATACAATGTTTTTGAGAGGACAGGTTCAGATCCAAATAGAGTATAGTCATAAGAATTGCTAAATTAATTAAATATTATGGCGGCATGGTGACATAGTGGTTCGCACATCCACCTCACAGCAAGAAGGCCTGGGTTCAATTCCCAGACTGGGTGTTTCTGTGTGGAGTTTTCGTGCTAACATGGGTTTCCTCCGGGTGCTCCGGTTTCCTTTCACAGTCCAAAAACATGCACAGTAGGCTAAACTGGATATTCCAAATCACCCTTAGTGTGTCGGTGAATGGTTGTGTAAACAATGGCCTGGCAAGCTGTCCAGGGTGTACCCTGCCCTCACCAAGAGTTGGATGAGATGGGCACCAGCCTCCCTGTGACCCTAATTAGGATTAAGGAGTTTAGAAAATGAATGAATTAAATATTACATTTCATAGTAATTAATTAATCTAAATATTAGCATAAAATGTCTCATATCTGGCTAATTTAAGCTATGTACATTTGTAGAAGTATATCAGATTTAACACTGAATTCATTTTCATCTAGTATCCGCAAAACTGCATGTATACTGAACCTGAATTAAAAACAAAACGACAAAAACAAATATTGGAGGCTGCATCTATATGGTAAATATTGGAGGCTGCATCTATATGGTAAATGTTGGAGGCTGCATCTATATGGTAAATTGGCATGGTTTCAGTACCATAAGTGCACATGTGGGAACCCTATGGTGATATCGCTCAATATTCATATAACCGTCCTAACGGGAATGAATGTACCATGAGTTACAGTTTAAATAAAACTAAACACAGTTTGTTTGTTTTTTTAACATAATTGCTTCATGTCACATTTATCTCTCCCTGTTCATCTCCGTGGTCCTGTCCTTCATGTTCTACTTCCTGATGAAGAAGATCAGAGAGTGAGGATGGTGAGTAAGCACCTGAGCAACCCGACAACGCTCCTCCCAGCGCTGCTTCTCAACCTGACTGTGCTCGACTGTGAGCTTCAGGCTCGAGAGTTTGGTCATGAGCGACTGGTAACACACATGAAGAGAGTAAGAGATAGAGAGCTACAGAGGAAGATAAACAGATGAAGAAAGAAAGAGTAAAAACGAGACAGAGCAAGGAGAAGAGGTTTAATATACTCACTCTCACTTATTTGCTGACCTGCTCAATCATACTTGGCTGGCTGACAGGCTGGGGCCTATCTCAGCCAACACTGGAGAAGGCAATGTACACCCTGATCAGCTCGCCAGATCATCACAGTGCAACACACACAACCATTCATGCTCACACATCTAGGGGCAATTTGAAAGAGCCGATTTGCCTGATATTCATGGATTTCACTGTGGGAGGAAAGAGTGAGACTAGGAGTGTACAGATTAAGACGTAATTATGAAAGAGTGAGACAGAGAGAGAGAGCGACAGCAAAGAGGGAAAAGCAAGCTGACAAAAGCCAGTGCACTCTGTACTCCAGGTTAGATATGAAACATTTAAAGCCTTCACAGCCAAAGTTTTACACAGAAAAACATTTACTTCACCTTTGTTGCATTCAACTTTCTCTCATACTGTGATTTCTCATTCTCCAAATCATTCACTTTGGCCTTCAAAGCATGCAGCTCGAGCATCAAAGCCTGCTGACAAAACACACACACACACACACACACACACACACACACACACACACACACACACACACACACACACAGAATAAAATCTGAAAATGCAACCAGGAATCAACTCTGCAAGAAATAATTGACATTAATAAGGATGTTAAACCATGTTAAAAGTTCTTGGGTCGTGATTTGGATCAATGCATTGGTCACCATGGTACGGCCGCCACCTTAGGAGTTAAAATCACTCATGAAATGAAAACATTAACACAGAAGTACAATAAACCCAATCCAAAGGCCGGAAGGAAGAGTTCCACACAACGCCTCGTTCCTGAGCCCACGTCACACACCATGCTGTTAATCCAAATCCTGAAACAGGGTGAAATTTTCATTGATCAGTTCACCAGTAACCCAAATCTCAGGCTCAGGATCCGCCACCATAAATACAGTATATATATATATATATATATATATATATATATATATATATATATATATATATATATATATATATATATATATATAATTACATAATACATTGCCAGATTATTAGGTAACACCTATTATGAATAGCGAGATCAATTTTATCATATAGATAATTTTTGTAATTATATTATATATATAAAATTTGTAGATATAAATATTTTTATATTGTCTTTAATGGAAATAGTGTACCAAGCCACTATGGGTAACTACTGGCAAATTTAGAGTGAAAGATCTCACATTTATAAGGTACATACAACCTTTTGTTGAAAAGAAAATTCCTGAATGAGTTGATGGTTTTTTTGATGATGGTATTTATCATTGTCATTTAAATCTATATGTAGAGTTGATAACTTAAGTTCAACAAATGAACCAAGTTATATAAGGTAGAGTTCCCTCCAGCAAAAAGATTATGCTTTTGTCTGCATTGGTTTGTTTGCTTGTCTGTTTGTTAGCAACTTTAAGCAAAAAACTATGAATAGATTCCAATAATGTTTTTTTTCCAAGAGGTGGCGTAGCACCCAAGTAATACTTCATTAGATTCCGGTGGTGATCCAGATCAAGATCCAGATGTGGGATTTTTTTTTTTTTTTAAAGATTCTTTAACATTGCAGGAATGGGGCAATTTTAACAACTATGTGTTCAACTCCATAAGTAAAGACTGCAATTCTTCCACAAAAATTACATCTGTATAAGAGCTTTCACAAACCAACGTTTATAACATGCTAGACTGTTCAGGTCTTTAATTACATTCTCAAACTGCTTCAGAGAAAAATATTTTGAGTGGATTGTTGTTTTTTTTAAACCCAATATTCATCAAAATGCAAATATTTTACGAAAAGAGTTTCGAGACAACAAAAATCACGGAAAACTTTAGTAACCCCTATGTCTCACTTCTGCCTAGCACTATATTGATATGTACTTTTTATATTAAAAATCCACTATATATGCATGCAAACTTTAAATATTAAAAAGTGAAATAAATCGAAGATTGTTGGATTTTTAGTGTATTATTCTGTTCACCAATTCTTTTCTAACATTGTCTTCACATTTTAAATCTGTTTCTCAACCAATACTCCATTTTGTGCTTTTGCAACTAAAGAAAAGTGCACAAAACAGACTCTTACTTGGTTCAATGTTATGCAAGGTTAGTCATTTTTTAAAACTTGCATTTGTCCAATCATCAAGGTTTAAGAAGAGAAACTCCACCCATTATGACCGGGCTTGTAAATAAGTTCCTAATTTGGAGGAGGAACCGAGAACGTGTCAACCACTCCTGACTGAACCAACAAAGTTGTTGAGGGTCCTGAGAACATTGGTGTATGATCTGAATAATCTGGACAATATACAGGATGCAGTTAGGAGTACACCTAATAACCTGGCAACTTAAAACATACAAATTTATGTACACTCTCAGTAAAAAGGGGTTATTTGTTAGGTGGGGAATATGGGAATTAAAATGCAGGAATTTAGAGAAATTATAAACCCAACAGCACCACAACACAACCTGTCCAGTTTGGGTGTTAATGAACTGTTGAATCAAAAAAATGTCAAATACGTTGGGGCAATGGAACAGCTCAGAAGTTGAAGTTCAGATTTAATGTAATCAGGGATACTTATGATCCAAACATATAATAAAATGTAAAAAAAAAAAAAAAAAAAAAAAAAACAGTGTCAGTGTTACTACAGAGAAATGAAATCAGTTACCCTTTTTACTGAGAATGATACAGTAGGTAGCATCAGGGAAACATTAGCCCTCAAAAAAATTCCCACTACTTCCACAAAGAAAAAAACATTTCTCAACACCTCCAGAGTTAGTGAGAGGTCTAATCATGCAGAACCACCAGATTCCTTCAACTAGATCATTCTACTCTGATAGTGCTCAGTCAACACTGATAAGAATTCCCTCTCTGTAGCTTTTATACCAGGAGCAGAGCTTGTTAATGTTAGAGTGGAAATGGGAATGAGGCAGCGACGGTACGGAGGAACGTGCAGTGAGCTTCGTGGCAGAACAAAAAGCCCGCCTACGTTATCTCCTCCAGAACTACAGTGACGTCTGCGATCCTCAGCATCTGATGAGCAGAGGTCCGTATCTGTTGGGCTGAGATCGAGAGCATAATGTGCATTGTGGACGTCACAAGCCTTGCTCTCTGGGTGGCCCTCGAGAGCCCGCTGCTCCTGGATGCGTGTGGTGATTTCCTGCTGGAATTTGCGCATCTGTGCCTGGAGCTCGCTGATCACATTAACCACACACTGATACAGACAAAAACAAGCCAAATGGAAGAAAATGTGAAAGAGGGTATGAAAAAAAAAATGGAAGAAGAGGGTTAGGAATAAAAAAAAGATTATAATTGTAATATTTCTAATTAAAATACTACTATTCTGAACAGACTTCACAAAATCACACACACACACTCACACACACACACACACACACACACACACACACACACTGCCTTCTCCATTACAGTTTATGCAATCCTTCATTACAATGCCACATTGTGGCCACAAGTGGCGAATCAACAGGGTGCACAAGTTCAAATGCAGGTTGATATAGCCATCAGCAGCTGCAAGTTCACGGGAGCTAATTGGTAGAGCTCTCACAGGAGGGAATTATGGCATACGCTGCCCTACCTCTAACGATCAACAGCCTATCATGGGCGTCTTTAAGGTAATGCGCACAACTCATCAGATAGATTTTTCCCTGAGTGTGTTTGGTTGCCCCTAAATACACAGGTTCAAGTAATTTGTAAAGATGAAGGTGGTACAATGGGGACATGTGATTACGTACAACCCTCCCTGGTAGGGATTCAATACTTGAGGGGTGGAAATTGGCTACAACTAAATTACACAACTATAAAAATACCACAGATAGAAGATAGATATGACATGAAATAATTTGTGTGATGGTAACAAAGTTACCAAGCTAGCGTTCATCTTACACCCGCTACATATACAGGCTAATCACAGCAGAATAAATAAAACTGGAATGGCTGAGCTTAGCATGTATGAAGATAATGTTTGGTTCAGGTTTTCCAATTAGCATTACTATGTCACGCAGTCAGAAGATTTCATGGACAGGGGTATGGACAGACATGTAAGCACTATGAGATGTTTCATAAGTTTCACATGATACGAGTAGCCCTGCGATGGCCTGGTGAGCTGTCCAGGGTATACTCTGCCCTTGCCCGGAGTCGGCTGGGATGGGCACCAGCCTTCCCGTGACCCTAATTAGGATTAAGCAGTTACAGAAAATGAATGAATGAATGATACGAGTAGCTGATGATAAGGTCCACACCTATATTTAGTCCGCAAGTGCTGCAGTCTGGGGGGTAAGTGTGTGTCTGTGGCAAGCTCCAGGAGGATTTCTGTCATTCTGTGTCTCTGAAACAAGTGTCTGCAGCTGTCACATGGAGAGAAAGTGTTTGTTGATGCAGCAGATACAAAGCAGGCCTTGCTAACTGTGGCGCCTGCACTCTTTTGCAAAGATGAATAAGTATTAGTCCTTATAGGCATTTTTCTTCTTGGCAAAAAGATTCTACAAAGTCTACTACAGAATAAAAGTGTCTTAGGTAATTCAAAGTAAGTTCCCTGTGATGGTATGGAAAGCTGTACAGGGTGTACCCCACCTTCACCCATCTACACCCGAATTCACAGATCCCACGACCCTAGTCGGTTTAAGCTGTTCGGCAAATGAATGAGTCAGTGAGGGAACTAGTGAAAGAGTAAACAATCCAAAGTATAAATACATACAGGAAACTATGCTTATTTCATCTGCAGGCTTAAATCTCAACAAAGTTTTGCTTTACAGAGGATAATAAAGTCGAGTAGCTCGGGGAACTTAAGGGTATTCGCAAAATCCAAAACAATCGTTCGTGCATATTAAACAAGAGTCATCAGAGGATGACATACCCCCTGGCATACACAGAATGTACGTAAAAAGCTGAAAATACAAAATATGCCTATAGGAAGTAACTTTAGGAATAAAACTGGAACACAACAACAACTTACACACTACTAATCATCATCATCATCATTTTCTGTAACTGCTTTATCCTAATTAGGGTCGCGGGGAGGCTGGTGCCCATCCCAGCCAACTCAGGGCGAGGGCAGAGTACACCCTGGACAGCTCGCCAGGCCATCGCAGGGCGGAAACACGCCGATGGCTTTGCAGCCTACTCTTGTCGAAAGTCAGCAATGGTTCTTTTACATGCCTCACACCATAGACAGTGACAGACATGGCCCGCCTTTGATAACCCAGTTAGCTGCACTGGGGGGGGGCAGTGACAACCCTGTGGAGAGTGGGACTCGAACCCCCAACCTTTGGATCAGCGATCCGGCACCTTATACCACTAGACCACCACTGCCCCGCACTACTAACCAGAAACAAATAATTTTTTTTTGACTCAGACTCACAAACAGATGTGCAGGCAATCGTTTCGGGAGTACGTGTAAAACATGAAGTAGCTTTAGTAACTCCAGTCCAGGCATGCGAGTTCAGGTCATTCTCTAATTAATAAACTGCTTACATATTACAGTACAGTGATACCTCTGCTCACGAACATAATTGGTTCCCAGAAAGTGTGTGTGAGGCGAAAAGTTCGTCTTCCGAACATTTATTTCCCATAAGAAACCATTAAAATGAGAATAATCCGTTCCCAGGTCCCCATAAAACATAATTTTCTACTAAATAAGCCTTAAAACTACACAAAAATATACCTTATTTTATGTATAATAAATGTGCTATTGTATTGTAATTAAAGAAATAAACTGTACTGTACAATAAAGTCGTTTTATTTACCTTTGTGATGGTAGTTGATGGCTTGATGGAATGGAGTGGGAGGAGGAGGGAGGGAGGGACTTACTGTTTGGAAGGAGAGTTTGGAAACGCCTACTGTTTGGAAACACGCATAGCCACACGCACCCTTAATAGCTTCCTTGTTCTTAAGGATGGTGGTAGACTTAGCGTACTGGTACTGGGACGCTGAGTCACACAAACGCACACCTCGTTCGTGTTTTTCAATGATCTCCGCCTGTGGTGGGGTCTTTTTTGGTCCCATAATAGCAAAAGTACACTCAATATGGTCCAAAATGTCTATCAAACACAAACCACTTTCGCATTCAAAGGAAGGGGTGTGACGAACTGTGACGCCGTGAGCGTGCGTCAGCTTTTCGTGGCCGCCACCGTGGCGCTGTTCGACCGCGTGGTTTGATTCGTCCGCCGAAAACTAGTTCGTCAGCAGAGACAATATGCTCGCAAATTTAATGTTCTTGAGGCGAAAAGTTCATGAGCTTAAGCGTTCGTCAGCGGAGGTTTTACTGTATATTAAAAACTGGGGAGTATGCCTGATATCTCATTACTGAAGATTTAAAAAGTTTCCAGTTTGTAGCATTCATTAATTTTCTATAACCCGCTTCATCCTAACTAGGGTCGCGGGGAGGCTGGTGCCCTTTCCAGCTGATTCTGGGTGAGGGCAGAGCACACCCTGGACAGCTCGACATGCTCGCTGGGTGGAAACACACTGACAGCTACGTATCCTCCTCTTGTCAAAAGTCAGCAATGGTTCTTTTACAACCTCTCTCCATAGACAGTGAGAGACATGGCCGGCCTTTGATAACCCAGTTAGCTGCACTGGGAGGTACAGCAGTGACAACCCAGTGAGAGTGGGGCTTGAGCTTCCAACCTTAGGATCAGTGAGCCAGCATCTTTACCACCAGGCCACCGCTTTCCCCCTTGTAGTATTTATATTATTTTTGGTTTGTTGTGGTATTTAGCTGTGATGACCTAGCAAACTCTGCAGGGTGTTTTTCTGTCCATGCCCAGGGTTGGTGGAGAGAGGTGCAAGCCTCTCCGTGACCCAAATTAGGATTTAGCAGTTTGGAAAATAAATGAATGATGATAGTTGTATGTAGAAAGTCAATACAATATTAATGATATTTAATTATGGTGGGTGGCACAGTGGCATGTCGGTTAACAAATCACCAAAAGACGGGTCCTGGATTTGAGTTCCAGGCATAGCGAGGGAGTTTCTACGAGTTTGCATGTTAATCCTGTGCTTGTATGGGTTTCCTCATGGGAATTCAGTTTTCTCCCACCGTCTAATGACATACACACCAGGTTGTTCCAAATTTCCACTAGGTGTGTCTGTGTTTTCCAGCGATGGATTTACCATCTATTGACGGTATAGCCCACCTTGGCAAAATAATGACTTGTTTATCTGAAACCTGAATATGTCATGATTGTGGAAAACCTGCCATGAGGTGAGACATACCTTAAACAGTTCACCAGTCTTAATAAATGATAAATATGAGCAAACAATTTGAAACGCAAATATATACGTGTGCATGTATGTAAGTGAGTACCATACTGTATATACACACAGGTATATACGGTACAAACATTAAGTCATGCCCCTACTGACCCTGAATGGACTGCACCTTTAAAATTCATTGATCCTGAAATGTGCAGTGGAATTCATTGGATATTTGTTGCCCTGCTTCTGTGGTGGACAGGAAACAGTGACCAAAGTAAGCAGGGATATGTTCAATGAGCCCTCGCCCAGACTGGGCTGAAATGGGCGCCAACATCCCTCTGACTCTAACAAGGATTAAGTGGTTCAGAAAAGGAATGAATGTTATGTTCAATGAGTATGAGTTTATTCAGCTGTAACAGTCTAAGCGTGTTTGTTCTTATTTATTAGGTGGTCTACAGACGGATGTTCATCTCCAAACACTTAAAATGCTCGTTTAGCGACAGCTGAGCCTGTAAACAGGCATCTTTAAGACAGAGAGTTTTATGGAGAAGTTTTGATCGCTGTGTGTCTGTCAGGACGTCTGAGGCTCTATTCCACTGGGAACGGAAAGGAATGTGGATTCCTCGAATCCCAACACTCCAAACCGACGCTGTCACTTCAGACAGGTCACATTTCAATTAGTCAATGAGTGTTGCTCACATTCTTCTGTATGTGCAAGTCATGCGTGTGGCTTCATGCAGTATCCACGAGCTAAAATACTGAAAGTGCTCCTTAAACCTACAAGCAGAGCAGTGTGGAATTATGGGTGAATATATTGTGAGGAAAAAAGCCAAGTATATAAACTCAGCTCGTGGTCAATTATTCAGTCTAGTCTTAAATAGAGGGAGAGCGTGAGAGAGACAGAGAGAGCGCGCGTGCAAGAGAGGGAGAGAGAGAGAGAGAGAGAGAGAGAGAGAGAGAGAGAGAGAGAGAGAGAGAGAGAGGGAGAGAGAGAGAGAGAGAGAGAGAGAGAGAGAGAGAGAGAGAGAGATGAAAACACTATAAAAAGCTATGCATTTATAAACTGCACTTATCCAAATGAGGGGGATAAACTCATAGAACAGGATAGACGTATAAGCGTTAATAAGAGTGATAGAGTGATAGATAAATAAACTGAATGTGCAAGAGTAGCAGTATTATAAAGTGACAAACATGGAAAGAAGGATAAAGTAAGGTAAGATAAAGTGCCAGAATGAAGATAAAGTGATAGAGTGGAAAACTAAATAAAATAATAAAAAAAAAGAGTGATTGATTAACTGCTCAAGTGATGGAGCACGATTGGAATACACTGATGGAGTGATAGGACAGGACCAGGATAAACCAATACATGGTAAGATTGATAGAGGAACAAACTGATAAAGTGATAAAACAAAGAAAGGATGAACTAAGAACATGGTAGAGGGAGGAAAACCTAAAAAAAAAATGGAAGATGAATAAACAAGTGGGGGTGGGATAAAGTGATTAAGTAGAATGAGTGTGGATAAAAGTGAAGGAGAGATAAAAAGGTAAAAAAAGAAGTACATTGAGAAAGGGAGAAATAAACAGAAAAAAATAGACTAATAGACGAATAAAACTGAAGAAAGACGGAACCAGATCAGAAGATATGAAACAAAAAAAATGGATATAGAGATATATATGAAGTGAGTGGGACAGGAATATAGTGATATCAGTAGCAGAAAAAAATTAATAAACCCGTAGAGCGAAAAAAAAATGAACAGAAGAATATAATTGATTGTGTTACATGGTGAGAGAGAGATGGAGTAATGGAAGTACCTCAGCTTTGTGCTGCTTGTCATCTCTGTCCGTGTGGTTGTGACTGTCCTCCATACTGACCAACTTCAGCTTCAGATACGAAACCTCATCTATCAAATCCAACTTCTGAGTCTCTAATGATGTGCGGTTCAGCAGTTCCTACACACACACACACACACGCGCACACAAAATCCATGCAGCACAATGAAAATTTATGCTTCTCTACAAGCCAGTTTCCCAAGATCAAATCCTGGGCCCCTGCCGCGCATCGCTAAATATACACACTCATTCAATGCTATTTTTACTTCCTCTGTGCCCACCCTAATGTGTGTTTCTCTGCATTCCTCTGTCTAACAGCTAATTTCAGCAGAACCCCAGGACTCTCAGCTGAGAACAAAACTAATGCCCCATGATTTTACTCAAATACAAACAAGAATGCCGAAGTACACGCATTTTTATATTCGACACTAAATAAAGACTGATAATGGATCAGGGAGCTTGATCTGAGACACTGGGTGAATTTCTTCACACACTTTCTCTCTCTCTCTCTCTCTCTTTCTATTTCACACACACGCTCAGTAATACACCAATAAAGTCTACACTATATGAAGATCATTGCTGCCAAGTTAGTCTTTCATTCTTCCTTTCGGGTTTTTCCCTTTTCTCGGGAGTCGCCACAGCGAATCATTTGATTCACACATTTGATTTGGCAGAGGTTTTTACGTCGGATGCCCTTCCTGTCACAACCCTTTAGCAAGGGACAGAAACACGCTGATGGCTTTGCAGCTACTCTTTACGAAAGTCAGCAATGGTTCTTTTACATGAGCCTCTCACCACAGACAGTGAGAGACATGGCCCGCCTTTGATCACCCAGTTAGCTGCACTGGGGGGACAGTGACAACCTTGTGAGGACTCGAACCCCCAACCTTAGGATCAGCGATCCTGCGCCCTATCCACTAGACCACCACTGCCCCTTTTTTGTTGCCAAGTTAGTAACATGAGAAAAATGCTCAGTTCCTGCCTGACACACACACACACACACACACGCGCGCGCGCGCACGTGATTTCCGGTGCGAGCGAGGGGAAGAAACGGGCTCAAGTGATATCACAAAGGAATATGGCCAAACCCGTCTACCATCAATATGATATTGAAGCAGAAGGAGGTCTTAAAAGGTATGCTTTTATAATTTTTAAAGGGTTTAGGGGTAGTATTGGAGCCTTGGAATGAATCAGGCGTTTTACATGTAAAATGCGGTTCAATTTACGAAAAAAGCTCTGGAATGGATTAATTTCGTAAGGTGAGGTACCACTGTATATCAAAATGTGGTGTCAGTACTGTTTAAAGGTGCAATCAGAACGTTTCATGTTACTGTCTGTAATGTTTCAAGGTTCATCAGTAGTGTCTAAAGTTGCAGTGTAATTTTTAAATGTGTAGTCTGTTATTTTTGTAGGGGAGTCTGTAATGGTTAAAGGTGCTGTCAGTGATGGCTGAAGATGCTGTCTGGAATGTTTAGAGGTGCCGTAAATAGTGTCTTAAGAAACAGTCTAAAATATTAAAAGGAGTAGACTTTAAACATGAGAGACTTTACCTTTAAACATTACAGACGTGGTTTACAAATTTTAATGCACAAGGTGCTGTCTGGGATGTTTAAAGGTGTGGGCTGTAATGTTAGGTTCTATCTGTAATGTTTAAAGGAACAGAAAGTAATAAATTAGAGTTGCAACCTGTAACCTTTAAGAGTACAGTATATTATGTTGAAGGGTTCACGCTGTAATTTTTAAAGGTTTAGTGTTATTGCCTTAAAACATTTAAAGGTGCAGTCTGAAATGGTTGAACAAATCTACAACGCACATTCAATTAAAAAGAATTAAGCATTAAAAAGACAACATCTTTAATTGAAAAAGTATAATCCACTATCAGAAATCAATTTCCAGTCTAAATCCAATCCGAACATGGGCACTACGCATTATGGAAGACTAACCAAGAACATGAGGGATTCATTGCGACACATGGCTGCAACTAGATACTGCTGTTGCTTCAAAGAGAAACAGCTAAAACAACTCCAAGCTTAGGGTCAATCATAACTGGGCTTATCGGCTTGTGCAGAGCCCATCCAGCGGCTGTTTAAATACACTCTCAGACTGTCCATCTCACACGAAAAGCCTTAAACGCAGACTTGGCCAAACCGATTTATGACTCACTGCTTACGGGGAAATTAAAGAGTACTTTGAAGAGCTGATGAATGAGGAAAATGAGAGAGAAAAAAAGAGTAGAAGAGGTATGTCCTGGAAAGGAGAGGAATGAAGGTTAGCCTCAGAAAATCAGAATACATGTGTGTGAATGAGAAGGACCCAGGAGGAACGGTGATGTTACAGGGAGCAGAGATAACGAAGGTGGAGGATTTTAAGTACTTAGGCTCAACAATCCAGAGCAATGGAGAGTGTGGAAAAGAGGTGAAGAAGCGTGTGCAGGCAGGTTGGAATGATTGGAGAAAAGTGTCCGGTGTGATGTGCGATAGGAGAGTGTCAGCAAGAATGAAGGGAAAAGTGTACAAGATGGTGGTGAGGCCAGCGATGTTGTATGGCTTAGAAACAGTGGCGCTGAGGAAAAGGCAGGAAGCAGAGCTGGAGGTAGCGGAGATGAAAATGTTGAGGTTCTCTCTGGGAGTAACGAGGATGGATAGGATCAGAAATGAGTATATCAGAGGGACAGCCCATGTAAGATGTTTTGGAGACAAAGTCAGAGAGGCTAGATTGAGATGGTTTGGACATGTACAGAGGAGGGATAGTGAGTATATTGGCAGTAGGATGCTGAGGTTGGAACTACCAGGCAGAAGGCCTCGAGGAAGACCAAAGAAGAGATTTATGGATGTAGTGAGGGAAGACATGAAGGTCGTTGGAGTCAGAAAAGAAGATGCAGAGGACAGGGTGAGATGGAGGCAGATGATTTGCTGTGGCGACCCCTGAAGGGAGCAGCCGAAAGTAAAAGAAGAAGAAGAAGAAGAAGAAGAGGCTTACAGGGCAATTAAAAAAAAAATCTACATAATGGTGAAACATGAGTACGAGTAAGTGTATCATGGGGAAAACAGCATAGGTGAACATCAGTAAAAGTAATTCGTATATGAACTATCAGCATGAACATTATGATTTTTCATTATTATTTTTTACATTTGTTTTTTTATTCAAAGCTATAACCAAAATTAAATTTAACAAATTAGATACTCCATATATATTCATTCCTTTACTTTCTAAGCCGATTAATCCTAATTAGGTTCGCAGGGAGGCTAGCACCCATCAGAACCGACTCTGAGCGAGGATGGGCTACACCCTTGACAGCTCGCAAACCAAATATATTGTTTGGAATAGCCAATAGCCCACTGTGCATGTTTTTCCCCAACTTTGCTTTATTATAAAATTTAAAAAACTGTGATTTTAAATTATTTTTTCTTTTGTTAAAAAGTAAAAAAACAAAACAAAAAAAACAACACAAATTAGCCCATCAAATAATATATAAATTTGAATGTTTTTTTAAATTGTCAAGAAATGATGAGTTCATCATAAAAAGATCATCTCAAAATCAAACTGTGGAAACTTCTGTAGAAAATTAAACTCCAGCTCAAATGCCCTTATTATTTACAGCATGACCTACAGGTTCACCTGTACGTTTGGCATATACACAATAAAATATTTGCTTAACATATTCCCATTTGCTTCTGATGTTTTGGTCAAGACCACCTTTGTTGAGTTGATGACGAGTCCACAAGACAATCAAGACCAAGACCAAGTCCAAGGAGATGTTAGAATATTTGGAGAGACCAACAGGTGAAGACCAAAATGAACTGGTGTGTGAATACCAATCCAAGTCCAAGAGAAATTCAAGACAATCAATAGACAATTGATTGTCAGTCCTGTTTTTCGCGGTCTGGCTAGGTATGGTAATCCAATCAGCTACTTGTTACCCCCTATGTGGCACGGTGGCGTAGTGGTTAGCACGTCCGCCTCACAGCAAGAAGGCCTGGGTTCGATTCCCGGCCTGGGCGTTTCTGTGTGGAGTTTGCATGTTCTCCCCGTGCTTGTGCGGGTTTCCTCCGGGTGCTCCGGTTTCCTCCCGCAATCCAAAGTCGTGCACTGTAGGTTAATTGGCCGTTCTAAAATTGACCGTAGATTCTCTCCTGCACCGGCACTGGAACCCAGTCGTATTGGCATTTGCCCTTCCATTGGATCCTTCCGGTGGCGCCGAGACCGGGGGGACTTGCTGCTTGGGTAACAGCCTATCCCTCATTACTCCCTACCCAGGCTCTGCGCACTGGGGAGTATCACCAGCTGGGGTACCAGCCAGAGCGCAGCCATAGTCCTTCGGGACTGACGGAGGCCTACCATACTTGTTACCCCAAATAACAATGCAGACAATGTGAATGTCATTGCACTGCGCTTGTTCAAAAATATTGCCCTGCACAGTAATTATTTAAAAAGAAATACAAGCCAGCGTGGTTCCAGTGAAAAATATAATATAGTTTATGAAATAAAACTATAGTTTCAGCTAGGAAACTATAAGTCACTGTTTATTGCTTGTAGGTAAACTACAGTTACATATAAAAACTTATAGTCCCACAGAAAAATTTAAAGGCATCAATGTGATACATATTCTGTGTTTTTTCATACAACTAGTTAAATATATGAGTCATATCAGATAGGAAGCAATTTTGAGTCATGTACACACTAGTATTTCAATATTGTAAGTGTGTGAATTATTAATAAGGTATTATCCTAATATTGGAAGTGTGGTGAATTGTATTGCCAGACAAAATTCCTGCTTATTCTGAAATGAACAAACAAACAAACAAAAAAAACACATACATGTGTCCAACAAAACATGTGTTTTACAAATTTTGCCATATACTGGCTAGTTTTGAACTTTGAAAATTAGCTACACTCTGCAAGTTACTATATGCAACTTTTACTAATTTACTTCCAGTGTGACAAAGTTTTATCTTGTACGTATGGAACATATGGACACAACATTTATACATAGAATTGTGTTTTGACAATCTTTGCATGTTTTGGACATTAAAAATTATATACGGGCAGTGGGGTCTGAAGGTTGTGGGTTCAAGCCCCACTCTCAACGAGTTCTCACCTGTCCCCTCCAGTGCAGCTAACTGGTTATCAAAGGCCGGCCATGTCTCTCACTGTCTATGGTGTGAGGCATGTAAAAGAACCATTGCTGACTTTCGACTACAGTAGCTGCATAGCTATCAGCATGTTTCTGCCCTGTGATGGCCTGTTGAGCTGTCCAGGTTGTACTCTGCCCTTGCCCGAAGTCAGCTGGGATGGGTGCCAGCCTCCCCGTGACCCTAATTAGAATTAACCGGTTACAGAAAATGACCGATGAAAATTATATACAGTCGTACCTCACCTTACGAAATTAATCCGTTCCAGAAGTGGTTTCGTAATCTGATTTTTTTCGTAAGTTGAGCCACATTTTATATGTAAAAGGCCTGATTCGTTCCAAGGCCCCAAATACTACCCCTAAACCCTTTAAAAATGATAAAAGTATACCTTTTAAGGCATCCTTCTGCTTCAATATCGTACCGATGGTTTTGCCATATTCCTTTGCGATATCACACAACCGCATGCCACGAGCCCACTTCTTCTTTTCACTCGCACCGGGAATCACTTTCTTGGGGCCCATGATGAATGACGAAAAATAAAGTTGCTATGAGCACACTCGGAAAAACTCACAAAACAACAGTAACTCTGTCCTTTACGTGTGTTAGAACTGCATGACGAATAATGGGTCGAAGGCACACGAAGAGCATCATGGGTATTATGGAGATGCAGCTCCCTCCTAGCCAATGGGAGGGAGCTGCATCTCTGTGACGAACAATAGGTCGAAGGCACACGAAAAACATCATGGGTATTATGGAGATATAGCTCCCTCCTAGCCAATGGGAGGGAGTTGCACCTCCGTGATGAACAATGGGTCGAAGGCACACGAAAAGCATCATGGGTATTATGGAGATGAGCTCCCTCCTAGCCAATGGGAGGGAGCTGCATCTCTGTGATGAACATTTGGTCGAAGTCACTGTCTATGGTGAGAGGCATGTAAAAGAACCATTGCTGACTTTCGTAAAGAGTAGGCTGCAAAGTCGTCAGCATGTTTCTGTCCCTTGCTAAAAAGGGTTGTGACAGGAAGGGCATCCGACGTAAAAACCTCTGCCAAATCAAACGTACGAATCAGATGATTCGCTGTGGCGACTCCTGAGTAAAAGGGAAAAAGCTGAAAGGAAGACAGACATTATTATTGCTTGGTGAGGACATTTTCTGTGTGGCATTTGCATGTTCTGTCTGTGTTTGTGTTGGTTTCCTTTCTTCAGTCCAGTTTCTTCCCACAGTCCAATGCCATGTAGTTAGGCTAAATGGGTGTTTCAAATTGCTCCTCGATGTGAGTATGACATGAGTAGGATCATTCAATTTAGCAAATAAATAATTAAATAAATTCAAAACTATGTCCTGAGTAAAGCTTCAATTTTCTATGAATTGGATTCGATAAAATGTGTATTCAGACCAACATTTCCAGAGAGCTGTATTATCAGGTATTGTTTTTAACAAGAAAAGATTAATGGAAATGTATAGCTTATAGTCTGGGTTTCCATTATAACCTCAAGAGAAACTTTCTTAGAAGCTATTCATATTGTATTATATGATTGAGCTCATTCATTACAATTTAATGTCAGATGGATAAAGATCCAAACACTTGACTAGCAAGGGGTCAGCACTTATTTTTTTGGTGCTTTTCTTGACAATGCCTTGTATGTACAATGGCATTGCCCGTAATACAGGCAAACTAATAAGTATTTTTTTTCTACCTCGAGTACATCTAATTAAGTCCATCTGACACTCAGGTGAAAAAGGCAGCACACAAACCTGTCCAGGCAAGCTGAGGAAGCCACAAGGATGCATTTTTTACCCCTTTGTTTCTCTGTATCTGTCTATGTCAGTCACTGCTTCCTGAAATTCCATTGTACAGTATATCTGATTCTTATTGTGCACAGCTGGACCAGGTTTGAGTCTCTTACTTCAAGTGAATAGAAACTACAATGCTATAGCAGACAGCAATATTCTGTACAACTGTGTGCTTCCGATTGGCCGAGAACAAACTCATATGGGCTTGATGCCTAGAGTTTTCACATACCATTCATAAAATGGAGCAGATTAGCCAAGGTAAGCTGGGATATGGAATTCATTTCAAACTGAAGCTTGTCCATATTGCTAAGTTTGTTAACCTGTCACAGGACAATATCATTCATCATGTAAGCTGCACACCTGTTATCATATCATACACTACAGTGAGTTACTCAACAGTGTTAAATGTCTGTTTCAAACTTTTCTGTTTTAAACATATGATTTGTTGTCTGTCAACATGAAGATAAAGATAGCACAGAAGAAATCACAAAGCTAGTTTTGCTCCTCAATGCATACTGTAGTTTGGGAAGGCTTTACAAATCTAAAGATGCAAACATCACACAGCAAACAAGTCCTAGCAAACTAACTACATTTTGAAAAAGAAAGTTGCGTAAATTCATACATTGGCCAAACTGCTGCTCTCACCCTGGAGATCAGATAAACATTCTGAGTGTACACTTCCTGAACAAGCTGTTAGCCGGTCCGTACCTGCTGCAACATTTCCTCCGTGGAGATAAGTTTGTGGTGATGTTCCTCCAGAGAGACTTCCAGATCTCTGATCTTTTCTCCCTGAGCCTCCACCTGCTCTGTCAGAACACTCACCTACACACACACACACACACACACACACACACACACACACACAAAACTTGTAAATATTATATACTGTACTTAAAATCACTCAACCAGCATGGTTGGGGATGTGCTTATAGTCGTACGTATCCAAGTTAGGATTCTGCAACTTAAATGTCGGCTTTCACTAACTGTGCATTCATTTACATTTTGTTCAGTTCAGTTCATTTTCTGTACCCGCTTAATCCTAATTTGGGTCGCGGGGAGGCTGGTGCCCATCCCAGCCAACTTCGGGCGAGGGCAGAGTATACCCTGGACAGCTCGCCAGGCCATCACAGGGCGGAAACACGCTGACGGCTTTGCAGCTACTCTTGTCGAAAGTCAGCAATGGTTCTTTTACATGCCTCTCACCATAGACAGTGAGAGACATGGCCGGCCTTTGATAACCCAGTTAGCTCCACTGGGAGGGGGGGGGGGGGGGGGGGAGTGACAATCTTGTGCAGAGGGGGACTTGAACCCCCAACCTTTGGATCAGCGATCCAGCGCCCTATACCACTAGACCACCACTGCCCCTATTTCCATTTTGTGTATAAGCATTATTTTAAAGTGGGGCCGGTGGCGTAGTGGTTAGGGTGCTGCGCTCATGATCAGGAGGTTGTGAGTTCGAATCCCAATGAGACCCTCACTGTGCTAAGACCCCTGGGCAAGGTCTCAACCACAAGTGTGCCTCTATTCACCCAACAGTATAAATGGGTACCAGTAAAAATATACTGGGAAGGTAACCTGCGATGGACTAGCGTCCCATCCAGGGGGAGTTGAACTCCTGGTCGCTTGACACTATGGAACCCGGGAATAAGCACCGGCCTGATGAGCCATGAGGCTCAGGTGTAAAAACCCAACAGACTTACCACCCTCCAAATAGAAAAATCCCATGGAAAGGTAATGTATAATCATAAATGTAATGATGTAACATTCTGATAAAGAGTCTCCACTATAACGGTTGTGCATAACATATTTCACAACATTAAAATCTAAATAATATTCCAATTTAGGAATGGTATAAATGTGGAGATTTTTGTGAGTTGTGTTTCTTTTATATTCATAATTAATTGATTATTTCATCAAATGGGGCAGTGGTGGTCTAGTGGTATAGGGCGCTGGATCGCTGATCCAAAGGTTGGGGGTTCGAGTCCCACTCTCCACAGGGTTGTCACTGTCCCCCCCAGTGCAGCTAACTGGGTTATCAAAGGCGGGCCATGTCTCTCACTGTCTATGGTGAGAGGCATGTAAAAGAACCATTGCTGACTTTCGTAAAGAGTAGGCTGCAAAGTCGTCAGCGTGTTTCTGTCCCTTGCTAAAGGGTTGTGACAGGAAGGGCATCTGACGTAAAAACCTCTGCCAAATCAAACGTGCGAATCAGATGATTCGCTGTGGCGACTCCCGAGTAAAAGGGAAAAAGCCGAAAGGAAGACAGACAGTTATAATACACTAGTTTAAGCCATGTTGTCCACAAAACTCAGTAGAAAATTCAGAAGAAGAATTAACAAAAATACACGATAAAATATTTTTTGTTGTCATCTGAATGTTAAGGTAAAAAAAAAAAACCCAGCAAAACAAACAAACAAAAAACCAGGAACTCCTGTGTATGTTGGTGCAGCTAAAGTTCCTGTGGAAAGTACAAACAGCCAGACAGCATTGTGATGCGTACAGGCATGAATGGATGGACATACAATCCATTCAAAACCAAGTCAATCGTTTCTTTGTTCTAGTGCTTTACTCTTTCTGCCTGTGTAGGAGCTCTACTAAAAAAGAAAAAAATGCATATTGCATCATTCATAAAAAAGAGGAATAAGTCTCTGTTACAGGAAAATCAACACACGTGACATGTTATGGGTAAGTCCACCTCACATCGGTTCCCATATCACCAAGTTGCCACTGACTAATTTCTGTCTATAATTTTTAGAAAATCCATGTGATTTGAATAAATTCACTTTAAAATAATAATTCAATTTGCAAATCTGTAAATACTAATCCTGTAATGCACACATGTTCTCTTCCACATTCCGACTTAGCATAGAGTCCAACTCACAACTAAATCTATAGTTAGCAGACCTTACTCACGTTCTGCTCCACTCAAGCGATAACCTTCACCCACACACACACACACTCAGAAAATCCTTCCATCCTTCACACTCACTCCATTCTGCACATAGCTCAGACACAGATATTTTTACTTCAATGGAAACTCACCTGTTTTCACACACTGTTAACCACTCACTCACTCATTCTCTCTCTCTCTCTCTCTCTCTCTCTCTCCCCTTTATCTTCACTCCGATACTCCCTCTTTCTCTTACAACACACTTCACATTTCTTTAACCCGCCATTCTTTCACTCCTCGTTTCAGACTCGTTTAGCAAACTTCAACACACACACATACTTCAGAACAGACTTAAAAGCAGAAACGAAACTGTGTGATCATGTACATCCAACCAACACCAACTTTACAAATTCAGAATAAATGCTTCTTTGGTTTATTCTTCTCTGAAAAAAAAAACAAAACAAAAAAACTTACTTTGTTGTTCCCTCTTGCCAAAAAGCCATCTCACCTGCTGCCAGACAGGTAAAAGGGGGAAGTGCAAAAAAAATGTACGAGCCAATAGGAGTAAGGAGTGACTTGTAGCGCTAAACTTTCCACCAATAAGGATAAACAGATTGTGGAGAAGCTTGAGGAATGTGGCAGAAGCGTGACTGCAGGCACTGTGTATGCATGTGTGTGTGTGTGTGTGTGTGTGTGTGGGTGTGTACTTGTATTTAGTACACACTGAAGACCTGAAAGCATTTTTATGCAAACTAAGTTAGTATATTCTTGTGATGTGAGGACCTTTTGGCTGGTCCTCACTTTTTCAAAGGGCTGTTTGATGGTTAAATCTTGGTTTTGGGGTTTAGATAGAAATTAGCTTTAGGTTAGTGCTAACGTTAAGCATGGGGATAAGTATTTAGTTGTGATGGTTGAGGTTAGGTTAAGCATTAAAGAATGCATAATGCTAATGATTATGCTATTGAGTCTCTCAAGTTGCATGTGCATGTGTGAGTTCCCAACAGACCCAGATACAAAAAAAAAAAAAAAAAAAAAAAAAAAAAAGCTTGTTTTTTTAGTTCAACACAATGTCTGAAAGGTGTTTGAGAGGCCAGGGAAGTCATGGCTTGTTAGAGTTGTTGAAGTTTTTTTAAAGAAAGCCTCACGTTAATCTCAGTAAAATGAAAATGGATATGACTTAAACAAAGCAGTGTAGATGTTAATAAATAGAAACAGGAAACGAGCTTTCAGAAAGTAGAAAGACCTGTTTGGCTGAAAATGAGCACCTTTAGACTGGCCAGTAAATATGTGTATGTTTTGGTTGTGTGCTTTTTGCTAACTTTTGATATTTTTCTGCGATCAGATCTATTATCTGCTTCAATGTTTCTTATAATGAAAAATAATATATAATTAATTATAATTTATACTTTAATTTGAAATCAAATAGAAATCTGTTTGTAAAATATCCCTGCCTTCTGAAAGCAGTATAACAAGTGATTATTATCCTGACTGATTCTATGATCTGTGATGTTAAAGTGCCTGGGATCAATTGAGGACGAAAGACTCACCTGCAGGACCAGTGATTCTTTGTCTCCTTCTAATCTCTCTAAGCGCTCCTGATACGTCTCATTGTTCAAACAGGGCTGGCGGTTAACCTGCGACACATACACACAGACAGGGGGAAAAGCTGTGTTGAATGAAAAAAACTAGTTCCACATAGGGACTGAGAATCACTGGTATGAGCCCAAAGAGTACACGAAAAAAAATGAAGAAATCTTAGTTCAGTGTCATAAATCTGTCATGTGAAACACTTGAACAGGAAACGAAAAAAAAAGCATAAAAAGATCTGAATTACACAGAAGGGTCATACAAACATAAACATACGGGTAGCGTATTTGCTAATCACGTTCAATAATTATCATTTTTACGTTTTTTTTTTTTTTGTCTCATGATAATGAATGAACATTGACATATGTAGACTGTGGAAGCAAACGCACAACATGCTAAAATCAGGGACATAAAGTTCAAGCCACTGAAAACGTGTCACATTTTAGCTACCGTATGATGGTGTAGTGACATTGGAAATGAGTCAGAACATCATCTTCCTAAAATATATATTTATACATTTGAAGAAAAAGACTCATTGTCAGTAATATTACATCTGATTTACACTTACCATCAATCACTAACAACCTCCATAGATGTCACCATGTTGAAAAAGCAGCACATCAGTACAACTTGTAAACTTTGTTTTACCTTAAAAATCTTTCAACACACTGCATAGTAGTAAATATTACATATAGTACAGGCCACTCAGCTATATGCCTGATTCTGAGACATCAAGACAAGACCTGATGTAAAAATATAGCACCAAATCCATCATTGGAAAAATAACAATCTTCCCCTGTAATTATGTCTTATTAGCAACTTTTTGAATCATCAGTGACGTCCATATAGTCGTGCTTATTAGCTAAGCCAGTAAATACTGCTCTGCTGCTGGCGTAGGAGATTACGAAACCATCAGTACCTGTCAGCACTAAGCTAGCTGAGCTAGCATCATGAGAGCAGAACTAGAACTTGATTCACATAATCTCTGTAAAAATGTTGCTGAATTGTTACAGATGCCTTAAACAACTGTAATGTTTCTACGAAAAAAAAAAAGAAAAAAAAAAAAAAAACCGAGCAAGGGATTTATTTGCCCAAAAGATCTTTAAAACCTTTGAAAAACACATTCAAAATATTTTTGTGTTTAGAGCTTCCATTCATGACTGAAAGAGATAAGTGTTCTATTTCTGCTGAGTGATATTCCTCTCCTAAATAAGAACTCAGTTCTTTTCTTGGCAAAATTTACTTGTTTTGATTGTCTGATTAACTAATTATGCCCTTTATCTGTAGATATTTAGGTGTAGGGCAGTGGTGGCCAAGTGGTATAGAGCGCGGGATTGCTGATCCTAAGGTTGGCGGTTCGAGTTCCACTCTCCACAAGGTTGTCACTGCCTCCACCCTCCCCCCAGTGCAGCGGCCGGCCATGTCTCTCACTGTCTATGGTGTGAGGCATGTAAAAGAACCACTGCTGACTTTTGACAAAAGTACGCTGCATAGCCGTCAGTGTGTTTCCGCCCTGCGATGGCCTGGCAAACTGTCCAGGGTGTACTCTGCCCTCGCCCGGAGTCAGCTGGGATAGGCGCCACCCTCCCCGCGACCCTAATTAGGATTAAGCGGTTACAGAAAATGAACTGAACTGATGATACTTTGGTGTTTAAATTACCTATCCGTTGGTAAAAGTTTAAGTTTGGGTAACAAACAGAAGTCAGACTGTGCCAGGAAGTGATTTAGATGTGTTGCGCTCACTTTAAAGCCAAATTTTGCTGCTTCTGCCACTGCTACCTGTGATGTATACAGTCATATTGTCTTGAAACAATATGCCAGCTCAAAGCTTTTTTCTTTTGTTGCTCTAAACATTTAAGTTTGCTTTAAACATTTGGTGGACAGTAATATTATATAGTATATAGTTATAGTATATAGTTATACCACAAAATGTGAGTTATGCCCCTTGTTTCCAGGCGAGGGCGAGAACTTTGTGAACTTCCCTCATGCAGAACAGAACTCCATATCCTGAAGATCTGCTGTCTGATTTTAGAGTTGATTGCTTTGGCTTAACTCAGCTTGCAATCATCATTTTCATTTTGACTCTGCATTGTACTTGAACATTTGAACTACACTAAGAAAGCTTTGATAATAAGCATTTGCTCTGGAAAACATTTTGTGCTCATGAAAAATTCAAACAAACCAGAAAGCATTGTCTCTATTGGTTAAGTGGCCAGGATTCAGTACGCTAACCACCACCACCACCCAGGTTCAATTATCGGTCAATGAACTTGTTTCTTGGGCAATGGCTAAGGCTTTGAGTTACTGTTACTGCTTGATTTCTTTTGGGCCTCTTTCTGCTTAAATGCTGATGCATAATGGCTGACTCTGAACCCCCACATTCCTAACATGCTGGGATAGGTCATGAAAAAGATTTTGACTGTACAGTAATGCATATGTGACAGAATCTCTCCTAAACTCTTAACCGGATCAGTTCTAAAATAAATCAGATGCCTCTTCTGGCAGCCTTTATGATATATGTATTGCAAAAGATAATTAACAAACGTTAGGCACCCCAGCCTCATGCTGCATCGATGTGCTCACTGGATGCGACCTCTTTCCTCTGAAGTCATGAATATAAATTATTTGTATTAGGATGTTATGCTAATATTAACTAGCTACCTTGATATACAAACCGGATTCCAAAATGTTGGGACACTGTACAAATTGTGAATAAAAACTGAATGCAATGATGTGGAAGTGCCAAATTTCAATATTTTATTCGACATAGAACATAGATGACACATTTTCTCAGTTTAACCTTTTGATGTATCATTTTAAGGGATAAATACAGTGGTACCTCACCTTATGAAAGACCCAACAAACGAAAAATCCAAGTTACGAAATGCATTTGCCTAAAATTTCTGTCTCTGGATACGAGAAAAATTCACGTTACAAAACGCGCCATCTCAAACATTCAAACAATGCGCGAGTTGCTCTCCCATTTCCCAACACCCCGCCCCGCTGGCCTCCCATTGGCTATTATGAAGCTACATCTCTATAATACCCATGATGCTTTTCGTGTGCCTTCGACCCATTGTTTGTCACGGAGATGCAGCTCCCTCCCATTGGCTATTATGGAGCTGCATCTCCATAATACCCATGATGCTTTTCGTGTGCTTTCGACCCATTGTTTGTCATGGATATACAGCTCCCTCTCATTGGCTATTATGAAGCTGTATCTCCATAATACCCATGATGCTTTTTGTGTGCCTTCGACCCATTGTTCGTCATGGAGATGCAGCTCCCTCCCATTGGCTATTATTGAGCTGCAGCTCCACAATACCCATGATGTTATTCATGTGCCTTCGACCCATTGTTCGTCACGGAGTTCTAACACGTGTAAAGGATAGAGTTACTGTTGTTTCGTGAGTTTTTCGAGTGTGCTCATTGCAGCCAAATGGTCCTTTGTGGCACGAGTTTGACATTCCTGGTTTAGGGGATAGTACTGGGGGCCTTGGAATGAATCAGGCCTTTTACATGTAAAATGCTACTCAACTTACGAAAAAAATCAGGTTACGAAACCACTTCTGGTATGGATTAATTTCATAAGGTGAGGTACCACGTTGATTTCATGGTGTCAAAAAATCTCAAAGTTCGGATAGGTAGCAATAAGAGGCTGGAAAAGTCAATTGCACTTATAGCAAACAGTTGGAAGACCAATTACCACTAATGAGGTCCACTGGCAACATGACTGAGTATAAAAAGAGCTTCTCAGAGTGGCAGTGTCTCTCAGAAGTAGAGATGGGTAGAGGATCACCAATTCCCCCAATATTGCGCAGAAAGGTAGTGGAGCAATATCAGAAAGGTGTTTCCCAGCATAAATTGCAAAGAAATTGAACTTATCATCATCTACAATGCATAACATATCCAAAGATTCAGAGAATCTGGAACAATCTCTGTGTGTAAGGGTCAAGGTCGAAAAACCATACTGTATGACCATGATCATCGGGCCCTTAAACGGCACTGCAGCACAGTATGCTACTGTAGAATGGGAATACACAGGAATGCTACTGTAAGAGAAATCACAGAATGGGCACAGCATTAGTTCTAGAAACCATTGTCAGTGAGTCCAATCCACTGTGCCATCCGCCACTGCCAGCTGAAAGTCCACAGTACAAATAAGACGGCATTATTAAACAGGACCCTGAAGCGCAGGCGTTTTTTCTGACTAAGTCAGGGGTCATTTAAAATGGAGTGTGGCAAAGTGGAAAACTGTTCTGTGGTCAGACGAATCACGATTCAAAGTTCTTTATGGAAAACCGGGACACCATGTCATCCGGAGTAAAGAGGACAAGGACAACCCAAGTTATTATCCGTGCTCAGTTCAGAAACCTGCATCTGTGATGGTATGGGGCTGCATGAGTGCATGTTGCATGGGCAGCTTGCATATCGAGAAAGGCACAGTCAGTGCAGAAAGGTGTATTCAGGTTCTAGAACAACATATGCTCCCATCCAGACGTCGTCTTTCAGAGAAGACCTTGCATTTTTCAACATGATAATGCCATACCGCATGCAGCATTAATTACAACATCATAGTTGCGTAAGAAAAATATTCGCGTATTGAAATGGCCAGCCTGCAGTCTTTCACCTATAGAGAACATTTGGCGCATCAAGAGGAAGGTGCAACAAAGAAGACCCAAGACAGTTGAACAGTAAGAGGCCTGTATTAGACAAGAATGGGACAGCATTCCTATTTCTAAACTTGAGAAACTTGTCTCCTCGGTCCCCAGACATTTGCAGACTGTTGTAAGAAGAAGAGGGGATGCCTCACAGTGATGAAAATGGACTTGTCCCAACTTTTTTGAGATTTGGTAACACCATGAAATTTAAAATCAACATAATTTTCTCTTAAAATGATACATTTTCTCTAAAATTTGGCACTTCTAGTTCATTGCATTCGGTTTTCATTCACAATTTGTATAGTGTCCCAACATTTTTGGAATCCCAAGTGCTTGGGATTTTTCTATTGAAAGAAAATACATATGCCAGCTTAATTGGTGACTGCAAACCCCCCCCCCCAATAATCTACATCTTCTAAAAAAAAAAATAAACATCACCGTGTTTAAAACTTTGAGTGTCAACCAAATGAAGAGCCCCAGTCATTAAGCACTTAATGGTGGTAAACGGTTAAATGGTATCATATTGGCCCAGAAAATTATTTTTTTCATGCATAGCATAAATACTGGTTTATAGAGGTGCTACTTATTTGGCTTATTTGCTTATAAGACTCATAAAGCATGTAAAAATGACTGCAGAAGACTGATTTTGGGTTTTCTTCTATTTCACAAAACAGACAATTATAGAAAATTAGCAAATTCAAACTTAAACTTAAACTGTAGTATATCATGATACCTAGTGGTGCGGTGGTTAGCGCATCCGCCTCACAACAAGAAATGTAACATTTGCATGGGGTGGGGTCTAACCCTGATTTCCTCCCACAGTCCAAAGACATGCACATGGATAACTGGCTGTTCCAAATTGTCCTTAGCTGCGAGAGTGAATGGTTGTGTATGTTGGCCCTGAAAGGAGACTACATAGGTTTCTACTATAACTCTGTGCAAAATACAAGTCAACAAAACTAGCTATAAATGGTCAGCATTCCACTGAGTGATTAAAGCTGGGTTGTTTTTTTTTGCAATAAACATGGTGAAGCAAAACATGTACTGCACAGTGTTTTCAAAGGACTTTTCATATTGTGTCATGTGATTTATAGATGGAAAAAAAAAAGTTTTCTATTTCCATATACCAAATGTCTGGTTATCTGAAATCCCATCTCATCCAAGCATCTAAACATTTTTGTGATATGTTAGTTTCTTTCTAGAATTCATATATCTCCATTACTGTTTTTGTAGTTATAATATAACCTGCACATTACACAGTTTAATGGAATCCCACATGCTGAATGCTAGGGTTGTTTGAGGAGTGTGCTAGCAGAGATCAGGTAGATGCCCTTTGAAAGTAGTTAGTTGATCATGTTGGTCATGTGACTGTTTGTAATTTGATGTATGAAAGTTGAATTAATTTTGGTTCTTGAAAAATGCATAACATGCTATAAATAATAATAAATAAATTCAAAGTAACATGTTACCAGTCTTGAAATTAACATATTGCCTGGAGGACACAGAAAATATTGTTAATTGTTATTGCTTGGGGTTTTTACACCCGAGCCGTAGTGGCTCATCAGACAGGTGCGTATCCCCAGTTTCCGTAGCGTTAAGCAACTCAGACTTCAACTCCTCCTGGATGGGACGCTAGTCCATCGCAGGTTACCTTCCCAGTATATTTTTACTGGTACCCATTTATACTGCTGGGTGAGTAGAACATGAAGTGAACTTGTGGTTAAGACCTTGCCCAGAGGTCTCAGCACAGTGGGGTCAAACTGGGATTCAAACACACAACCTCCCGATCATGAGCCCAGCACCCTAACCACTTGCAACTGTTATTGCATACTGTCGTTAAGTTTTAAGAATGATCAAACACTCTGCATGCTAATTTTTAATTGAGAAATAAAATGTCTGGATATGTTTTCTTTTTAAATGAACATTTTTGCACACGTCCCACAGATTTGTGATGAGAAAAAAGTTGAAGAAATAATGCATTGAGTTTTGATCTAAAAAACATTTCCTGTTTGTTTGCGCAGACTGTAAGTACTGAAGTTGGAATATAGTTTATGTCTACAAAGATGGACAGAGAAAGAGAGATTGTGGGTGTGCTGTGGGTGGGTGTGTATGAGAAAGAAACACAAGGCCAGGGATTTCCCCAAAAAACTCAATTCAGGACATTTTATTATTATGGCACTGTCCAAGAATGCATGACTGAATCGATGGCGTATGTTGTTGCGATCCCCTCCCCGTTATGACAATCAGACAACTCCTTTCCGCACCACTCACAAGCCAGGATGAACAGCCTGTTAACGGGATTTTAACATCCTATCATTAATAACTGTTTCTTCAAGAATTTAATGCTTAGGTACAATGTGTAATGCTCATGTGGATGTACAATGCACCCTGCTGCCAGATCTCATTATACCCCCATTTCCTCCAAACCACAAAATCCTGTAAATTCAACAACCATATTGAGGAATGTGTAAGCTCCATCTGTTAACACCAGAGCTGTAAAGGAAGTGTTCTTTAGTTTAGCACTTGAGTTACTTTTGGATTGCATTTTACTGGAGCTGGTAAGTAGTAATGGAAGATATCGAAACTCCGTCTAGTTGTTTAGTGATGTCACAGATATGTTAATGTGCTTTCTGAAAGAGTATGGCTAAATTTCCCCTACATAGAAACAGGAATAAAACTTTACTGTGTAGATGAACAAATGATGAACAGCGTGGCCATCTTGGACAATGTGATTGTATCCTATTAATCCTGACGCCGTCTTTGCACTGACTTTTGGCAAATACAATATGGTTGGGACATGAACATACCTAGTTTATGATAGCATTGCTGGTACTCTGAAAGGTGCTGATTAAACAAAATGCATGATTTTCCTACTTGTTCTTTAAAATCACAGTAATTCCACACACAAGAGAGTCTTCCACAAGTGGCAACAAGCCCCATCAGCATCCTAGACCTCTTCTGAGGATCCACGCAATCCCAATAGCCTTTTGCTTTGTGTGAACCTTGAGACAAAATGTGGATCCTCCAAAAACATCTCTGGTCTTTCAGTAAAGCTCCTTAGTGCTCCTGTGACATTTGAGGTGATACCACCTTTCTTATGGCATCAGAGGATTTTCGCTTTGAGAGCTGTCTCAATGTTTCTTGATCTTTTTCATCCTTTTTTATGGTAATCTTACTGTTACTTGGCCATGCTACGTCAATTACCTGGCAGGTCTTGCTGGTCTTTTCAACAACAACAACTATATCAAGCCTGTTATGTGATGAAGTGCTGCCAATCTGGATAGTGACATTCCAAAGAATCTTTGCCTTTGCATTTTCCATTACAGGCTTGGGTTCGTGTTCATACGTTTATCTTTGCATTGAATTCTAAATTGTTTGCAGATGTTCCAGTGTATACCTTTGGCCATGTTGTCATGGCGATGCTTGTACTTTGTTGGAGCTAGTTTAGGACATTCATTAAGGAAGTGGGTTACAGTTTCATCATTCTTTCTGCACAATCGTCAGCAAAAATCTTCCAAAGATTCTTCTATCCTTGCTTTAATAGCATTCACCGATTTGACTGGTCTGCGCAATTATTAAATTACTAAACATTCAGTGTTTCTCTTTAGATGCACTTTCCTTAGCTACACCCAAGTTTTTTCAATAGTGATTAACTCCATCTCGCTACTAAATTTTCCATGTAGCTATTTCACCATCACATCCTTAATACATTCTTCATGCCTCCTTTACCTGAAGCGATTTTCTTTCTTTTCTGTTTCTCCATCCAGTCTCCTTAGCACCTCCCTAGTCCACTTAATAAGTTTTGTTCATTGTCTCATCAGTGAAACTGCTTAATCCCCATACTATCACAATGAGGCTGGAGTCTATCTCAGCCAACACAGGGAAAAGGCGGGTTCACCTGGGACAGCTTGCCAGATCATCACAGGGCCAACACACATACACAACCATTCTCATCTACCCATGAACAGTTTCTGGATCAGACACTGCACATTATCACTTTATATTTTATTAATGACTAGGAGGTTATTATTATTATTATTATTATTATTATTATTATTATTATTAATTCTTCTTCTTCTTTTTCTTTTCCTTTCGGCTTTTCCCTTCAGGGGTCGCCACAGCGAATCATCTGCCTCCATCTCACCCTATCCTTTGCATCTTCTATTATTATTATTAATTCTAAACTGCTTAAGCCTAATTAGGATCACATGGATGTTAGCGCCAGAGCAGGGCAGAAACATGCTGACGGTTATGCAGCTACTCTTGACGAAAGTCAGAAATGTCTCTCGACATAGACATTGACAGACATGGCCAGTCTTTCATAACCCAATTAGCTGCACCAGGAGGAACAGCAGTAACAACCTGCTGATAGTGGAGCTTGAACCCCTAACCTTGGGTTCAATAATCCAACAACTTACCACCGGCCATCACTGCCCCTGCTACTACTATTATTATTATTACTATTATTATTATTCATGCTAATATTAATATTAATATTTCATATTTTAATTATTATCATTATGATTGTTATTATTATTGCCAAAGTTGCAGAGATGAGTTTATGAATTCAAGTTTAAAGTTAGAGTCAGAGCATAGCAACAAAATTTCGGTGATAGAGTGCTTATGACCTGAAAATAATTAAAATGAGTGCCGACAGACATGCCATTATTATGGAACACTAACAGATAACCATATATGGATTTTCAAATAAGACAATCACTGTTGACCTTTAGTGACTTTGAAAGGTTAAACCTCAACCATCTTAAAAACATTCAACAGAAGAAATGTTTTGTTCCTCACGTAAACCTCTGTAGGATGGTCTGAAGCTTGTATTGGAACATTTTTGCATAAGGCTTACATCATCTCTCATACACAACTACAAAAGCAAGCACCAAGCACCAAACGTGTCTTGGCTGATTGATTACATTTGTAGAAAACTGCTCATGATTGTGTCCATTTTTTAGAGTCGAATAAAGCAGTCTGTTCTTACTCTAATTTCTGCATTCTGGAGGCAATTCAACAGGAAATCCACTTTCAGGCCAACGGTCCAGATGACTTACTGTGTCAGTACTGTTTACAGCAGACCAGGCGACCTAAGCTCATTAAATACGAACCCAGCAATGTTTGCATGCCACACTGAAATGTGTTTCAGTAAAGGTTTAATTCCCTTTCCTGTGCACATAAACAAAAATAATGACTAGCTGTAATTCAATGCAAAAAAAAAGGAAAAAACTTAATACATTTTTAGGTACGAGCAATTTTAAACACAACTATTAAGGAAACTATTAAAACTTCACAATGCTTCCTCTTACCCAAGTGTAGTCACTCAGTTAGAATGGTCTGGAATCTGCTGCTGAGGTTTAGCCCTGAAGCTACGAGGGTAATATTGGCAGCAAGTACGCTATAGGATGCTAATAGTCAGTATTCTGCCATTGTACTTATCTATTTTATATCTAATATACATTAGCCTTTTATGCTGCATACATGAGTTCTGCTACACTCTCTCTTACTCATTCACTGAACTGCTTAATTCTATTAGTGTTACGTGGAGGCTGGTACCTATCTCAGCTGTCACTGTAAGAAGGAGGAGTTCAACTTAAGCAGCTCACCAGATCATCGCAGGTCAACACACACAAAGCAATTCACACTCGCACTTAGTCACACTTTGGAACAGCTATTTAGCCTAATGTGCAAGTCTTTGGTCTATGGGAGGAAACCAGTAACCAGAGGAAACCCACATTAACACATGGAGCCAAGGAACTAATCATGATTTACTTGCTGTGACATGAACATGATAAATATTGCACCACTCTGCCCTCCTGTTCTGCTACACAATATGCCAAAGGTATGTGAGATCAAGTACTGGAGATCCCATTACAAAACCAAATGAAGTAATTTTGAGTTGCTTTATCTTTGGTTTAATAATAACCTTTCATTTTTTGTGATGATATGTAATTTCCATTAGATGTTAGACTGTGAGTCTGGTCAGAATATTAAACTCATTCGTACTATGCAACACAACAGATCAGTCATAACGTGAAGTTGGTATTCCAGTAGACCTACAAGACGTTCAATAGAGTAAAGCATTAGTGCTGTGATGCTAAGAGTGGTTTTTTTTTTTTAACTAATTCAAATTCTAGTATACACAACACAAAACCATAAAAAGGGAAAATAAGATTTTGATGGTTTCTTTTCCCATTTTAAAAATGTGATAATGATGAAACCATCTGCTCCAAGTCATCATGGCAAACCAATAGTGTCTGTCATTTTAATAGAATTATTTAACTCTGGGATAGGTTCACATCACACTGTTCCGGTGTAGTATAAAGTTAGAGCATAATATGCTGTATGGGAGGTATTCTTTCAGGCTCATATAAAAATATGGATTTTTTCATTGTTTATTTGTTTACAGAATGTGTTACTCGGTTTACTCTTCCCATTACTGTTCGGCTTGCTCACAGTAAAAGCCTAGCAATTATCAATTTTCTTAAGCTAATATTCCATCCATTTAGCAAGTATTTCTGTAATAATTCATAGTTCTAAGGGGTATTTCTTAATCACGGGTAGGACAATGTATCTCTGAAACTAACTTCAGTAAATATTCTCTATATATTATATGAAGGTTGCATGACAAAAAAATATCTGAACCTGATTGGCTTATGGGAGTGGCTAAAATGTTTTATGAGTAGAATTTTGTTCATCGTTCATCTTCTGTAACCGCTTAATTCTAATTAGGGTTGTGGGAAGGCTGGCACCCATCCCAGCCGACTCTGGGGCAGAGTACACCCTGGACAGCTCACCAGGCCATTGTGGTCAGCAATGGTTCTTCTACATGAACCTCACAGCATAGACAGTGAAAGACATGACCGGCCTTTGATAAGACAGTTAGCTGCACTGGGGGCACAATGACAACTCCCGACCTTAGGATCAGTGATCCAGCACCTTTACCACCAGGCCACCACTTCACAGTTAAATTTTGTCTTTAATCAACATCTTGATCAGACCAATGATGTGGAAATTCTTTCACTGTTAGATGTGGCTAAATTTCATTAATCCTAAAAATTTAGTTTAATTTTACACTTAATTTTGACCAAAATGTGACTTTTTACTTGTTTTTTTTTTTTTTCAGACTAGAGCAGACATAGCTAGCAAGTTATAATGACGTTTAACTGGAGAAACCTTTTATTAAGGTTAGTCTCAAAGCTTATACAGTAAGGAATAGCACACAGTTCTGCTGTTAGCTCTTTAAAATAAAACTTAATCGTATTCCGGATGTCCTCAACTCAAAGTATCAATGCTACTGGAATTCAGAAAGCAGTGAAAAAAGTAAACATCTAACCTTAACTTCAAGAATGCATAAAATATCAAGATCAGGAAGGAGCTGACAGGGATATTGGCATGAGAGAGGAAGCTTTGGAAGCTGATTTGTTTGAGCAGATGTGGATGCAGGAGAGATGGACAAACTAAAGAATTAAAGTGTCAAACGACATTATGATTTTTTTTTTTTGTTGTTGTTGTTGTTTTTTTTAATGAAATTAGTGAAGATGGGTTTCAAAGTCACATCATTGTCTTCACATATACAACATGTATTGTATGCCCGTTGTTGGGAAACTAGGTCAGGTCAATAAGTCAAACCACATGACTTATCCGAAAGTGATTCACTTTTCGCAAGACAGAAAGAAGTCCTTGTCTATTGAATATTGAATCTATTGACGTACAAGAGCTGTATGGCTCAAGGTAACAACGTACAATAGAACTGTTTATATAGGGCAGTCCTGTGGGCTGATTCTGAGCTCATCAGATAAACCAAAAATTATGTGAACTTAATATGTCATAACATTAGGACATCACATGACAGACCCGGAAATGGATCTGATGTCAAAAATGAACTGTGAGGCAGAAACCAGCAAGTTAAAGGCTGTTGTGGGTAATTAGAAAAACATTCATTCATTCGCTGACTCCAATAGAGTCATGTTTGAGGCTGGCGCCTAGGTCAGCTGACACCAGGTGAAGAAAGGTCTGTTGGTATTTTAAAACCTGATGAACATACTGGTCAGAGCTTATCCCAAGTTTGCATAGCGTGAAGCAACTAGGAGTTTAATATCTCCTGGAGGGGGTGCTAGTCTATTGCAGGTTTATTTCCCAGTAATTTTACTGGTATCCATTTATACTGCTAGGTGGACAGAGGCACATTTGTGGGTAAGACCTTGTCCTCGCCCAGGAGTCTTAGCATTGTGGGGATCTAATGGGGATTCGAACCCATGAACTCTCGAGCTCAAGCCCAGCACCCTAACCAGTACACCACTGACCCTACTGGGTGAAGGTAGGGTACACCCTAAAAAAAGCTTGCCAGTCCATCACAGGACCAACACACACACACACACACACACACACACACACACACACACACACACACACACACACACACACACACACACACACCTCAAGGACAATTTGGAACCACCAATTACCCTTGTGTGCATATCTTTCAACTGTGCGAGGAGGAAACCCACACAAGCACGGAAGGAACATGAGAAACTCCACAAATAACCACTCTTTGTTACTTTAGGAATAATCACAAGCCTGCTGGTCACAAGAGTGCAACATCTCACATGGTGGACTGGTTATCGATGTTGCATTTTATCACAACTGTTTGGAAAAAGGACTGGTGCACATAGACTCGACATTAAGTGCTAATCCAGAACACTGTACCTGTGGTGACACTCTCAGAGGTTCCTTCATCTTGTGAAGCATGCAGTCACGAACAATAGTTACTATTTAAGTTATTATAACAGTCAGCAGTTGCCAATGTAATATTGACTGGTCCAGAAAGATTGAATAGACAGTGTTTAAGCTTATAAAGCAAACTCTTACCTCTTTAAGCCATGAGAAATGTTTGTAAAAGTCAATATCCTGCTCCATGCTGAAGGCCCATGTCTGCACATCTGTGTGTATGTGCATGTGTGTGTGTGTGTGTGTGTGTGTGTGTGTGTGTGTGTGTAGGAGAGAGAAGAAGCAGCAGGCTGGGAGGCTTGGAGGACTCACTATAGGGTTTCACAGTACTGATGGTTGCCTGCTTTATGACGTTCCAACAACCCTCCCTCCTCCTCTTCTGATCCTCCTTCCTCCTCCTCCTTCTCCTCTTCATTCCAGCTGCTGGAGCCTCAAGCTCTCGATTCGCTACAACAACCGCTGTCTACCCTGAACCCCACGTCTGCTATTAATCCAGTCACGCAATACTGCTGTGTGTGCTAGCTATAGTGTTAACATGCTCACAGAGAATCTCATTATCCCTGGGTTCACACACAAGCACTTTCTCACAGCTGTGAAAACAGAGTTTTTAGCTCCATGCTCGCACATTTTTATGCAATTGCTCTGATCACACTGAGATTTCCCCTCATTGTCCCAAGTCATCACTTAATTTTATTGAACTCACCAAAACTGGCCAATCGATTTATTTCAGGATAAGAAAGCAAAAAACACCCCATCCACGAGCGTGCGTGCGAGCGCACACACACACACACACACACACACACACACACACACACACACACACACACACACACACACATACACACGTGGGCGCGTGCGTGTGTGGAAGTGATTATGGGGAATCTCTTATTTCCTGAAGAAGACTCTCTGCCTTACAATTTCATCATCATCAAACAAAAATTACATCCATTGCTGTGTTTCACACCAAAACAACACCGTCACAATCTTTGCAACAAAATAAACACAGCAAAACAGCAGTTTTAATTCCCTTCTATAAACACTTCTGCATAACACCACAGCTAGATTTACACATCTAGGCGATTATTTTTTATTAAAATAATGAACGTGCTACATACTCTTTGTTGGTACCAGGGTCTAGCCAGGGTCAACCATTTGTGGGGGGAAAATAAATAAATAAATAAATAAATAAAAATAAATGTAGTATATACCCCCAGTGCAGCTCACTGGGTTATCAAAGGCCGGCCATTTCTCGCACTGTCTATGGTGACAGGTTGTAAAATAACCATTGGTGACTTTCAACAAGAGTAGGCTGCAAAGCCGTCAATGTGTTTCTGCCCTGTGATGGCCTGTTGAGCCGTCCAGTGTGTACTCTGTCCTCGCCCAGAGTCAGCTGAGATGGGCACCAGACTGCTCACAATCCTAATTAGGATTAAGCCAGTCAGAAAATGGATGAATGAGAATTAGAATGAAGAATAAAATAAATTAAATAAGAAGAGAGAAAAATAAGAAAAGAAGAAATAATAAGAAGAGAGTGAGAATATTGTATGTGTCCCAAGTGTGACAGGAGCCACTGTCTGGCATTTATGCATATATATATATATATATATATATATATATATATATATATATATATATATATATATATATATATATATATATATATATATTTCATTAAAGTTTGTTGTTATTATTATTATTATTATTATTATTATTATTATTATTGTTATAGAAATTAATTATTGAATAAATCATTCTTATAATTGTATAACTTTATGTTTTGATGACTGCATTTTATGAGTAATTATGGCAGCATCACATCCTGTAACCTACCAATAAAAAAAGAAGACAAGGAAAGAGAAAATGAGAACAGAAAAGAAGAGAAGAGAAAAGCTGTCTGGGTGTGATTCTGAAGCCTAATCCAGTCTTCCTGTCCTATGTCTTCTGTCCTGGCTTTGTTCATTTCCTGTTTGGGTGAGGGAGACATTGTGTATGTGTGTATCGGTGAGTCAGCATCAAGAGGACAGCTGTCTCTGTCTTTTAAAGTTAGCACTGCTGTCAAACACTTTTACAACAAGTCTTGAAAGAAAAGGTACAGTGGTATGAAAACGTATCTGAACCTTTTGGAATTTCTCACATTTCTGCATAAAATCACCATCAAATGTGATCTGATCTTTGTCAAAATCACACAGATGAAAAAACAGTGTCTACTTTAACTAAAACCACCCAAACATTTATAGGTTTTCATATTTTAATGAGGATAGCATGCAAACAATGACAGAAGAGGGAGGAATAAGTAACTGAACCCTCTGCCTAAGGAGACTTAAAGAGCAATTGAAACCAATTTTTACCAAACAATTTAAGTCAGGTGTGTGCCCAATCACTGATGAGTGTCTTAAAGCTGCCCTGCCCACTATAAAACACACACCTGGTAAGAATTGTCTTGATGAGAAGCATTGTCTGATGTGCACCATGGCTTGCTCAAAAGAGCTGTCTGAAGACCTGCGATCAAGAATTGTTGATTTGTATAAAGCTGGGAAAGGATACGAAACCATCTCTAAAAGTCTGGATGTTCATCAATCGACAGTCAGAGAAGTTGTCTACAAATGGAGAGAGTTTGGCACTGTTGCTTCTCTCTCAAGGAGTGGCCGTCCACCAAAGATGATGCCAAGAGTTCAATGCAGAATACTCAGAGAGGTAAAAAAAAAAACCCAAGAGTGTCTGCTAAAGACTTACAGAAATCACAGAAGTTTTGGCAAAATATTTTGTCGACTGATGAAACCAAAGTTGAATTGTTTGGGAGGAACACACAACATCATGTGTGGAGGAAAAATGGAACTGCTCACCAACATCAACACCTCATCCCCACCGTGAAGCATGGTGTAAGGTGCATCAGGGTTTTGTTCTTTTTTGCTAAATCAACTTCAGAATGGTTTCAGAAGAACAAAATAAACGTTCTGGAGTGGCCAAGTCAAAGTCCAGACTTGAACCCCATTGAGATGCTGTGGCATGACCTCAAGACAGCAATTAATGCCTAACATCCCAGGAATCTGACTGAACTACAGCAGTTTTGTAAAGAAGAATGGGCCAAGACTAGTCCTGATCGACATGCCAGACTGATCTGCAGCTACAGGAAGCGTCTGGTTGAAGTTATTGCTGCCAGGGGGGGCACAAAATATTAAATGTGATGGTTCGGTTACTTATTCCTCCCATTTCTGCCATTGTTTGCATGCTATCCTCATTAAAATATGAAAACCTATAAATGTTTGGGTGGTTTTAGTTAAAAGCAGACACTGTTTTTTCATCACATTTGATGGTGATTTTATGCAGAAATGTGAGAAATTCCAAAAGGTTCAGATACTTTTTCATACCACTGTATTTTACATTCATTACCAAAATCAAATATAAGTGCAGCTAAAAGCACGTGTCATTACATCCATATTTTCAAAATGAAGGGAAGTAACTGAAATTTGATTTGAATTTCATTTTCCATTAAAAAGCATATTTGGTGCTTTCTTACTGGTTAACAGGTTTCACCGACACTTGGTTGTGTTAGTGCTACTCTCCACAGCACCTCTCGAAAAACCAGACAGACCCATTAGGCTGAAACAGAATTTACTTTCTGAAGGAATAAAGAATACAAAACAGGTCCTGGTTGTTGCATTACTGCAGTTCTGGGGTAGGTGATATGGTAAAGATTGCAATATAAACACCTTTATATCAATGTAAAGTTATACATCATGATATGGTCCCTCCAGTAATTAGGTTAATGGCTTAAATGATCATCCTTCTTTTCGTCATGTTTGATTATTTGCTTCTCTTATTTGGAAGTTACTACACAACTAAAAATACCCAATTAGTCTGGCTACACTTAGTTAATGCAATTTAAAAATCATATCACCAAAATTTGCATGTAAAAAATGCCCTGGTTTAATTTTAAAGCTGTCAAAAAAAAAAAAAAATAGTGTGCATTTGGTAGTCTAGCTTCAAGTTTAACACAAAAATGTAATGTTTTACCAATCCATGTAAAACTGTTTGCTGTAGCATGACCACATGTCATCTGTAGTTGTTTAAAAATAAAGTACAGTATATTATTGTTGTACAATTCTCCATATAAACGTGGCAACTCAACATATGTGACGTGTTTAAGGCTAGGCATTATATACTTGGGGTTGAGGGTGCTGAATAATTCTCTGAATCCTGGCTTTTAAATGGTATGTTTCGGGACTATATCCTTACATAACGTGTATTGTTATGTCTGTCTTCCTTTCGGCTTTTTCCCTTTTACTCGGGAGTCGCCACAGCGAATCATCTGATTCGCACGTTTGATTTGGCAGAGGTTTTTACGTCGGATGCCCTTCCTGTCACAACCCTTTTTAGCAAGGGACAGAAACACGCTGACGACTTTGCAGCTACTCTTTACGAAAGTCAGCAATGGTTCTTTTACATGCCTCACACCATAGACAGTGAGTGACATGGCCCGCCTTTGATAACCCAGTTAGCCACAATGGGGGGGGGGGGGGGGGGGGGTTACAGTGACAACCTTGTGGAGAGTGGGTCTCGAACCCCCAACCTATGGATCAGCGATCCAGCGCCCTATACCACTAGACCACCACTGCCCCATCACATAATGTGTATTGTTATGTTGTATGTAATTTACTTTCTTTGAAATCTCTTGTCATATGGATTGCCTCTGTGTACTTATGACCTTTACTTAGTTTTAAAAATATAGAATAAAAATGTTTACACAAAATGAAGGAAAAAACCCCACTATGTGTATATAATTTCCAAGGTATAAAGACACTATCAGTGGACGATTTATACTGTGACAATGGCTTATACCGTCATACTTACCAACCCTAATACTGTATATTTTTCACACTATACATGTGGCTTTCTAACTGGTTCACTGAACCCGTCACTGGTTTAAATTAGCCCCGCCCACTACACTGCCAATCTATAAATAGAAACACAACCAACTTGCTTGTTTCAGAATCTACGTAACACCAAATATAACAATAGAAAACCCTCTGTTTACTACATCAGAAAGGAAGGGGAACTGAAAAGAAAAGAGCAGCCAGTGCTACACTACACTTCACTACAACTCTGGGTCATGGTATCAGCCATGGACTTACCCATGAGTCCTGGTAATCCTTGGGGATGTTGCTGAGTGAGGACAGAACATTAGGGAACTCGGCTGACAGAAAATGTAAGGAGTTTAAAAGGGAAAGAATATGAGAAAAGGAGAAAGAAGGAGGCAGGAAGTTAAGTACAGCCCCTCTTTGAATCTCTGAGGAGCATCCAAACTTTAAAGAAGTCCAGCTGAAAAGCAGTTCGCTATGCAGAGTAGAAGAAATCCATGATCCTTCTAACACAGCTCATGACTTGCTCCTCATTCTTTCATAACTCTGTCAGAGCTCTTTACACTGCTCTGAAGCACAACTACAAATCCAGGCTCATAGAAACATATCAAAATGCATGTGACAGGAAAAAACCCAACAACCCTGCTCTAAAGATTTCAGCATATGGACATGCGGAGAGCTCATTTACCATCGAGTAGTTTCCATCTGTGAATGTCTTGTTTCCCCTCAACAAATCACTTTTAATATACAAATTTTCAAGCAATTCCTATTAAGGAGGGGCTTATTTATTTATGTATCCATATAAAAATGTTCCATTATCAGCATCAGCAAGCACCCGAATCCATGTGATCTGCTAATGAACAGAACAAAAATATGAAAGCAATGTAAATGGATGTCATGATTAGAGATGGGAATTAAAGTACTGTAGATTGAAAAGTGTACTTGGTGAAAATAACACCAACATCTCACAACAATCCATTCGTCATTCATCCATCCATTATCTATATTGAGTTTAACTGGGAAGACAGAGCCAATCCCAACTGATGTAATCTGAGAGACTAGGTCCACCATGAGCTGGTGCAATCTATGGAAGGACTAATATGGGCACAAACAATTAATCACACACAAACACTCTAAGAGGAAATCAGAGAACCCACATGAAACCCTTTGGTTTGTACACTTTTGAGCTTATCACAACCAGCTTTGGGCGAAGGTGGGGTACACCTGGACATATAACCATTCACACTCACTCACACGGAGGGACAATCTTGGGCAGCCAATTTGTCTCATGTGCATATCTTTGAACTGTGGGAGGAAACGGTAGCATCCGAAAGAAACTCATGCATTCACAGGGAGAACATGCAAACTCTAACTCAAACGTGTAAGCTTTGACTCACCATGCCTTTGTCCAACCACTCCAACAGTGTCTGTGCAGTGGAACCAGGCAACTGTGATCTAAAAGCATCGCGACTTTGTCTGCTGTGAAGCTCCAGAGCCAAACGTAGCTCTTCGGCTAACTGTAACACCTGCAGCGAACCCATATTTCCTGGAGAACCCAGATCTGGAAGACCGTTGGTGAACTCTGCCATCACTTTAGAACCTAGATAGAAAGAGAGAGAGAGAGAGAGAGAGAGAGAGAGAATTGATTCATTAATATACACTTTGATAATTTACTGCTTGACTCTCATCTTTTATATGGTAATACAATGCAAACCGTCATTAATTATACATATACATGTCAAGAGCTTTACTTCAAATTCACATAAAAAAATCTGAAAGATGAAATGCAGGGTCCAGGACGCCTGTAGACACAACAAAGTTGCATGTGCCTATGGTGTCTGTAATTTACATAGAATGGTCGGGGAAAAAACACCCTCTGAGCAGCAGTTCTCAGATAGAATCAGCTTTACTGAAGAGATAAGTCAAATGAGAATGAACAAATCAGTTTGAGCTGACAGAAAGTCGAGAGTAATTACATCTCGAAGGGCATTTGGAAAGTGCAAACCAAATTGAAGTAAAAAAAAAAAAAAAAACCCAAAATTGTTCTATCTCACAATGTTAAAGAAACATTAAAAAAATTCCTGGATCTAGAATTTGATCTGTATCATCTCTGAAATCTAAGAGCATGTCACTTGGACTATACTACACCCTTCAAAAAATTTAATTCTTCATTATATTTTGGATGAGTAAAAAGAAACACACCAAGAAGCAAACAAACTAGAGGTACTCAGGTGGCACAAAGCTTTCATTTATTCATTCATTTCCTGAACCACTTAATCCTAATTAGGTTTCATGAGGAGGCTGACACCCATCCTGGATTGATTCTGGGTGAGGGCAACCCTGGACAGTTCACCAGGAAAAGACTCAGACTACCATACATACTCCCACTCACACCTAGGGGAGAACATGCAAACTCCAACCAGAAACTCTTGAGCTCGAAATCAAACCCGGGACCTTCTTGCTGAGAGGTGGATATACTAACCACTATGTGTATATGTAGTGCAAGATGCATTTTCTATATATATATATATATATATATATATATATATATATATATATATATATATATATATATATATATATATATATATAAGAATACACACACACATACACACAGTAGGCCCTCGGTATTCGCGAGGGTTCGGTTCTGGCCCCTCCCGCGAATGAAGATAATCCGCGAGTTCTGTACCCTGAAGTAAAACCCATGTATCATATTACATGCGTGAATGAGAAAACAGAAGTTTAAAACTTAGTATCTATTACATGCGCTAAAATATGTTCCTTAAACACATTCTATAGACAGTCTTACTCATTAATACAGTATTAATGTAGTAATGATGAAGAAAAACTTTTCAATTGTTACTGTTATATTTATTGATGATATTTAATTACAGCATATACTGTTGTAAAACACTAGTATTAAAGTCTTTTACAATTATTACTCCAGTATAGTACCTAAGTTAATGTTTAGAAGGTTTGTGTGTGAGATTTTATGTTCTGAAGCATGTTTAAGAAACGATACCAAAAGGATAAACTTTATTACGCTTCATGTCCTTTTACATTTACAGTGACGTTTCCAAGATGGCGCTGCCTAGAGGGCGATGTTGCGGAGTTTTCAGAGTCAAATTGTTTCTTTGTTCATTTTAATTTGTTTTATTTGTTGTTTTGTTTGTTCATGTTTTGCACTATGCTTGTCTATGACCGGTCGACCCTACTACAGCTATGAGATCGGAGTCTTTGGGCGTGTAGAACTGAACATTCTCGATTCCTATCCTGAGCTAATATACTATGGTAGCTCAATGCTAGCCGCACCCTGGCAAACAATAAGCCCAGGCGGCCTGAAAACTCTCTTTCAAGTACATAAATTACTTAAACTTTCATTTGATAAAAGATCAACAACACCTATGTAAAGGAAACATTGACACAGGTGTTATAAAACTGGGTATACATACTCGTGAATGTCTTCCCAGTTCTGATCTGTAAAATTTCTTGTTCATGGTGATTTTATGACAATTTTGAATTGCCTCGGCTATGTAATGCAAATAGCTGTTTTTGTGATTTTAACTTTTTGCTTTGTATTGAATCAATCTTTTGTTCTGATGTGTGAAACTGTATATCTGCAGTTAGCTTATAATCAGTTTTAAATGACTTGGCTTAGTTTAGCCCCAATGAATAACTTCTGGCATCAGGATAAATTCCCAAAGTTCATGAAACACTAATTCTGGGCAGTCTCGCCGCAGTCTTGTAATTTTCATGCTTCGTTGTAATTTTTCAGCCAATGTAATTGACATCATTCCTCAGGTTGTCAGCTTTATCTTGATGTATAGTTTATGCCGCTACGACCTGTAGTTGTTGTGCTATGTTAGTTTATAAGTATTGGACAAAACAGAAATTCACCTCGTTCATGAAAATTTCAGAGCTAGGTTACGAGAGTGTTTTCACTGACATCCGCTCTGATGCTATTTAAGTGTAAGCGCTCTTCAGAGCAGTGCTTGCCAGGCTTTGTGGAGTGGATTATAACTCATACTGTAAGGAGGTGCTAAATGCAGCTGTGAGGGGGGGCACAAACCAATGTCCATCCTCACGCCGGTCCCAAGCCCGAATAAATGCAGAGAGTTGTGACAGGAAGAGCATCCGGCGTAAAAGTTTTGCCAGAATACAGAATGCGAATCGTCAAAACAAATTCGATACCGGATCGGTCGAGGCCCAGGTTAACAATGACTGCCATCAGTGCTGTTAACCAACAGGGTGCTGGTGGAAATTGGACTACTGTTGGTTGAGGAAGTAGAGTTTGAAGAAGGAGAGGCGGGAGGTGTGTCTGTAGGCAGAGAGAGAAAAGAGGAAACGCATGAGTTTAGGACTGAGAGTAGGGATTTTGAATGTTGGAACTATGACAGGAAAAGGTAGAGAGCTGGCTGACATGATGCAGACGAGGAAGGTGGACAGACTGTGTGTTCAATGTTGTTAGTGCTTATGCCCCACAGGCAGGATGTGAACTAGAAGAGAAGGAGAGATTCTGCAGTGAGATAGATGAAGTGATGCAGAGTACCTTCCAGAAGAGACAGGACCATAGGGTGACTTATAAAAGCGGAGGTAGGAGCGCACAGGTAGACTACATCTTGTGTAGACGATGCAATTTGAAGGAAGTCAGTGACTGCAAAGTAGTAGTGGGTGAGAGTGTTCCCAAACAGCATAGGATGATGGTGTGTAGGATGATGCTGATGTTGAGAAAGGTGAAGAAAACAAAGGCAGAGCAGAAGACAAAGTGGTGGAAGCTGAAAAAGGAAGAGTGTTGTGTTGTCTTCAAGGAGGAGTTGAAACAGGCTTTGGGTGGTCAGGAAGTGCTTCTAGATGACTGTACAACTACAGCTAATGTGATCAGGGACACAGGTAGGAGCATACTTGGTGTGTTCTCTGGAAGGAAAGTAGATAAGGAGACTTGATGGTAGAATGAGGAAGTGCAGGAGTGTGTACAAAGGAAGAGGTTGGTTAAGAAGAAGTGGGACATAGAGGGGACCAAAGAGAGTAAACGGGAGGACAGGGAGACACAGCGTAAGGCAAAGGTAGTGGTGTCAAAGGCCAAACAGCGGGCGTATGATGACTTGTATGATAGGCTGGACAGTAAGGAGGGAGAAAATAATTTACACAGGTTGGCATTTCAAAGAAATAGAGATGGGAAGGACATGCAGCAAGTCAGAGTGATTAAGGACAGAGTGGGAAATGTATTGACAGAATTGTGACATAAGAATGACAGAGGTGTGCTGGAAATATGGAAAGAGTACTTTGAAGAGCTGATGAATGAGGAAAATGAGAGAGAATAAAGAGTAGAAGAGGTGACTGTTGCGGACCAGGAAGTAGCAAGGATTAGTAAAGGTGACGTGAGGACGGCATTGAAGACGATGAAGAGTGGAAATGCAGTTGGGCTGAAAACATACTGGTGGAGGTATGGAAGTGTCTAGGAGAGTTAGCAGTAGATTTTCTGACAAGAACATTCAACAAAGTCTTAGAGAGTGAGAGGATGCCGGAGGAATGGATAAGTGTGCTAGAGCCCATTTTTAAGAACAAGGGAGACTTGCAGAGTTGTGGCAATTAGAGAGGGATAAAGTTGATGAGCCATACAATGAAGTTATAGGAAAGAGTAGTGGAAGCTAGACTAAGGGCAGAGGTCAGCATTTGTGAACAACAGTTTGGTTTCATGCCAAGAAAGAGTACCACCGATGCAGTGTTTGCTTTGATAATGTTAATACAGTAGTACAGAGAAGGTCAGAGGGAGCTGCATTGTGCCTTTTTGGATCTAGAGAAAGCATATGACAGGGTGCCGAGAGAGGAACTGTGGTATATAACTGTGGACATTTTATGACTCTGTGGTAGCCTCTGCAATCCTCTACGCTGCCATCTGCTGGGCCCCGGGCAGCACAGAGCGGGACAGGAAGAGACTGAACAAGCTGGTCAGGAGGGCCAGCTCTGTCCTCGGCTGCCCACTGGACTCTGTGGAGGAGGTGAGTGAGAGGAGGATGGTAGCAAAGCTCACATCCATCCTGTTCAACAGCTCTCACCCACTGCACCAGACTGTCGAGGAGCTAAGCAGCTCCTTCAGTGGACGACTGAGGCATCCTCAGTGCAGGAAGGAGCGCTACCGCAGGTCGTTCATTCCCACCGCTATCAGACTGTACAACGCCACTTTGTAACTGTCTGTGAAAATACCGGTTATGTGCAATAAAAACCCCGTGCACTTTAATCAACCACATCTACCCCACTGACTGTCAACCATATCAACCCATCTACTCTGCACTCAGATACATTACACTTTAATATAGGCCAGTCTATAAAGTTGCTCCATTCTTTTCTTTTCTTTTATTGTTTAGTAATTTATACTATTTATGTATCTATTTATTTATTTACTTATATAATATATGTATGTGTGTATGTTTGTACTTGTATCTATTTTTGCACCCCCTACTGATAGTACCTCAAGAGCCTGTAACAGTGAATTTCTCCATTGTGAGATTAATAAAGCTGTATCTTATCTTATCTTATCTTGCATGAGAAAGTCTGGAGTGGCAGAGAAGTATGTTATAGCGGTGCAGGGCATCTATGCGAGACGTAAGACAGTGGTGAGGTGTGCTGTCGGTGTGACAGAAGAGTTCAAAGTGGAGCTGGGACTGCATCAAGGGTCAGCTGAGCCCTTTCTTGTTTGCTATGGTGATGAACAGGCTGACAGACGAGGTTAGACAAGAATCCCCATGGACTATGATGTTTGCAGATGACATCGTGATCTGTAGTGAGAGCAGAGAACAAGTGGAGGAAAATCTAGAGAGGTGAAGGTATGCTCTGGAAAGAAGAGGAATGAAGGTTAGCCTCAGTAAGACAGAATACATGTGTGTGAATGACAAGGACCCAAGAGAAATGGTGAGGTTACAGGGAGCAGAGATAAAGAAGATGGAGGATTTTAAGTACTTAGGCTCAACAATCCAGAGCAATGGAGAGTGTGGAAAAGAGGTGAAGAAGCGTGTGCAGACAGGTTGGAAGAGGGGCGTGGCTCGAACACGCGTGATGGAGCGCTAAACACACACACATTTAATAATTTCCATTTAATCACAGGCGATGAAGTCTAGCAGTGCTCTCGGTGCTAGAAGACTATCCCTCTTGATCTCTCAGCTCTGTGCTCAAGCGGTTCAAGCTTTAGTTTGATTTCCATGTACGATTTCCCCGTTTCATCTATGTAAACATCTATGTTATTGTTCACAAGGAAGCCTGTGAGCACTAGAGCACTAGAAATCTGTGAACAATAAAGCACAACCAATTTTCATGGATGAGTGTGTTAGAGCCATGCCCCTCTCCAACGTGGAACTCTTTTCTGAGACCATAACACACTAAAATGAAAACCACAGAAAAGTTAAAGTATAAGAACAATAAAGATAAGAATTTTAACCTTTTTTGAAAAGCCTTCTTTTCAAAACCTTATGGAAGTGGCTCATGACCTCATCATTAAAGGTGTTCACAACGCTGCTAGCTCATTAGCTTAGCTTTAGCGCTTTATCTTAGTTTAGCTTACATACGTGCATACTCTTCAGCTTTGTTCAGGTGGTTATGCCTATAAACCAATCTGTAGGTTTTGTGTTCGGTACTCTAAATTGTATTTGTTGCTGGAGGTGGTATATGGCTTTAGTGATGAGATAGCTTTAGTGCTTTAGCGCTAGCTTTAGCTTTAGTACTGTATCAACAACTTCCGGACTTCCGGAAGTCGCTTTTCCTCCCTCTCGGTCTCTTTTTTTCTCGCGCGTTTTTCGAGTTCGACTTCCGAATTTTTTTCGACATCCAAGGCAAAAAAAATCTTGGATTTTTTTGTTCAAATTCCGATTTGTTCGACCTCTAAAGCGTTTGAGAACCGAGGTACCACTGTATAGTAATCCTTAGAGGTGTATTCATTCACGGAAGATTTAGCACGGTAGAGAAGAGACATCTATTCGTGTGTTGTTGTCCTTAGAAATTACTGAGACATGTTAGATTGTCACTTGTAAGGTCTTAGGTGCCGTTCCATATGTCAAAAGTTTTGACCCATTTTGTGTGACTCGTCTGTTTAACCCCAGGAACTCTACTTGAGCATTATAGCGTCATCTTTTGAAAATCTCCTGTTAGTCTAAGTTGTTAGACATTTGATTGCACTATTTATCATCATTCTTGTTACTTTACTCTATTTGGCGACTATGTTGATGTCAAATTTCTTATCAGAAAGTAGCTCAGCTATCAACTGTCTTACCTTTGAAATCAGCCTTTGTTTATTATGAATATTGTAAATATATTTATATTAGTTTGGCTGTAATAAACGTCGGATCAAACTGTTTACTGGAGTTGTCCTTTGAACACTTATTATAACGAAATTTACAAGCCGAGTGTTTTATGAACCCATGGTTAACGCTATTTATGTGCCTATATGCTTTTGTGAAAGTGTCTTGATTCTACTGAAGTAGAAAAGGGTCAGCACCGTAACAATAGGCCTTTTGTGATAAATTTTGCATATAAATTCCAGGTGAGCTCCAACATGATACTTAAATTTGCTGCTCTAAATTCAAACTAAGGCAAGACATTCACTGCTATATTAAATAATGGTTTATCATTAGTATTTATATAAAATGTGCAAATTTGATAGCTGCAGATTCTTCCATCATACCTGTACAAGTGAAGTCCTAAAGAGACTTGCCAGTGGCATCGAACTTTTTCACGAAATCAGACACAAGTACAGTTAAGGGGTCCTGCTTACTGCTTCTCACTGGTGACACTGTCACCTTTCTATCCAACCTGTCCCATCAAAACTTGTTTTTCAGATCCGCATCTATCTCATGCACTTTAGCTTCGTCACGAGTCTCCATAAGCTTCAGCATTTTGATTGATACAAAACTACATACATGAGTACTGCTGCAGTAACTTTTTTCTCTATATATATTTCCACACATGCAAAGAACTAATCATGTAGCGCGGGAAGGTGCTTTAACAAGGTGAATACGGATTGGTTGTCATTCATCAAATGCTGATACAAGGGCCAATCACAACACATGAGACATTGGTTATACACCAAATACAAACTAATGGCAACAATATAAAAAAAAGTCCATTTTGACTGAAAAAAAGTGGAATTCCAAAAAGCGGAAAACTATCATCCCTGAATAACTATTCATTAAAAACCTGCAGGGGTGGGCGGCAACAGCTTGAGAATCTGAGAAGAAAAATTATGCTTTTTATGCTTTGTCTGCTTCTTTTTTGTCTTATTTCTAATATCAATAAACAACTTTGCATTTGAATTTAAACTGAAATGCATTGCGTCACGTGCAGTATTCTTCATCATTATATTTTTAAATATCTGTGAATGTTTTTGTTGATTATCCTCTTGGTCATTGTTAGTTTTAGGTTGCAGTGTTACTGAGACACAGGGCAGTGGTGGACCGGGGGTATGGTGGTAGTTTACCAAGCCTCACTGTCAATGATTGTCCCTGCTGTCCCTCCCAGCTAACTGGGTTATCATAGGACAGCCAAGTCTCTCACTGTTTATGGTGAAAGGCATGCAAAAGAACCACGGCCAATTTTCGCAAGAGTAGGCTGCACAGCTGTAAGCATGTTTCTGGCCTGCAATGGCCTGGCAAGCTGTCCAGGGTGTACGTTGCCCTTGCTCAGAGTGGGACTAACTGCCCACTTACTTACAGGATAATTTATAACATCTTAAAGGAATTCTTAGCTCACACTGTTATTACCCATCACCCCTGCACTACATGCAGCCACGTTTCATCTCCATCACAATCATGTGCTTCATCTCTAACTGCCTCCATCTGGATCCTATATCATGTAGCATTGAAACATCTGGATGCTATAAAATTCCAGTAAGTCAGCACTGAGCTCCACCATCATTCAATAATTTACTTTACAGGAGCCAGGGACAATACAGTGTTCAAAAGCACAAGGTGTCATAGATCTTCTCACACCAGCAGATATGACTGAGTAGATTTTAGTTTATGTAAATGTAAACAGAAAGGTGGAAAAACATTGTGGTTAAAAAAGTGCGCGCGAGTGTGTATGTCTGTATATGTGTGTATATATATATATATATATATATATATATATATATATATATATATATATATATATATATATATATATATATAAATAAAATGTGTGTGTGTGTGTGTGTGTGTGTGTGTGTGTGTGTGTGTGTGTGTGCGTGCGTGCTTATAAAGTTTAAGTGCTGAGGAGACCTCTAAACAATTATTTCATGAAGAATTTGTTTGATGTGACCAGCAAAGCAATGAGTATATCCCTGTATTGAAGCATCCCCAAAATCCCACATTCTTTATCCGTATACCACAACAGCTTGCTATAATTTAATTGTTTATTTTCCAAGTTTCATCTATTTATAGCTACTTTGCTAGTTATTGCTCTGAAAACAATGCTCTTTTTTCTCTCTTAAGGTTGATAATGTGATTTAAAAGAGAAAAAAAAGTACTGTTTACCAACTCTTACATAAGTAAGAAACCACTTCCTCTTTCATGATCACTGAAGGAAAAGCACTGATGATGACTGAGGTCTTCTATCCTAAATGTATAATAGATGTCTGTATAAAAACAAGAAAAGAAAATAATAATTTGTTAAAGTGGGGTGGCTGTCATAAACTGTAATGTTCTCATAAAAGTTGTTATTACAGAAATGCTAGCAATCATAAAAAGACTGCAGAAAATTTATTTATGCCATAAATATAAAACTGTGATTTGATTGGCAGTTTAAACTGCTTTCAGAGCTGCTGGTTTATAAAAATAAATCAAAATCAGAGGTGATATCAGATTATAGTACTGTGCTTCTATACTGTATAAAACATGAGAAATCATGCAATTATCTAACATGAAACTTCGTCAATCTTTTAAAGTCCACCAGAGTAAAATAAATATCGGACTGATATGTACTTTTAAAAATGTGTTATATTATCTGTGGAGTTTTTCCTCACTGTTTTGTTGCTTTGATATGCTTTACCAAAACACTATGATCATTAGATGTCTATTTTAAGTCACATTGTTGCACCTCCATCTATCACCAGAAGGTGGTGCTATTTATTTTTTAAGGCCTGTGAGATGAAATATGATTTTATTTTCATTTCATAATCTAAGCTGTATCTCAAGTCTACCTTGTATGTGGTGAAATAGACATTACAGCTTTTAACGATAATGAAGATGTTGCAAACTACAAACAACACAAAAAAGGATAGAATCCATAATTAGAGTTACTTGAGATGAAATATTTAGTGTTGTAGAAATTATTTTCTAAATCCCAGACCTAACATGTTACTATAAAGTGTTTCAAAATGTTTATTGTTCCAAGCAATCTAATTAAATTATAATTTGCGCATTAATATAAATGCAAAAAATAAAAAGTAGTCAAAGAAAATGAAGGGAGTCAATAATAACAAATAAAACATTGTTATTCACTGTTCAAAATAAAAATAGTCAAGAAAAAATATAAAGAAGATACTATAAAATAATCACATAAAATTATGCATTTAAAGGGACAGCGTATAACTTTCTAACAGAAATTAAGTATATTATCAGTAAACAAGCTTTCATTAATCTCAAATCTGTGTTGACGTTTTTGGAACTAATGAAAAAGTTGTTTAAAGCTACATGGGACAGGTCTTGTGTCGGCATCTTTATACAATAATTTGAAACCATACATTTTCAAAGGGGAAGGGTCAAGAATTAAATTTCATTTGGTTGCAACCTGAAACCTCATCATCTGATGTCACTAGGTACCGCTAAATCTTCCACAGTGTACCTTCTATCTATGTCTACATCCAATCACAAGGAATGGGCATTGATCCCTGAAGCTTGAACGATGTTCAAACAGGGATGTTCTTGGCTGTGATCACAATGATCTATCGTGTGGTTCGCCAGGCCACATATAGACTCACTCACACCTACAGGCAATTTGGAACAGCCAATTAACCTCCTGTGCATGTTTTTGGACTGTGGGAGGAAACTGGAGTACCCAGAGGAAACCCATACAAGCACAGGGAGAACATGCAAACTCCACACATAAACACCCAAGCCTGGAATCAAACCCAGGCCTTCTTGCTGTGAGGCAGACGTGCTAACCACTACACCACCGTGCCGCCACAGTTTACCTTACTCAAGTGCAAATTATGCATTGATGTGAATTTGTAGAGGAAATTTTTACTCAAGGAAGTGCTGCATGGTTGCATTTGTGTGTTATTGTGTTATTATAACTTTTTTGTTCCCAGCTTTTCCAAATAACTGATTCATCATTGATTTTAATATGTGATCATGTGACTGGAAAATTTGCTCCTGAAAACCTTTGCATTAATAACCTTCACAAATTGTCTTTTTGCCAGAACATTATACTACATATTACATTCATACTATGTTTCTGGTGTAAGTCATGCATCCAGCAGCCGCTTTGCTCGTCCACAACCATGCCTTCTGACATTTAAAAAACAAGCAAACAGACCTAGTCTTTTGTCATGACAACAGCTGTGGGGTGACCTTGAATTACACAACTCAGGCACATGTTATGTGTGCTTTAATTTCTTCTATAGACAGTACATCCGCCCACCTCACACACATACACACACAACTGAAACGTGCTGATCCTACTGTTCTTTCAGTGTGTACGGACAGTAACACACATCTTTCCTCTGGTCCTCAATTGTCAGCCCCTTCATTAAACATTCGTCCTCTATTAGTTCAATCATGCTGACAACTGCTGAGTTGGCTGGAGGACACACACACACACACACACACACACACACACACACTCCCCAAGCCAATGGTCAATTAACCGCCATGCTATACCATGAAACTGCAGCTTAATTCTTTTATTCAGTAACTTGCACCATGGTTTAGACACACACATATATTGATTTTGTCCCAGTGTGCAACCCATAAGTAACTAGATCAGTAAAAGAAAAACAAAATAGATAAGTACAAGGAAAAGAAAGAAAAATATGGGAGTTTTTTTTACAGTATTTTAGAATATACTTAACATAATTTATCACGACATAAAGTAAAATGTATAATAATTATACAAGAAAATGCAATAACAAATTTAACTATTTACTAGGGCAGTAGTGGTCTAGTGGTATAAGGCGCCGGATCGCTGATCCACAGGTTGGGGGTTCGAGTCCCACTCTCCACAAGGTTGTCACTGTCCCCCCCAGTGCAGCTAACTGGGTTATCAAAGGCAGGCCATGTCTCTCACTGTCTATGGTGTGAGGCATGTAAAAGAACCATTGCTGACTTTCGACAAGAGTAGGCTGAAAAGCCGTCGGCGTGTTTCCGCCCTGCGATGGCCTGGCGAGCTGTCCAGGGTGTACTCTGCCCTCGCCCTGAATTGGCTGGGATGGGCACCAGCCTCCCTGTGACCCTAATTGGAATGAAGCGGTTACAGAAACTGAACTGAACTATTTACTATAGTGTGTCAATTAAGAGTCTTATTTAAAAAAATAAAACTAGTTCTATATATTACTCAATTACCAACTCATTTGCTAAAATTCTTCATCCCACTAAGGTCGTGAGGAGGCTGACGCCGATCTCAGTTGATAGTGGGCGAGGCAGAGTAGAACGCTGAACAGCACACCAGATAATGGAAGGGCTATTCACGCTCCGCCCCATCATTTATGTTATGAATTGTACACATCTGGGCTGGTTGGCTAATGGTGGCGCTCGGGCATGACCCCACAATGCCCCATATGAGAAGAATATCATTAAGACTAAAAAAAATTACAGTGGAACCTCAACTTACGAAAGCCCCAACAAACGAAAAATCCAGGTTATGAAAAACATTTTCCTAAAATTTTTTTCTCTGCATATGAAACAAGTTCACGTTATGAAAGTACCATCTCAAAAATTCAAACAATGCACGAGTTACTCTCACATTGACTACATTTCCCAACATCCCGCCCCGCTGGCCTCCCAATGGATGATGCAGCTCCCTCCCATTGGCTATTATGGAGCACCCATTATGCTATTCTTGTAAAGGACAGAGTTACTGTTGTTTCATGAGATTTTCGAGTGTGCTCATTGCAACTTTATCTTTTGGCTCAGGCTTTTAACCTTGCATAAACATTTGTAAGATTATAACTCTGCTAAGACGACATGGTCAACACATGTGTGCACACACACGTGCGCACACACAGGCGTGTGATTCCCAGTGTGAGTGAAAAGAAGCGAGTTAGTGGCATGCAGTTGAGTGATATCGCAATGGAATATGACCGAACCCGTCTCCCATCAGTACGATATTGAAGCAGAAGGAGGCATTAAAAGGTATACTTTTATAATTTTTAAAGGGCATAGGGGGAAGTATTGGGGGCCTTGGAGCGAATCACACGTTTTACATGTAAAATGAGGTTCAATTTACAAAAAATCCAGGTTACGATAAAGGCTCTGGAATTAATTTCATAAGGTGAGGTACCGCTGGACTTTTAAATATGTATTTTTTTAAATGAGCAAGGAAAATTTTAGATATACATGTAATGCTTTCTAATATATACAGGTGATGGTACACCAGCTTGGAGAATGAAGGCTCAGGCTCAGTCTCACCCAAAATCCCTGCTATTGTTTGAAACATGTCCACCTCACCTCTCTTCATGTGCCGTCCCCTTGTGGGTTACATTTTAGCGCTCAAATGAATGACATGTAACTGAGAGAATCCGGTCATTTTCAAAATAAAAGTTTTTTTCAAAAATAAACGATAGTTTAGACTCAGATACAAAATAAAACAGAAATAAATTATTATTTCTTGTGCGGCCCCGGTCCCAATTGATCCACGGACCGGTACCGGTACGCGGCCCGGGGGTTGGGAACCACTGTTCTAGATTATCATACAGTTACTGATTGGGTATTTTCAGTGTAGGGTGCACAAATCTTTGGCCATTTACTCTCAGTAAAAATTGTACTCTCACAGTCTCTCCTCTTCAATACAAGATATTGAGGCACCTAAAGTAAGGGGATTTAGCTCAGTTGGTAGAGCGTCTGCTTTATCCTCCGGTAGGTCGGAGTTCGAATCCGGCTGCGTCATACCATAAGATGTTAAAATTTGGCAGTTGTTGCTTCCTGCTTGGCGCTCAGCATCAAAAGGATAGAACAACGCAATAACTGGCGCTGCACAGTGGCGACAGGTGCCTAGCGCACAAAGCAAATTTCAATGTATGTAATGTACTTTGACAATAAAGAGTTGTTTGTTTGTAAGTGCAAGGAAACAGTGCCCCAACTTTCATAGCACCAAATCAACCAGAAAAGGGTGGCACCAGATGAGTTGAGTCTCAGAGAATGGGAGCAAACATCCAGGTCTATCTATCAAAAGCATTGAATCAACCAATGACCTCAGCGGAGTTGAAGTAATGGAGGGAGAAATTTACACAACAGAGAAGGAAAATTCAGCTGAGTCATGGAAAATGAGGCAGTTTGAAAAAGAAACACTGCAAGAAAAGCTAGGCGTCTATGCGCTTTTACTTCATTAGGTGGACATTAAAATTCAGCCATCATCCAAAGACTGACGAAGAATTTACACTCGGTAATTTTCCAGGAACTCATAGCACAAAGGCTTATTTGACTGCATGCCATGAGTCCAATGCTTTATTTTGTTTTTACAAACCAGCCATTTTATTCATATACAATACACATACTATTTACATTCTTGCTTGATTTTAGTATCAATATATTTTGGTATAGCAACAGCCCCCCCATCCCTGAGAAAAATGCACCAGCAGTCCACATTTCCATTGAAAGTCTGAATAACACTTATATTACACCCTTGAAACTCCTGCTAGGTTTTAATTACATCAGTATGTCAGTGCTGTTGTTACTACATCTTTAGGGCCTTCTGTGTCGGCATTCAACCATGTCCGTACTACCTTTTTGTTGTCTGCCGCATGCATGTAATGCTCACTGCAGCCTTACTGGTTTCATTCATCCAATCATTCATTTTCTGAACCACCTAATTGTAATTAGGGTCGCGGGGAGGCTGGCGCCCATCTCAGCAGACTCTGAGTGAGGGCGGGGTATACCCTGGACAGCTCTCCAGTCCATTACAAGGCCAACACACACACACACACACACACACACACACACACACACACACACACACACACACACACACACACACACACACACATTTATGGGCAAATTAGAACAGCCAATTAACCTACTGCGCATGTTTTAGGACTGTGGAAGCAAACCAGAATACCTGGAGAAAACCCACGCAAACATAGGGAGACCATGCAAACGCCACACAGAAACGCCCGAGCTGGAACTCTAACTCAGGACCTTCTTGCTGTGAGGCGGACGTCCCAACCACTACGCCACCGTGTCAAACCTTATTGGTTTCAACTACATTATTACTACATTGTACAGGTTCTTACTGTAACCACTAAATTTTATGAAGACACAGTAGAAACGTGGCTGAGTATTACAGGGGTTTTAACGACGTGAACATCTTGTCTGGTCATACCTCACTGAAAATCAGTGTTCAAAGAGGTTCTGTGGGTTATATTTCAGTTTTGCACAGAGGTAATCATTGTGCTAGCTCTCACCTGCGATAATGTCATCCATTTGCTCCAAAGCAGCCTCCAACATGTGACTAGCATCAGACTCCATCCTGTTCAACTACGGCATGAGACGTGCTTTTCAGCTGAAGCCTGAGAAAAGAAAAACAAAACTAAATTTGGGGCATGTTTCTCTAAGTTAAAAACACTCAAGGATTTTAGTATCAATCATTATTGACATTTCTAATGTTGTCTTTTATATATATATATATATATATATATATATATATATATATATATATATATATATATATATATATATATTTTATATATATAATATATCACTCGTGTTGTTGTACTGATAATATAATTTTGCTCTAAAATATTGTCATATTAAACTTTTGTTTAAACCAAAACAAAATTATAATTATATAATCTAGTATAAAATTATAATTATATGTACGGTAATTATAATCTTGTTTTGGGTTGCGTGGGTTTCCTACTGGTACTCCGGTTTCTTCCTACAGTCCAAAAACATGCACAGTAGGCTAATTTGCTGTGACAAATTACTCCTAGGAGTGGTTGTGTGAATGTTGGCCCTGCAAAGGCCTGGCAAACTGTCCAGGGTGTACCCCACCCATGACCAGAGTCAAATGAGATGGACACCAGCACCCCCGTGGCCCTAATCAGGATTAAGTGGCTTAGAAAATGAATGAATATTCAAATGTAAATTTAATATATAAAAGTGGTTAGCATGTCTTACAGCAGGGCCCCAACCACCCAACCACCGAGCCGCGGACCGGTACCGGTCCTTGTCTCAGTGGTACCGGTCTGCAGAAGAAATAATTCATTATTTCCGTTTTATTTATCATCTGAGTCTGAACAATCTTTATTTTTGAAAAATCTTTTATTTTGAAAAATGACCAGATTCTCTCGGTTACATGTTGGTCATTTGAGGGCTAAAATGTAACTCACAAAGGGACGCCACATGAACAGAGGCGAGTTGGACATCTTTCAAAAAATAGCGGGGATTTTGGGGGAGACTGAGCCTGAGCATTCATTCTCCCCGCTGGTGCACCATCACCTGTGGTTTTTTTTGTTGTTGTTTTTTTTTTTTTGTTTTTTTTTTTAGAAAAGTTCAAGCTCTACTTCCGAACCAACTTTATTTCAGCTGTTGAAAAATAACATTCATGGAGTGCTTATTATTATTATTATTATTATTATTATTATTATTAGATAAAAAAATTACATTTACATGAAGCCATAGGTTCGATTCGTGGTTTTGGGCATTTTTGTGTTCTGAGTTTATATGTTCTCCCCATGGGTTTCCTCCAAGTACTCTGGTTTCCTCCAACAGTCCAAAAACATGCATAGTAGGCTAACTGGCTGAGTGTGAATGGTTGTGTGTGAGTGTTTGTCACAATATAGGCAGACGAGGTAGGACCCAAATGCAGGACCACAGGAGGCTGATTGGAGGTGAAGAAAATGAGACTTTTATTATGAGCTCCCACGTAGCAGAAAATCAGAAAGCAGAAACAAGATCTAGACACTGGCGGAAGGCTGGTCGAACTTGCTGAGGCAGGGCTGGCAGGTAGACAGTCAAGCAGAGTGATTTTGGAGCTGGTGCAGACAATCACACGTAGGACAGTATCAATGAACCATCACCAGGGAGATGGTTTGCTGGAGTATAAATAGGAAAGTGGATGAGAAACAGTTGTGAGGAAATCATTTCGAGGGAAGAGGCAAGGTCGCACCTGTCAGCCTGGAGAGACATATGGAGAAAAGTACAGAAAACCAAAAACAGGGACAGCTTCCCTAGAGGTCCTCATTCAACATTAACTTGCTTCCTTGCAAGATCGGAGGTCTTCTCCCACGGAGCACTCTGTTTTAAAATTGAGCCAAAATAATTGCCTCCGTCACTGTATTTCCGCTTTTATGGTCTCCTTCTGGTTCAATATCGTCCCGATTGTAGAGGGGTTTCAGCGATAACGAAATATAACGCTTCATGATCAATCTCAAAATAAGCCAACAGTCAACTCTCCTTCATGCGTGTGACAAACAGGAAGTATGGGTACAGGAAGTATGGGTAATGTTCAGCTGTCTCCTGGCCAATGGGAGGCCAGCGAGGCGGGATGTTGGGAGACAGCCAATGAGAGATCAACTCGCGCATCGTGTGAAATTTTGATTGGCACGTTTGAATTTTGAATGGCGCACTTGGCGCTTTTAGTAAGAGGAGGTTGTTTTCATATCCCGGGGACAAAAACTTAGGAAAATGTTTTTCGTAACCCGCAATTTTCGTACCCAGGGGTACCGTATCTCATAAAACACGACATTGTAAAATAATATCAAATATATCAAATAATATCAACATTAACTTTAAATAAATTAAATTCAAGCAAAATAATTTCAAATTGATACATTTTAATCAAATTCACTCATCAAATATCACATAAAGTATCAAATATAACCATTAACATTCTCTATGATGCGATCTTTCTGCTTATTAATGGTTTCGATGATCGACAGATGGTCACATGACATGAAGCTGAGCTGAATCACATTACATGAAGCTGAGCAGACTCACTTTACATGAAGCCTAAAACAGCCAATCAACATTTACAATATGTGAGGCGCTCAATACCGAAAGTAGTGCACTTGCTGAAAGTAGTTTACTTGCTTGAACAAAGCATGGGTTATGCGGACTTCCGGCTTTGAAGTGAGCAAGGGCTTCGTTGAACTCATTTAGTACTCAGCCTGCACTGATCTGAATCACCAGCAGAGCAGAGAGTTCTCTCTTTCCTGGATTCGGGTTTCATATTTTACAACTCTCTTTGCTAAACTGAGTATGCATGGTAGATTGTGCCGATCCGAGCAGATAGTTATTTTATCTTTGTGTATGAGACTTGCACCCATGCTAGTAGGCTTACGCTTCTGACCAGCCATATTTGATTCGGGTTACAAAAGTCCGCAAAACAGTGTAAACACAAAGATCACAGAGACGACGTCTTCACACAAGAGTAACACGCTATATAACTGAACTGGGAAGAAGGAGGGGCACGTTCAGTCTGTCGTTTGTAAACAATGGATGCAGCATCATTACGTCAGTGTACTACGTAGGTACGTCTAAACTCAAAATTTGAGTTTTTTTTTTTTTTGGAAAAAAAAAAACCGTAAAAGCGAAAAAATGTAAAACGGATGAACGTAAGTCTGGGAGCGTCTGTATGTATAAGTAATTTCTTACATATCAAACACATTCTGTATTCTCAAACTATCTTACTGCCATACTATCTACTCCTGCCATCTGAGCAAACGCTATATTAAAGGCTGTGACCGCTACAGATTTAACTTTTTTTCCCCTTTTACTACTACACAATGTCTCTTTCTGTTTCTTTGTCCTCCATCTCCATCCCTCCGTCTCTACCTCATTTTGCATATCTCTCAGCACTACAGGAACCTGAGATTAATTAGGCCTGTCAGGGTCAAGTTTCAAGCCTTTGTCATCCTGCCTCATGGCACATGCCCACACACACACACACACACACACACACACACACACACACACACACACACACACACACACACAAAGGCAAAGCCACAAACGGAAACACTTTCTACAGCCACTGCTTATTCCCAGGATCTCATGACAGATGTGTAGATGGATTTGTCGAGAAGGAAAACATAATGTTTATCAAATAGATGTATATTGAACTCATGCAGATTAATCTTAGAACACATCTTGAATGTAATTCGATGCAGCACACAAGTGTGGAATTAAAAGTGGGAGTGGTGGCTCAGCAGTTAAGGATCTAGGTTACTGACATCACATCCTTGAGGGTTCAAGACCCAGTAATACCAAGCGTCTACTGTTGGGACATGAAGCAAGGCCCTTAACCTTGAAACGCTCAATTGTATCAATGAGATTAAAATGTAAGGCACGCTGGATAGGAGCCTCTGCCAAATGCTGTACAAGTAAAGCTAGAAGTTTGGAACTGCATGATGCGAGTGAATATATCCACCGTTCATAACAGTCCAGAGGATTTAGATCAATTTTATTATTAGCTCTGTTAGTATGCTGAATGACCAAAATAGTACCAAAGATGGGTATAGCAAGGCATGATTAATGAACAGATTCTAACATGTCTGTTGACACCACAGTGACAGCAGGTTATTCATCACATGAACTCAGCACTAACTAAAAAATATAAGGGTGTGTAGACTTTGGGTCATACTTGGATCACTAACAGAATCTCAACACAAAAACCACAAAAATGAAGTTCTTCGACTTCCAAACATGAGAACAATTTGACATGATCTTTGTATCAACATGCTGTTTGGACAAACTGCTTAACAAAATATCCTTTTTTCCTGAGAAATTCACCACGCACCATCGAAACTATGATTAAAATCTTGTTATTGCTTTTGTGGTCAAAATGGAACTTGTTTTAGCCATGAACACCACTGTCATGGTTCCTGATAATCACTACTGCAAAACTCTCTGTGAAGGTGAAATGCATTTTGTAAATACAGGGATATTGTCCTTCAAACTCTTTTATAATTGCAGTGTGTAGGCTCTACACAAATATCGCTCCATCTGTATTGCTCTGTGATTACAGCTCCAAAACACTAGTGGGCGGAAGAGCTTTCTATGCCACTACGTTGAGATTCTTTGTGGACTATATTTCAAACCAATAACGACTAATTAAGCACATCATGTTGGAGCTGGAACTACCAAGTATTAAACAATTCCTACTTTTGAGAAACAAAAACCAAAAAACAAGCAAAAAAAAAAAAAAAAAGATACCTGTAGTTTATAGCTTTCAAGTTTTTAGTCCAATCCAATTTAAAATAAAACATTTTTAAAAACAAGTTAAAACAAAGTGCTGTGTGGAGGACTAAAACATAAATAATTTAATACATTTATTCATTCATTTTCTGAACTGCATAATCCTAATTAGGGTCCCAGGGAGGCTGGTGCCCATCCAAACCAACTCTGGGCGAGAGCGGGGTACACCCTGGACAGCTCGCCAGGCCATTGCAGAGCCTACACTCACATAACCATTCATACTCATACTCACACCTAGGCATGATTTGGAACAGCCAATTAACGTACTGTGCATGTTTTTCTATTGTGATAGGAAACCAAAGTACCCAGAGGAAATCCACGCTATGCACGAAGAGAATAATTTAATACATATAAAACCAATGGGCTTTTTACACCCAAGCCATAGTGGCTCATCAGGACGGTGCCTATCCCCGGTTTCTGTAGCGTGAAGCAACGACGAATTCGATGCTAGTCCATCGCAGGTTACCTTCCCAGTATATTTTTACTGGTACCCATTTATACTGCTGGGTGAACAGAGGCACACTTGTGGTTAAGACCTTGCCCAGGGGTCTTAGCACAATGAGGGTCTCAGTGGGGTTTGAACTCACAACCTCCCGATAATGAGCGCAGCACCTTAACCACTACACCAAAAACAAATAGAAAAAAAAATTACAGAAATAGTAAGACCATAACACATAACTCAGTTGTTATATTGCAGCACGTCCAGCAGAGCGTGCTGTGCTCTGCTTTTTTTTTTCAGCTTGGCAGAGGTTTCCACTCTGACTGTTCATGTTATTTGCTTAAACTCCATATTTCATGGACTGCAGATTTTAAAGAATGGTGGCAATAACGAAGTCTTATACTAAACTTATTGCTTAATCTTTGAACCGGTATGGATTTCTTAAACAGCTGAAATGGTTATATCTCAGCTTTAATTACTGTAGAGACTAGAACTGTTAATAAGTGTTGGAAAGTCATGTTTTAGCAACCACGTTCAGACATTTTCAGAAATTAACCATTCTGTACAGGACTCAACTCGTCAATTTTCTGGTTTTACAGTATGCCTTTTTTGTCACACTGTGGGAAAGAGACATAGCTTATGTGCGAGTTCCCACTGAAAGGTAAAGAAACGAGTTTGTCTACCTCTTTTTCTCATGTTATTTCTGTAATCGCTTCTTAGAAATTCAAAGACATGGATCACCTCAGAGCCACTCAGCAAGTGTAACTTCTGCCAGCAACAAAACTGCAGCATTGCCCAACTAAACACTTCCTGATACACATCCTTCAAAAAAAGAAAAATAAGCCTGTCTTATCTTACCAGGGTAAACACACAGGGAGTGCATGATTTCACAATAATATTTGTCATGACAGTTAAACAGACTTCAGTCGTCTTAATTTCAGAGCTTTCTGGTCAGGGAAAATGCTTTGCTCACCATTTCCTGCAAAGCTCTATTGTGGGATGACTTATATTTCACTGTGGTGGAATATCCCCACTTCAAATGCACCTCTGGTGTCTGGTATTCTCTGCTTTCGTAACAAGGGCATGGATTTAAAGCATGGCAAGCATAAGCTGTGTAATGAAATACAGTATTGAGAACAAGCCACAGAGATAAGTAGCAGGGTCATACATGCAGATCTTTTACTGGTTCAACATCCAGAGCACTTTAAAGGTCAGTGAATAAAAAGACTTCAAGTACCAAACTTCATCTTCTCAAACGAGGCACTCAGGAGGTAAAGTGGCCTGTGCAAAATTGCCTGACACCTTCAAGATACATGCAGAACTGATAAATCACGAAGCCTCTGTCCTCGAGATGTCGGGTTACACAAACTTCAATAACAATATGACGTATGAACGACTCCTCGAAACATCAACACAGCACATGGAGTGTCAAACCAACTAACGGTCTTTGTCTCAAAAATAAACACAAATAACTCAACAATAACAACAACAACAACAGTGAAATCCCTATTTATATAGTTGATGAAATCAATTAAAAACTGAAGTTTAATTTATATAATGAATTAAAAAAATTTAACCTGTTTTTAAACAATGTCTAATCTTACTTTTATATTTAATTTTTTCTCAGCCTAAGATTCAGATTTTATTTTTCCTTTTTATTTTTCTTTCTTTTAAAAATATTTTTATGAAAGCTTTGAATACTGTATTTATTTATTTTTATGTTTTCCTTCCTTCATTTCTCCTGGCTTTATACATACGCTATGCACATATTTTGTTGTCTTTTTTTGTATATGCCTCATCCTTTCCTTTTGTCTTCTTTTCTCCTTTTCTGCTTTCTGTAGAATGTATTTTCTCCTGTATTTATTCCCCCCCCCCAACCCCATTCCCCCACATCTCTTAGGAAAGTCATTAAAAATACAAAACCATTACCTTTATTAAAAAAAAAAATCTTAATACATTCTTCCAAAAAAAGTCTCAAAGTCTTGCAAAAAAAAGCTGCCGGATTGAGTGGTAGTGGGTTACAAAGAAAATGGACTCAGTTGACACGAACAGCAAAATCACCACAATTCTTGTTCCTTTCACACACCCCAAACAGATTTTGTTCATTTTGTACGTCCCACATGGTAAGATCATTCACTTTTAGATTTTCTTCGCAGTCTATAGCTTGAAAAGCTCATATTTCTGCTCTTGAGCTGAAAAATCACATTTGTGGGAAAATAACTATTAGCACACCATAAAAATCAGAATTTCCCCTCACTGGCCTAATTACCTACAGTGATTTTATAAGTCGGGATTTATTTCTCTTATGTTTCTGCTGGGGTGATTTCCTGGGAAATTGAAATGCATCTCAGGGTCACCCAGCATACTGGACTTTATTCTGTTCAGTGGTTGGCATGCTGTGCTCATTTGCTTTGTGGTGCTTTACAGTTGTGTTAACATTGCACAGGGCAACTTGGGGGCAGTTATTAAAGCAACAACATTAATGGTGCATTATTGATAAGCTGATCAGATCAGCAGGTGAAGTTGATCTTTGAGACTCATGATCACAGATAGCAGTTTAAACAACAAGCATCCCTAAAGTGAGTATTTATCCCACTTACTCGCTAACACACTCTGCTCCAATAATCACTTCAGCCTTCCATTACCAGTGTGCCAACACTTTGAGAGACGGCCTCTTTATTCCAAGCCCTGGCATACCACAGTTTGAAAAAGATACAGTTGAAGACCTTTATGCAGTTTATTTCTTACACAGGTCAGAGTGTCTAAGCAGCTGAACAGCTTACAAGAAAAACATATTTACCCAAAACCGGGATAAGGGAATGAAAATTTTACTTGGATTGTGTTTATTATCTGAATTTCTTTTTCAAATTCTTAAAATTTTTAGTATTTAGAATTTAAACATGCGCCAATGTCATTCATTCATCCTTTCATTTATTTTCTAAACCACTTAATCTTGATCAGGGTCGCAGGGAGGCTGGCACCCATCCCAGCCGGCTCTGGGCGCACACAAGGTACACCCTGCACAACTTGTCAGGCCTTCGCAGGGCTACACCAATATCTTCTTCTAAAAACACCTATTATTAAAATCTCCAATCTAACTGCATCAGAGAAATTGAGATGCAAAGAATATGCGTAATTAGTAAATAGTACATGGGAACAGCATGAAGTCAATGGCCTGCTATTTTGGGATTATAAATCATTATTCTGAATGGATCATATGTAACTGAATCCAAATAAAAGACCTTCACAGCTTGTTACAGGCACTCCAGTAGGAATCACCGCCATTATCACACTTTATAATGAAAATAAATATAAAAATAAACCATAAAACCTTGTTTTCAATTGTTTTTCTTGTTTTTCCTTGTAGTATATACCAAAAAAAAAAAAGTGTGCAAACACCTTTACATAGCGGGTTTTCCTCTGCAGGGGATTGGTATTGTTGCTGAACTCTGAAGAAACGCACTCTTGTTAGCATCACGGCACATTCAGCACTCCAGTTTGTGAGCACATCTCAGGGGTCGCCACAGCGAATCATCTGATTCACATGTTTGATTTGGTATAGGTTTTTACATTGGATGCCCTTCCTGACACAACCATTTAGCAAGGGACAGAAACACGCTGACGGCTATGCAGCTTCTCTTTACGAAAGCCAGCAATGGTTCTTTTACACGCCTCTCACCATAGACAGTGAGAGACATGGCTGGCCTTTGATAACCCAGTGACAACCTTGTGGAGAGTGGGACTCAAACCCCCAACCTTAGGATCAGCAATCCAGTGCCCTTTACCACCAGGCCACCACTGTCTTATTTAATAAAAGATCTAAATTTCATCTATAAACTCCTGATTTTAGTTTGTTTTTCTTGCATTCTTGTAGTTTGCACTAAAGTTTAAATTAATAAGCAAACAGACTTTTTATTTTTTTATATTTTTTTATTCATGTGTCCATGTGATATATAGGCTAATAAAATGTAACTATAACAATCCATAGCGATAAAAGTACAGGACTCACATGACCAATCTTAGTCGTTGTTCAAATATGTAAATATAATCTATAAAAATCACATTTTAGTCTGCTTTTCAATATCTTTAATCGGAATACTAATGCAGTAGTTTAAAAAGGGTTTACAGAGGCACTGTTACACAGCTCTTAGGTTCCGCACCTGCTGCACTGCGAGGTCAGTTCTGTCTGTCGTGATTTAACAATAAACCATAAAAATCTTACTTATGTGTTTTTTGTTTGTGTATTTACTTTCTTTCGTGTAGGTGCCTGCGAGATATACGTTGAAACAGTTACGTACCTCAGGCTTGGTGGAATTCCCAAAAATTAATATAACCCATGAAGTTCTATCTCATCGGCCTATTTAGCAACATCGACCTTGCGTTGGGTGCATATTCATTAATTATTCTACAATTTCAGCATAAGCATGGTTAGTTTTGAGCCATTTGTTTTAGCCAACATTTTGAAAGACCTATTTCAGCCAGGAGTAAAATTACATGTCTTACTAGTTGTATGAAGAAGGAATACTGAACAATTCTAAATGATTAGCTTTAGACATACCAAACATGAAAGAGAAAAAAAAACACAGTTGAAGGCATAACAAGATCCAACATATTTTTAAACCCTTCATTAGCCTGGCAGGGTGGCACACGCAGTAAATGAGCTTAGCGATCTCAACATTTAGTTAGCTATATATATCATTCAATTAACCTCACTGCCGATACTCTCTGAGCCCATTCAGTTAAAATCTTAGCCTCCCTTACCTTAGTTTCCTTAGTGAGCACCTTCCTCTTTTCCCATTTTACCTCAGATTATCTCTGGTAGCATTATATTATCTTTGTGTTAACCTGTTCAGTTCTTGAATGCTATTCCAGTTTTGAATGTTTACATAATCTATTAGGAACTTATCCAGAAACTATCAAAAACTTATAGCCAACTTATATCAAACTTATCTCCAAAGTATGTAGACGTATCTGATGTGGTTGTCCGGAACACATCAGACATGTCTATATACATTAAAGATAAATTCAATATAAGTTACTTTTCTGAGCATGTGTCTAAATTACATTTGGAGTATGATGGGCATATTGAGTTTAGGGGATTGGTATATAAAATGCAGTTCAAATTACTCCCCAAGCCTCAATCAATGACTATCATTGGTCATAAGCTGTGAGCGCTACCAGCATGCTAGACATTCGTTGGTATGAGATTATAATTTATGGCCAGTGTATGCGACACACTTTAGCATACATAGAAAATTTTGTGTACACACAATTTTTCAACGACCCCGGCACCGTACTATCACTCATACCAAAAAATGTGCTGTTAACACAAAACTTACCCATAACTAATTTGACACAGCGTATTTAACAAATTTACATCGCCATATGTTGGCTAAATCATCAATGTGTGTGTGTGTGTGTGGGGGGTGTTTAGATAGCATCATACACGTCCTAACATCAGCTAGTTTCATTAGCATCACAGTTTTGTCACTTAAGCATGTACCCTTACCATTACAAACACGGATTTGATTGATTTTTGATTGATTAACTGTTTGGGTTTTATATCTGAGCCTAGCGGCTCATCAGGCCAGTGCTTATCCCCTGTTTCTGTAACGTGAAGCAATCAGGAGTTGAACTCCTCCTGGATGGGACACTAGTCCATCGCAGGTTACCTTCCCAGTATATTTTTACTGGTACCCATTTATACTGCTGGGTATACAGGTAAACAGAAGCACACTTGTGGTTGAGACCTTGCCCAGGGGTCTTAGCACAGTGAGGGTCTCAGTGGGATTCGAACTCACAACCTCCCGATCATGAGCCCAACACTCTAACCACTACACCACCAGCTCCCCTTACACAAGCACGGATACTTCAGTTTATTTACCTCAGCACATTATACTGTTTTAGCTCATTTACATCTGGTGGTTTATTTGGCATCATTTTTTTTCATAATCTAAGCCCACTCAGTTCGCCATTGTTACCACAACTTCATACCCTTAGTAAACACCATAGACTTTTTTTAATTAATAGTTTCTTGAAATAAAAATATTGCAGAAATAATAACAAACTACTACTAAATAATTATCAGCAAACAAATAATTAAAGCTAAGCTAAAATCACAACAAAAAACACAAATTCATTATTGAACCATTGTCATCATAATTTAAATAACTACTTAAAAGTTATTTTGTGATAAGTAATAATATGTATGGGATCTCTCTCTCTCTCCACTCAACTACTGTACTTAATTCAGTATATCATAATCGGCTAGTGTTTCTTTCAGAGGATAATTTACTCATATTTATCAGCTATTGCATAACACTTTAATGCTATCCTCCACTTCCTAAAGCTAACACTGAAGCTTTTAATCCCACCAAATGTGAGAACATTCTGCTTTGGCTGAAACTCAAACAGCTCCTTCAAAACAAAGCCTGGATAATCATTACTGTACAGGGTACGAGTAATCATTAATGCGCTTTCAAATAACTAAACCCGCCACAACGTGGGAAACTTGATCTGCTCTAGTGTTTAATCCTGTGTGAAGGTCCTTCACCGAGTCTGTCATCCACAACGTCAGCTCCACTCAGGTGAAGTTAAATGATGCTGCCAATGCTGATTACACGGCCTTGGACTACTCACTGCAGCCATCAGTGAACACAGCACATGTAGTAAACCAAGAAATGTGTGTACTTTTTACGATCATAAGTCTCTCAATAGTGTGCCTTAATATTTTTCAATGTTTATTTAGGTTGATTTAGTCTCGTTGAGGACGGTGGATGTTACTTTTTCTATTTAAATTTTTAAAAAATGAAAAAAAAAAAATTTAAAGTAAGGCTTACAAGCTGGCTAACATTTTTCAGAATTGTTCACCTGACACAGAAGTGTGATTATCAGTTTTTACCCTGTTGGTTTGAAAGTCTATCTATTTGTGTGCAATATAGCTCAAGAAATTACTCATGGATTTTGACAAAATTTCTCTCTCGATAAATATATGGTACAAGTAATAAACCCTGGAATTCTGACATTTATATAGAAGTCTTTGATATTTTTGTTTTTTATACTGGGCAAAATAATAATCATTAAAAAAACATATCTCAGCCAAATCACATTCTAATCAAAACTAGTTATACTGTAATTCACACCAGGCAAATGATGATGTAAAAAAATTGACCCTGAAAGTTCAAGGTTAGAAATTATGATTTTATGGTAATATTTTGTGCTCGATTCTTACAAGTTTTCACTAAAGTATCTATGGATCATTATCTGTAAAGCTGAATATTACAATATAGAGAGGATAATATGCTAATTTAAATAGATTTGCGAATCAAGGTCAATAAGTGTAAATAAGGTAAGAAGGAATGTACATCAGACACCGACTAGAGGAGGAATTTCATTACAACCATGCCAGGTTACAATGAAAGCTGCAGTCTTGGTCAGATTTTTAGCTTAATCAATGCATTTTTCACCATTATCCATTTGTGCCTGGTTGGGGATCCTTGCACTCTATGAGGACTCCTTTATTTTTTGTTTGCAATGATAGTGGGGTTTTTTGGCAGTGTATTGAAACTGTCTTTATGTACATTAATATGATATTTTGTCATACTAACAATAACCTCTGTTAATTACATGAATAATTTCAGACTTTTTTTAAATCTTTTTTTTTTTTTTAATTAGATGGTTTGTCTGACAAAAAGACTTGTGAATTATAACACATACACAGCATATCACAATTATTTAAAGTACAGATCAATAAGCATTTCAAGGAGACCTGACTGTGGGTTTAAACCTTCGCAGAAACAGAAAGAGCACAGAGTGGGGTGTCAGCCTATCACCGCCTGCCTGTCATCACAGCTTACCATGGGTATCATCAAATGACAAGTGCCTTCTGAGCAGCTTAAAATGTTGCACCCAATATCACATCATCCTGTAAAGTGTGTGCGCTCACACTGCCCAAAGAAAATCTTTATGGCATATCATTCTCCTGTCCTACATTCTAATCCTGTTTAACCAAAGCTCGTTGTTTCTTCTTGGAGGAATCTTGATTACAGTTTCTGTTACAAAGCCTCATCTTATACACAATCAGATTGAAGGAACAGTTATTTGGTGATTACAATTTTGGAAAGCTGAATGATTGGATGAATGTCATTGTAATGGTTTGTGTGAGGGAAAGTGGAAAAAAAAAACATGAAGTCCTCAACTGTTAATTTTTGCGATATACCAAAGTCTTAATTCATGAATTCAAATTTGAAGTACTTTACGTACATGTTAAAAACAATTTTGTTTGCATGTAGCAGCAACAACACATATTTTAACACACACAAAGCTAGTTATGTGTGGATTCATCTGAAGTCTGTGTGAGCCTAGCTAGTCAGCACTACTGTAGTCTGTTAGAAACACAGACAATATAATGATTTGCTTAATCCTAATTAGGGTCGTGGGAAGACTGGCGCCCATCTCAGCTGACCCTGGTTGAGGGAAGAGCACCTTGGATAGCTCGCCAGACCACCACAGTTCACAAACATGCTGACAACAATATGGCCTACTCTTTCTCAGACAATACGATACAGAGAAATCCAAGCTTAATAGTGAAGTTCCTGAGTGGAGCTCGTAGGCATGGAACATGGCTGCCATTGCTGTCCTGTGTCTGTGCCCTGTCACTGTCCTTTCTAGTTTGCATGTCCTCCATGTGTTTGTGGGAGTTTCCTCTAGGTACTCCAGTTTTCTCCCACAGTCCAAAGACATAAACATTAGGTTAATTGGCTGTTCCGAATCACCCAGTGTGAGTGTAATTGTGAATAGCAGTGTGTGTTTTGGTCCTGCAATGGACTGGTGAGTTGTTCACGATATGCGCCAGAGTTGGCTGAGATGGATTCCAGCATTCCTACAACACTAATAGGATAAATTTTGGTAAATAGATGGAAGGGTGGATTTAAGTATGTGCCCCAAACAAAAACTGACAACAGGCAAGTTCTTCTCGAAGTTTTGGGGGTCTCCCCCACATTGACAAAAATCTACCTGATGCCCACAGCCCTGTGATGGCCTGGTGAGCTATCCTGGATGTACCCTGCCCTCTCTCAGAGTCAGCTGAGATAGGCACCAGCAACTCCAATTAGGATTAAGCGTTTCAGAAAACAAATGAATCATGCCCAGAAATCATATTTGAAATTTCATGTTATATGAGGTGTAAGAGTTATATATCTGCCTTGTATTTGTTTGTTGAGGACACTGTATGGTACCTTGTACCGCCGTGAAGTAAGTTTTGCAGGGTGGAACGTTTCAACAACCACAAGTTGTTTTGTGCCAGAGACCGTACACTCCTGCACATCAGGCAGGACAAGTCATGAGGGGAAATTGACAGGGAAGTGATTATGAATGCACTTGTTGTGCAGGGTTCATGTACATTGTTTTCTTTCTTATGATGGTGATAGGCTCATTGCTGATGAGACAAAAGCAAATTCATGCAGCAGCCTTAGAAAAAAAAGGTGTAACAATGTTTATGTAAAGTGTTCAAACTCCTTCAAATTGAACTGCAATACAATGCTAGTGAGTAAAAAGCTTCTGTCAGCCTCTTCACTTGAACCACCAGTCAACCATATAAAACCCAGCTCAAATGATCGGAGGGTTGGGTTACAGTTACGTACTAGCAGCTGAAGCCTCATGATGCTGCTAGTTGGGCCATGCTGTTTACTCCACTGTTAAGCGAAGGAATGCATACCTTATTCCACCTTTAAAGATGAAACACATATTATAAGCTTCCCAAACTACTTTTGCACAAAGCTAGCATACAGTTCATCAAGACTGAACTGACAGGGGGTGGCACAGACGCTGGTGCTCTGGTTTCTTCACACAGTACAAAAATATGCACATGAGGCTAACTGGCTATCCCAAATTCCCCTGTGTGTGTATGTGTGTGTGTGTGTGTGTGTGTGTGTGTGTGTGTGTTGCCCTGTGATGACCTGGTGGGCTGTTCAGGGTGTACCTTGCCATCACCCAGTTTCGGCTGACACAGGCACCAGCCTCAGCGACCCTAACAGGAGTAAGCAGTTGTCAAATGAATGAGTGAACTGACAGATAAGGTATTTTCTATATGATCAATTTCCAGAAATTTACTTATGATTAAGGGATTTCAGTATAGAGTGAATTTACCAGGGTTGTACATTGGTGTAGTGCAGGGGTGTCAAACTCGTGCCACAAAGGGCCATGTGGCTGCAGGTTTTTGTTTCAACCAAGCATCAGCACACGTGACTTGGCTCATTCAAACAACTGATAAGAGTCTTCAGGCGTTTGATTGGTTAGTCTCTGGACAGAGCACACAGATTCACCAATCAACTGCCTGAAGTCTCTTATCAGTTGTTTGAATGAGCCAAGTCAGGTGTGCTGCTGCTTGGTTGAAACAAAAACCTGCAGCCACATGGCCCTTTGTGGCACGAGTTTGACACCCCTGGTGTAGTGGTTAGCATATCTGCCTCACAGCAAGAAGGCCTTTTGTTTGAATCCCAGTGAAGAAGGTGTGGCCTCTTTGATTGAGAATCCCAATGAAAAAGGTGTAGCTTCTGTGTGTGCCAGGCCTAGTAAAGAAAGCACAGCTTCTAAGCCTGTTCGTCCCAGTAAAAGGTCGAATATCTATTCTACTCAGTTCGTAATGAATGAGTTGCCCTTTGTACTAGTACAAGATACTGTACATTATTTTTTGTTAAAACTCTTGAAGGAGAAACATACCCTGTACCGTCAGTTCCAATGAAGGGAGTGCGACCATTTTCAGTTATAGTTATGGCGTTCTAATGAAGGTATAGCATCTGTGCTTTTAGTTACTGATATGAAAGGTGTGGTTTTTGTATCTTTACTCCTACTGAAGAATGGGTGGCCACAAAAGAATAAAGAAACGAAATAAACATGGTTCAGGAGCCTTCATGCATGTTACTATTCTCTGTCAATTAGTGATACTGGAGGAGACATCCTCTGCACGTGCCTATTGTACATCATGAAAAAATCACTACAGAAAAGATCCAAACCACTATTCACACTTCAGCTATTTTGCAATTTGCCAAAAGTATCAGCAAATATACAGCTTTAGTTATATTGTTAATATATATAAAAAATAAAATTAAGTTTTAATTTAAAATGCAACATGAAATTGCATTGCATGTAGGCTAGTAGAATATTTTATGTATGAAATAACACACTGACCTCTGATGCTGATACGCTGCAAATGACTGCAAAATGAATGAATGCAATGAGCTCACTACGCTTTCTAAGCAATCCCTAAATGTGTCATTGTGTGTGAATGTGATCATCCTGGATGATCTACAACACTGCAGAAGAGACCTGCTTTGTGTTTAGATGAATCACTGCATTCACATGATCCAACAAATGCAAATTTTTTTTGGTCCAAATAATACATGCTAACAGGACCCGAAATGAAGGTTTCTTTAAAGCTTGGTCGGATATTCCTTTCAGTCATATCGTATCACATCAGTACAGAACTGCCAGACCGGCCTCTTGACTGTGTAAATGGCATAACAATGCCTGAAATATACACACCAAAACAGCATACTGTTCTGTGGTACTTCCTAAGACTACAGCGATAAAAGCAGGGTGAGACCCAGAGTGGGTTCGTATGCAGGTCATTGCTCAGCCCATCTCACCCAGCACATTGTGTTGTGGCAGCTGGGTCAGAAGTTGTGTTCCTCAAGATGGGCAGAAGAAATGTCATTACCTGACTTGTGTGTGTGTGTGTGTGTGTGTGTGTGTGTGTGTGTGTGTGTGTGTGTGTGTGTGTGTGTGTGTGTGTGTGTGTGTGTGTGTGTGTGTGCACACGCGTGCAATAGCTCCATGAAAATGTCAACAGCCTCTTTTTACGCAGAAAGGTGCTAGAGCCCAGTCTCATTTTAAGTTCCTACAGATTTGCACCAAGCTAAATTTTCACTACTGTTCAATTACCGTTGTATAACAGAGGGAATTATTTTTACATATATACATACAGTCTTTGCATAAAAATACACACAGGAAGCATTCCATCTTAGCAACATTAATTAATCCACTTATAACAAACAATATTTGCCAATATTTAGAATTTTACCCTTTTAATAGTTACATTTTAGAACGTGGAAAATAATGAACAATTATGCACCAAGGGCCAGGTGGATATCATCGAACAGTCCTGAGATTAAATTTCGTGGTGACTATTCAGTTCATTGACATCCACCGAGCTGGACGTGAATAACTGTATAAGACATGGGAACATAAGCAAAAAAGCACACTTATGAGATTTTTATGGTTTATTTATTTAAAATCATGACCCATTCATGATCTCTGTTGCACGTTCAAGCTGTTGCATAAGAGATGTATAACAGCACCTTATATATACGTATGTGTGTGTGTGTGTGTGTGTGTGTGTGTGTGTGTGTGTGTGTGTGTGTGTGTGTGTGTGTGTGTGTGTGTGTGTGTGTGTGTGTATGCTTAATAACAAATAAGAGGATGAAACAACTACTCACAGTATAAAGATGAGTTAAATACAAACAAAATTTATTTAATCCAAACTGTTGTTATACTACACTACTGTTTTATAGTATTATCTAACGGCACAGTCATCCCTTGCCACTTCGCGATTTGAGCAGCGCGGTCTTGGTACATCGCGGTATTTTAATAATAATATATATATTTTTTTAAATATTCATAAAAAAAAATTCAAAATTTGCGCTGAAACTCGCATGTAAGCAAGCGGAAGGCAAGGTAGGCTGCATCCATTGTTTCCACTGAAGTGCCCCTCCTCCCCAGTTCAGGCAGGGACCGCCCACTCAACTCAATCCCGCAAGCTGATTGGCTTAGACGCGTGACGGTGTTGCCTCCCGCCCACTCAACTCAATCTCGCAAGCTAATTAGTTTAGCTGCGTGACGCTGTTGCCTTGCACATTTCCGCGGGATTTTTTGTGATCTTGTACTATAGTGTTTGTGAACGTCCTGCACAGCGGACAAGAGTTATTGTCAGAGGTGAGTACAGTACTTAAAGTATTTATACATAAATTCTATTTAAATATTAATACATTACAGTATTTACATATGCATATAACTGTGTAACGTTTAATATACACTTCTTGATATTGTAGAGACGCAAAAACATATAGAAATGAGACAACATGGTAGAAATGGGGGGGCGTTCCTACTTCGCTGTTTTTCGAATATCACGGCCAGGTCTGGTCCACATTATCCGCGATATTCAAGGGATGTCTGTATATGCTTCTTGTGTTTATGTTGTCGTGTGTCGTGTGTGTCGTATATGTCTTTGCACTGTGTGAAGAAACTGGAGGTAACAGGGCATGGGGACAGCATGCAAAGTCCACACAGAATCATCCATGCCAAGACAGAGACATGAATCCAGGACCCTGACCATTACGCTACTGTGTCACTTAGTTGAGATAATGGATAGATGGGTGCTATGTTCATGAAACTAAACTGTAATGAAATTTTGTGGCATTTGAAGATGATTAATTTATCTTAACAGGCACACAGTGTAACAAGAAAGCATTGCCCACACCACCGTGTTACTTCCAGCAGTATGTGCCATTGTTATAAGGAAAGTTGGGTCATACATTTATGCTGTTGGTGCCAAATTCTGAACCTACCCTCTGTGTACCTTTATAGAAAGTGCGCTAGCACCAGACCAGACTGTTTCCAGTCTTTCAGTGTCCAGGTCTGGTGAGTTTGTGCCCACTGTAGTCTCTGTTTTGTCTTCTGTTGTAGCTCATTCACAACAAAATTTAGTGTGTTGTCCATACAGTGATGCTTTTCTGCTCACCAAAATAGTGTAGAATATCCGCTTGAACAAGTCTGGATATTCTACTGCCACTCACAAGCTATTTTTTCTTGATTACACCATTTTGAAAAAATATTTAAAACTGTGGTGCCGAAGAATCCAAAAAAATGATCAGTTGTAGAAGTAGTCAAATCAGCCCATCTAGCACCAACGATGATCATTTACTCACTTGTTTGCTGAAGGCATTTAATCATACGGGTGACGGGGAAATTGGTGGCTGGCTCAGATGACTTTGGGCATAAACAGGGTACATCCTGCACAGCTTGCCAAATCATCACACACACACACACACACACACACACAAAACCACTCACACCCACCCTCTAGGCTCAATTCGAACAGCCAGTTAACCTAATAAACATGCCTTTAGACTGTAGTTGGAAATCTTCTTCTTCTTCTTCTTCTTCTTCTTTTACTTTCGGCTGCTCCCTTCAGGGGTCGCCACAGCAAATCATCCGCCTCCACCTCACCCTGTCCTCCGCATCTTCTTTTCTGACTCCAACGACCTTCATGTCTTCCTTCACCACATCCATAAATCTCTTCTTCGGTCTTCCTCGAGGCCTTCTGCCTGGTAGTTCCAACCTCAGCATCCTACTGCCAATATACTCACTATCCCTCCTCTGTACATGTCCAAACCATCTCAATCTAGCCTCTCTGACTTTGTCTCCAAAACATCTTACGTGGGCTGTCCCTCTGATATACTCATTTCTGATCCTATCCATCCTCGTTACTCCCAGGGAGAACCTCAACATTTTCATCTCCGCTACCTCCAGCTCTGCCTCCTTCCTTTTCCTCAGCGCCACTGTTTCTAAGCCATACAACATCGCTGGCCTCACCACCATCTTGTACACTTTTCCCTTCATTCTTGCTGACACTCTCCTATCGCACATCACACCGGATACTTTTCTCCAACCATTCCAGCCTGCCTGCACACGCTTCTTCACCTCTTTTCCACACTCTCCATTGCTCTGGATTGTTGAGCCTAAGTACTTAAAATCCTAGACTGGAAATAGGCAGGGGAAATGCCATGCAAGCATTGAGACAACTTTACACAGACATGGCCGCGCTCATGCTAACCACTATGCTACCATGCTGTCCTACCAATGATCATGCCATGGTTAAAATCACTGTGATAATATCAGACACTGTCTTCACTGTGATATTTGATTAGTTGAAGCTGCTAGCCCACATCTGCAAGGTTTTATGCATCACACTAATACCTCTTGATAATAGTACAGTAAAACCTCCGCTGACGAACGCTTAAGCTCACGAACTTTTCGCCTCAAGAACATTAAATTTGCGAGCATATAGTCTCTGCTGACGAACTAGTTTTCGGCGGACGAATCAAACCACGCGGTCGAACAACGCCACGGTGGCGGCCACGAGAAGCTGACGCACGCTCACGGCGTCACAGTTCGTCACCCCCTTTCTTTGAATAAGGTATATTTTTGTGTAGTTTTAAGGCTTATTTAGTAGAAAATTATGTTTTATGGGGACCTGGGAACGGATTATTCTCATTTTAATGGTTTCTTATGGGAAATAAATGTTCGGAAGACGAACTTTTCGCCTTACACACACTTTCTGGGAACCAATTATGTTCATGAGCAGAGGTATCACTGTAGTTTGTTTCAGGTTTAAATAATGACTAGGATCACATTCCAAAAAAACTGAAACCATGGATGAACATCACATGTGAAACTTCACACCAGCTACCGAAACCATGTTCGATGAGATGAAAGGGTGCTCTTCTACTGTTAATAGTTTAAAAGTTAAGCTGACCAAATGATCAACTAACTAAAACCTCTGAGTGTTCTAAAAACTGCATTCCAAGTATCAGTAATATTTATGCACACTGTACTGAGCTATTGAAACTTTTTTTTTGACCCTAAGCCAAATAAGAGTAGGTTAAAAGGTTGTTAGTCAGGCCATGACCTCAACAACCCCCACACACAGACCGCTAGCTAAGTGGTACACAGTCAAAGGGAAATGTGATCTTGATTATAAGGCACCACGTTATAAAACTCTAGTTGAAGGGATTTTGTTTGATGAGCAGTGACAGGCTGTGTTCATCTCACCGTGTGACATTAAAACAATGACCATTCCTATACTCTTTTTGGCTGGAGAGCCACTGAGCTTCTATAACTCGCTGTGTCGTCTTTAACTACTGTATGAGGAGACTATTAGAGTGAAACCAACAAAATGGAAATACCAGGATTGAAGGAAATGTGTTATACTGTAGTCTGGATATTGTCGAGCAAAATTTAATTGTCAGCCTCTTTTAATGGTGATTTATTACCTACATCACCATGCCCCTTTACTAAATACCCTCTTAAAAATATGAAGTAAGACTTCTTGAATGGACATTTTTTGCTTTTAATTTTGCTTAGTTGAAAACTATACAGTGATACCTCAGCTCACGAACATAATTGGTTCCCAGAAAGTGTGTGAGGCGAAAAGTTCGTCTTCCGAACATTTATTTCCCATAAGAAACCATTAAAATGAGAATAATCCGTTCCCAGGTCCCCATAAAACATAATTTTCTACTAAATAAGCCTTAAAACTACACAAAAATATACCTTATTTTATGTATAATAAATGTGCTATTGTATTGTAACTAAAGAAATAAACTGTACTGTATAATAAAGTGGTTTTATTTACCTTTGTGATGGTAGTTGATGGCTTGATGGAATGGAGTGGGAGGAGGAGGGAGAGAGGGACTTACTGTTTGGAAGGAGAGTTTGGAAACGCCTACTGTTTGGAAACACCCTTAGCCACACACGCACCCTTAATAGCTTCCTTGTTCTTAAGGATGGGAGCAATGGTAGACTTAGCGTACTGGTACTGGGACGCTGAGTCACACAAACGCACACCTCGTTCGTGTTTTTCAATGATCTCCGCCTGTGGTGGGTCTTTTTCGGTCCCATAATAGCAAAAGTACACTCAATATGGTCCAAAATGTCTATCAAACACAAACCACATCCGCACTCAAAGAAAGGAGGTGACGAACTGGGACGCCGTGAGCGTGCGTCAGCTTCTCGTGGCCGCCACCGTGGCGCTGTTCGACCGCGTGGTTTGGTTCGTCCACCGAAAACTAGTTCGTCAGCAGAGACTATATACCCGCAAATTTAATGTTCTTGAGGCGAAAAGTTCGTTAGCTTAAGCGTTCGTCAGCGGAGGTTTTACTGTAATTCTCTTAATGCCAAATTAAAAAGAACGATTTGGATGAGAGACGTTGACAGTACTTGTTTTTAAAATCCCAATCTGGCCATTATTACTTCCACCCAAAAAAGTTTTGGTAGTGGTTTTGTAATTGCCAGCATTTGTTTGCCCACAGTGGTGTACATATTCTTCAGCAAACATGGTGGGAACGCTATTCTATCTGACTCCCAAAGATGATTTTATTTTGGGCTGTGAAAGATGAAGGTAAGAGCTGGTTCACAAAGCTTTGGAGATTGACCATTTATAACATGGAAACAAGTGTCATAGACATGCTGTTACTATGAAACACTAATAGCAAACCATATAGCTTTTCAAATGAGATCCCTTTGACCCTTAATTACTTTGAAAGGTAACACCCTAACCATCTCATAAAACCTTCAGACGAGATTTTTTTGCTAATTTGGTGACAATCACTTTACATACATGAGCATGTAGTTAATTAGTAAAAGTCCATGTTCGACAGGTGGATGTACCTTCTACTCTATGAGTGGTCCTCTACTTTTGGCGTTCACCTACCTGCCATATGTGAAAAGGTTTGCAATTTTACTTTTTTGGATGCTTACAGAGGCAATTATGTATTTTAACATTCAAGGACTAGGTAGCGGGAATTCCTAGCTAGTTATTGATACTGGACATGGTGGTGGTGGTGTGGGGGGGGTCTGAGCATGTTGCAATATTGACATGTGTTTGTAACATTTTTTGGGATATTTTCAAGATAATTATTCATTCCCTCATTAAAAGCAGGTTTTAATTTATATAAGGTAAAAAAAACCCAAAAAACTTGTGACTAATTGTAAAATCTTGTAGAATTTTTCTGCCATTTAATACTACAATATGAAAAGTGTTACCCTGGGTTTACACTGGGGTTCAATGTGGACAATCTTCATGAATCAAAAAAAAACCCATAGAAATCTACGATTTAAAACCGTGCTTGGAGCACGACTAAGGTATTTAAAGATAGTCGGTCCATCCAACAGAAGAAACTTGAAGGAACCGTGTTTCCAAGATTCCCTAGGATGACACATCAAGATCTATTAAGCTCTACTGTGCTCAACTATGATGCCACTTTCTACCAGGATTGGTGTCAAATCATAATATATCATAATGATCAAGGAAAAAGTTTTGACAGTCAAGCATTTTGCCGCGATCAGTGCAATCATTACAAATCCACTAAGTTCACTCAGGATCATCACGATTTGATCCCATGGAAACCCCCCCCCCCCCACACACACACACACACTCATCACAATTGTCCTAAATCATGGGTCACTGCATCCCAGTGGAAACCGGGGGTTACTGATGTGACAACTTTGAGACTTCTGACTGGTTTGGTGGTGGAAGATCATATATTTTCATATTTTAACAATTTTTTATTGACTCTCTGTCTTGAATTGTAAACAAATTAGGCAATTTTGCCTTGTGACCCAGACCAAAAATGCAGCTGGTGAATACGATTGAATAAAACAGTAATTATATTCTCTTTATACTGCTTCATTTGTCTTTATTCTGCTCACTCAATCCCATGCGCATGACAACAAACACTGTGACTTTTTATTTACTGTCAGAATACACACCTTTGTTTTAGAGCTCAAACATGTCCTGGAGGTTTCCTTGCCCCAATTGGACTCTACTGATCTGATCTACTGATGTCTTATTAGTCCACACATTTTAAAATGTAAAAATAAATGTCTAATTTCTGGGTCATTCTTAAAGCCAAGGTGACAACAATGTTTTTTAAGCCAGGAATTGTATTCAAGCCATTGTACCTATGAGGTATTACATGAATTGTAGCAGAGGTATGCAGAGAGTGAATTTGGTGATTGTAAGAATGTCGGAATCAGAACTGTATCAGCTCTTGGCTGATACCCAAAGCTAAAATATGGGTCATAGCATCATCATTTCACTTGATTCCAAAACATTTATCATACCATATATGGATTTGCAATATCTTTTATTATAATTGTGATTGTTATGAGGGCTTTCCTTCACCTCCAGTTGTTAAAAGAGTGCAGTGTGCTTTTGAATTTGGCTTGACTTTCTGGGTGACATGTTAGGCCAGAGGCACCATCTTCCCCAGCACAAGCACAGACCAAAAGGAATAAAACCGCTTTATTCTTTCAGCCAGATGCATGCTCCTCAGAGATGACCTTGTTTCCCAACACATCAAATCTCTGCTAAATGAAGCTCAATATTATAATACTGCCCTCCCAAGCCAGACCGCAGTATCTGCAAAATCATGAAACTGAGAAAATTGAGCCCACTAGGTGGAGCTGATTGCACTTAGTCAGAAAAACATAAAAGGCCAATTTGGCTAAAATTGCAGATACTGCGGTCTGGCTTGGGAGGGCAGAATAGTTAAAGTGTCTTTAAAAAAAAAACCCAAAAAACATTAATTTTAATATACAAAAATCTTCACAGTACGGCAGGACAGTTTGGTCCCATGCAACATAGCAACAAGTAAATGTCTAAGTTAAACTGATATAATGCTGGGTCAGGTTCTCCCTGTGCTTCTGTGGGGTTTCTCCAGGTGTCCTGGTTTCCTCGCACAGTCCAAGGATATGAACATTAGGCTAATTAACTATTCTTAATTGCCCCTAAGTATAAATGTGAGTGTGATTGGATAGTTTGCGAGATGGGAATTACTGAATGAATAAAAGAATGAATGAATGAATCAATGATTAAATATTGCTGGGCCTAAACTAATATAGATTTGCATGAGGTGGATTTGAAAGCTGTGTACATAGAATCATGTGTCTATCTGTCATGGGAAAAATAGGTCTGTAAGTCAAAGTCTGTAAGTCTGTAAGTCAAATTGTATGATGTTCATACAAAATTGATTTCAATGTTGCATGACAAAAAACTTATATTCTCATATATTTCAGTGATACTTGATTGGCATACAACTGCATATATATATGCTTAAACTATTTTTACGATAATTATATGCTACAGATCGGCAAGTCCAGTACAGTATGCTTAATGTAGGGCAGTCGTCGGACGATTGCTAGAAAATCATATGAATACACATGAGTGCATGAGATGACCCAGAAAGCACAAAAAATTCATATGTCTATCATAACATCGCTGTAGGAAGTTCTGGAATATCCTAGAACAGATCTAGGAAATGGACCTGGAGAACAACCTAAGAAGGAATTATTTTGAATATGTTTAAACCTCTTCAAGAAGGGTCTGTTATGGCATTTTCCATTGCATAGTAGGTAAGTCTCATACAATATGCCTACAAATGTCTGAGGAATTTCCCATTTTTTCCCCGTTCACCTGATGTATATCTATTTTGTGACCTATGTGACAGAGCTTTAACTGCAAACAGAAAACTGTCGCATGCGACAGTAAAGAAAGTATCTCAACTGCTATTCCATTTAATAAGTTTGAGAAAATTAGTTTTTGTTCTGATTATTAGAAAATTTACCTTCAAAAGTGAGAAATTGTGTCTGAGAAATGAGATTACATATTGCTTTATAATTTTATTATCTGATGTAAAGACTTAATGGGGAAAAATATCAGAATTGCAAATCCACTTGTAATATATACAGTATATACTATATATACTATATACAGTATATATATATATATTTATATATAAATATATATATATATATATATATGTGTATACGCACACACACACACACACACACACACACACACGCACACGCACACACACACACACACTCTCATATGAGTATATATACTCATATACTCACACAATATAACACTCTTTAACAGTTAAAAAAATGTTTGCATTATTAATCAGCACTCACACAGTTAGTTCGAGTTGCAAGGTGTGGCCTGATCATGCAGGAGCACAACTGTTAATATTTTATCCTCACCCACTCGATATGAGAAACTGTAATGTGAAATCCTCTGCTTCTGGGATAATAGCACATATTCCATGAGAACAGAAAGACGTGATATCAGATGAAGAGCCAAGGAAATACATTTTCCATTTGAAAATCCAAACTCAAAAACAAATAAATAAAATAATTTCAAAAGCGCATTATTTATTAATATTGTACTTTTCACCAAAGAAATTGTTGGTGTGGCTGTTGCTGTCGGTTTGCTTTTTTTGGGTTAATTTAGCTGATGAGGCATATAGTTCACAAAGCTGAAGTGATTCTCTCTTTTTTGGTAATAATAATAATAATAATAATAATAATAATAATAATAATAATAATAATAATAATGACATTGTGGGATGGTGGTAAGGTGCTGGATTACCGATCCCAAGGTTGGGGGTTCAAGCCCCACCGTCAACAGGTTGTCACTGCTGTACCCCCACTGCTGTACCCCCACTGCTGCTAACTGGATAATCAAAGGCCAGCCATGTCTCTCACTGTCTATGGTGAGAAGCGTGTAAAAGAACTATTGCTGACTTTCGTCAGGAGTAGGCTACAAAGGGAGGCTACAGTGTGTTTGTGCCCTGCAATGCCTAGCGAGTTGTCCAGGGTATACTCTGCCCTTGCGCAGAGTCAGCTGAGATGAGCGCCATCCTCCTTGCGACACTAATTAGGATTCAGCAGTTCAGAGAATGAATGAATGGATGATAATAACAATAATCCTATATTTCCTACAAATATTTATTCATTCACTTTCTAAGCTGCTTAATCCTAAGCTAAGGGTTGTGGGAAGGCTGGCACCCATCTCAATAGAATCTAGGCAGGGGCTGGGTACAACCTGTATAACTCACCAGGCCATTGCAGGGCAACACACACACACACACACACACACACACACACACACACACACACACACACACACACACATAAAAACTCACACCAAAAGGTGATTTGAAACAGTCAATTATACTAGTCCTTCTCAAAAAATTAGCATATTGTGATAAAGTTCATTATTTTCTGTAATGTACTGATAAAAATTAAACTTTCATATATTTTAGATTTAGTGCACCCCAACTGAAATATTTCAGGTCTTTTATTGTTTTAATATTGATGATTTTGGCATACAGCTCATGAAAACCAAAATTCCTATCTCAAAAAAATTAGCATATCATGAACAGGTATTCTAAAACGAGCTATTAACCGAATCATCTGAATCAACCAATTAACTTTAACTCCTGCAAAAGATTCCTGAGGCTTTTAAAAACTCCCAGCCTGGTTCATTACTCAAAACCGCAACCATGGGTAAGACTGTTGTCCTGACTGTTGTCCAGAAGGCCATGAAGGAAGAGGGTAAGACACAGAAAGAAATCTCTGAGCGAATAGGCTGTTCCCAGAGTGCTCCACCAAGGCACCTCAGTGGGACGTCTGTGGAAAGGAAAAAGTGTGGCAGAAAACGCTGCACAACCAGAAGAGGTGACCAGACCCTGAGGAAGATTGTGGAGAAGGGCCGATTCCAGACCTTGGGGGACCTGTGGAATCAGTGGACTGGGCTACATGTACCACATTCCCCAGGTCAAGCCACTTTTGAACCAGAAACAGCGGCAGAAGCACCTGACCTGGGCTACAGAGAAGCAGCACTGGACTGTTGCTCAGTGGTCCAAAGTACTTTTTTGGGATGAAAGCAAATTTTGCTTGTCATTCGGAAATCAAGGTGCCAGAGTCTGGAGGAAGACTGGGGAGAAGGAAATGCCAAAATGCCTGAAGTCCAGTGTCAAGTCCCCACAGTCAGTGATGGTCTGGGGTGCCATGTCAGCTGCTGGTGTTGGTCCACTGTGTTTTATCAAGGGCAGGGTCAATGCAGCTAGCTATCAGGAGATTTTGGAGCACTTCATGCTTCCATCTGCTGAAAAGCTTTATGGAGATGAAGATTTCATTTTTCAGCACGACCTGGCACCTGCTCACAGTGCCAAAACCACTGGTAAATGGTTTTCGTACCATGGTATTACTGTGCTCAATTGGCCTGCCAACTCTCCTGACCTGACCCCCATAGAGAATCTGTGGGATATTGTGAAGAGAAAGTTGAGAGACACCAGACCCAACACTGTGGATGAGCTTAAGGCCGCGATCGAAGCATCCTGGGCCTCCGTAACACCTCAGCAGTGCCACAGGCTGATTGCCTCCATGCCAAGCCGCATTGAAGCAGTCATTTCTGCAAAAGGATTCCCGACCAAGTATTGAGTGCATAACTGAACATAATTATTTGAAGGTTGACTTTTTTTGTATTAAAAACACTTTTTTTTTTATTGGTCAGATGAAATATGCTAATTTTTTTAGATAGGAATTTTGGGTTTTCATGAGCTGTATGCCAAAATCATGAGTATTAAAACGATAAAAGACCTGAAATATTTCAGTTGGGGTGCAATGAATCTAAAATATACCAAAGTTTCATTTTTATCAGTACATTACAGTAAATAATGAACTTTATCACAATATGCTAATTTTTTGAGAAGGACTAGTAGTATTGTGCATGTTTTTGGGCGACTGGAGGAAGCCAGAGTACCCGGAGTAAATGCACACAAGCATAAAAGTACATATAAACTCCACACAGAAATGTCCGAGCTCATGAATCAAACCCAGGACTTCGTGCTATGAGGTGGACATGCTCACCACTGCGCCACTATGGCATCTTCCTATAATAAAATTATTATTATTATTATTATTATTATTATTATTATTAATAATAATAATAATAATAATAATAATAATAATAATAACAATAATAATAAATTTATGATATTGTATTATATAATGTTTCAAATATAATGAACTCATCCTCACCTCACTAAAATTCTGCTTCAAAAAGGCACGCTTCTATCCACAATCACATGCATTTGTCCCATGATGCAGCATTATCTGTATCAGCCTGAAGGTTTTATAGCACTCAAAGCCAAATTTTCAAAATTAAGGCTATGACTCAACAAAAAGGGTGGGATGTTATTTACTGAAACCTACACATGTAATACCAGGACATTTTTGTATATAGTTTATGTATTAATTTATTTTTACTCTTTGACAAAACTCTTTTTGATGTTTATTAATATTACTGATATTTAATGGGCAACCAATACGTGTGAAATAATTAACAGTAAGAAAGTCAGTTAAATATTCTAACATTGAGCTGGTGATTATATTATTGAACGTGGGAAATATTTCAGTAATTGGGATCAGATTATAGAGACGGTTTACATAAAATATCTTTTTTTTTAATTGCTCATTGAAGCTTTACTTTTCAAAATATAATGATGCTTATACACAGTGTGCATCAACATACAATACATTCATCCATTTATTCATTTTCTGAACCGTGTAATCCTAATTAGGGTCGAGGGGAGGCTGGTGCCCCTCTCAGCCGACTCTGGGTGGAGTACACAATAGACAGCTTGCTAGACCATCACTGGGCCAACACTAACACAACCATGCACACTCACACCTAGGTGGTGATTTGGATAAGTTACTTAACCTTCTATGCATGTTTTTGGACTGTGGAAGGGGGTCGCCACAGCAAATAATCTGCCTCCATCTCACCCTATCCTCTGCATCTTCTCTTACACCAACTGCCTTCATGTCCTCCTTCACCACATCCATGAATCATCTCTTTGGTCTTCCTCTAGGCCTTCTGCCTGGTAGTTCCAACCTCAGCATCCTACTACCAATATATTCACTATCCCTCCTCTGTACATGTCCAAACCATCTCAATCTAGCCTCATTGACTTTGTCTCCAAAACCACTTCCATGTGTTATCCCTCTGATGTTTTCATTCCTGATCCCATCCATCTCGTTACTCCCAAAGAGAACCTCAACATTTTCATCTCTGCTACCTCCAGCCCTGCCTCCTGTCTTTTCCCCAGGGCCACTGTTTCTAAACCATATAACATCAATGGCCTCAATACCGTCTTGAAAAATTTTCCGTTCATGCTTGCCGATACCCTCCTATCACACATCACACCGGACACTTTTCTCCAGCCATTCCAACCAGCCTGTACACGCGTCTTCACCTCTTTTCCACACTCTCCATTGCTCTCTCCATTGTTGAGCCTAAGTACTTAAAATCCTCCACCTTCTTTACCTCTGCTCCCTGTAACCTCACCACTCCTCTTGGGTCCTTGTCGTTCACATACATGTATTCTGTCTTACTGAGGCTAACCTTCATTCCCCTCCTTTCCAGGGCATACCTCCACCTCTCTAGATTTTCCTCCACTATGCTCTCACTACAGATCACAATGTCATCTGAAAACATTATAGTCCATGAGGGATCTTGTCTAACTTCGTCTGTCAGCTTGTCCATCACCATAGCAAACAAGAAGGGGCTCAGAGCTGACCCTTGATGCAGTCCCACCTCCACCTTGAACTCTTCTGTCACACCGGCAGCACACCTCACCACTGTCTTACATCTCTCATACATGTCCTGCACCACTCTAACATACTTCTCTGCCACTCCAGACTTCCTCAAAGCAAACACCGCACCTGTGGTGCTCTTTCTTGGCATGAAACCAAACTGTTGTTCACAAATGCTGACCTCTGCCCTTAGTCTATCTTCCACTACACTTTCCCATAACTTCATCATATGGCTCATCAACTTTATCCCTCTGTAGTTGCCACAACTCTGCACGTCTCCCTTGTTCTTAAAAATGGGCACTATCACACTTCTCCTCCATTCCTCTGGCATCCTCTCACTCTCTAAGGCCTTGTTAAATGTTCTTGTCAGAAAATCTACTGCTACCTCTCTTAGACACTTCCATACCTCCACCGGTATGTCATCAGGACCAACTGCCTTTCCAATCTTCATCCTCTTCAATGCCCTCCTCACTTCACCCTTACTAATCTTTGCTACTTCCTGGTCTTCAACTATCACCTCTTCTACTCTTTTTCTCTCTCTCATTTTCCTCATTCATCAGCTCTTCAAAGTATTCTTTCCATCTTCCCAGCAGACTTCTGTCATCAGTCAATACATTTCCCTCTGTTCTTAATCACTCTAACTTGCTGCAAGTCCTTCCCATCTCTAGTTCTCTGCTGTGCCAACCTGTATATATCATTGTGGGAGGAAACAGGAATGCTCAGAGAAAACCCACACAAGCACAGGGAGAATATGCAAACTCTGCACAGAAACGTTTGATCTGGGAATCAAACCCAGGACCTTCTCCTGCAATACATATTAATAGTAAATGCAAATAAATTATATATTAGAGATCATGTACTGGATCATATCATATTAATCTACATGGTTCAGTGTCCAACTGCTTCAGGTCCCAGTTGCTGATTATCCTCTTTGATCAGGATCTATTCAGTTTTGGACAGCATATTAATGATATAAGCCTGTGTTGGAGAAGGTAGAATTAATCATGAGTTTGGACAAAAGAGGCAGAGAAGCTGTTGCAGACCCTGATCTTACTCAACTTAGTACATTAAGGAGAGAAATGAGCCATACAACATGTGTTTACCGTACACTCTCACATTTATTCAGCTAGAATCAGCAATCTTTGCAAGGAAATAATGTCATATAAAGCAATAGTTTATTGTAAGAAACATATAAACAAACTCCCTAACACTTCTTTCAAGTATCTGGACTTTGAGCACTAATAGTTCGAAATTGCACAAAATGTGCGTCCTGATACCAAAAGCAGCTCTGCAAACAATACACAAATAAATAAACCAACATCTTACCTGCAAGGATTAAACACCACTTAACCACCTCGGTGCAAAACCGACAGATCGAGCCAGGTGGACTTTGTGTTATTATTACTCCACTGCTCATGGAGCGCATTTCACCCGAGGACGCAGCGGAGAGCTGAGCGACTGTGGAAAGCCATAAGGCTCAGAAACAGAGCACTTAACATTCGAAGTTTGCTTCTTGTGCTGCAGTTGATTTTATCCTGGTGAATTTAAGAACATGCAAATGCAATCAAGAAAAGTATATTACAGTTCTCATCATACAACCCCTTAATCCTAATTAGGGTCACAGGGAGGCTGGTGCCTATCTCAACCGACTCAGAGGGTGGAGTACACCATGGAGAGATCTTCAGGTCATCGCAGGGCAGATAAACACTTTCTCATCATAGAAATCTCCTGTTGATGATGTACACATGGACTGTTCATAAACAGTGAAGTTGACTTTTTACTGCTACTGATAAACTTTTTACTTAAAATAATAATAATAATAATAATAATAATAATAATAATAATAATAATAATAATAATAATGGTGGCAGTGGTATAGGGTGCTGGATCACTTATCCAAAGATTGGGGGTTCAAGTCCCACTCTCCACAAGATTGTCACTGTCCCCCCCAGTGCAGCTAACTGGGTTATCAAAGGCCGGCCATGTCTCTCACTGTCTATGGTGTGAGGAATGTAAAAGAACCATTGCTGACTTTCGTAAGAGTAAGCTGCAAAGCCATTGGCATGTTTCCGCCCTGCAATGGCCTGGCGAGCTGTCCAGGGTGTACTCTGCCCTCGCCCGGAGTCGGCTGGGATGGGCGCCAGCCTCCCTGCGACCCTAATTAGGATTAAGTGATTGCAGAAAATGAACTGAACTGATAACAACAACAACAACAACAACAACAACAACAACAACAATAATAATAATAATAATAATAATAATAATAATAATAATAATAATAATAATCCTGGTTTCTCACCAGCACCTGCACCTAAAAATTGGTGCTGCATCAATTCAAAAACTACACTCAAAACTTTAGAAATTGCCTCAGACTATGCAAAAAACAACACAGAAGGTAATTTCATCTTAGATATTGTGTTGTGCTGCAATGGTCTGGAAAGCTGTCCAGGGTGTACTCTGCCCTCCCCCAGAGTTGGCTTAGATGGACAACAGTCTCCCCGCATCCCTAATTAGGATTAAACGGTTCAGAAAATGAATGAATAGACATTGTGCTTGTGATTCTGAGATTGGCTGAGTTCTGTTTGAAACTATTATATTTTCTAAAGCTTTTTGGAACTGCGGTTCTACAGACATTTATTCAGCGTTTCAGAGTATAATACATGTTAAATATACATTAACTGGACACAAAACACCCAAGACAGGAAATTGACTCCAGGCCTCCTTGCTGTGAGGCGGACATGCTAAACACGGTGTCACCGTGCCACTCTCTGCTGCTGTTATTGTTATCATCATCATCATCATCATCATCATCATCATCATATATTTATATTTACAGAATTTGGTAGACAATCTTATCCAGAGCAACTTCCAGTTATTATTTTTATACAAATGAGCAATTGAGGGTGAAGGGCTTTGCTCAAGGGCCCAACAGTGGTGATAGTGGCAATTGAGCCGCTGACCTTCTCCACTGCTCATAATCATCATAATAGCTAAATAATGCACTAGTATGTACCTATTATATAATTTCTGATTATTAAACCAGTTTATGTTCTACTAGCCAACACAACTGACTTGATACTTTTCATGTTATTATAAATAAAACAATCCTTCATCATTTCAAGTTCATACATATTTAAGTGTTAATTTATATACCCACTCTGTGAGATCTGCAATGCTTCATATATCCAGCAGGTAACAACACATTATTGTCCAGCATGACTGCTGACTTCTTATCACCTTCCTCAACTGTCTATGTTTCTTCCTGCCAACAAAAAAGGCAATGCACAGCTTTGAACTCATTTTGTGAGAGAAGAGGTTCTGTTACAGCACTTTTCTAATCGTGCACATTCATAAAAATCAGAATGGCTCCTTTTGGCTTCCCATGGGAACCTGTTGTGTTTTAAATGGGCGTTTCACAGACACTGGGTCTAAGACTGGTTTATTCTGCCAAGCCTGTTTTAGTGCATAGTGGTTGTGAATAGTTATTTAATTATTACAGTGATCAGACTTTCAAACTAAACCATGTCAAGGTAGTAGCAAATGTTTGAAAGTTGCAATTTTGCAGTAAGTCATAAGATTAGAACATCATTTGTTGGGAAACAAACATGGCACTGTTAGGTGGGCATGCATTATAAATGAGTTAAATTCATGGCTAAATGCCAGTAAATAGCTCTAGCGCCATCTGGCAGTCCATTAATGTGTTGTGAAAGTTGACATGTCCAGGAAGACTGGTGACTACAGGCTGTGTGAAGGACAGAGGCCAGCCATACTTTTTTCTCCTGGAGCGGCACTGTAAAGGTGCATTGTCCTGCATTAATAATAATGTAGGAAAAACTATAGGGGCAACTCTTTTTCTCAGCTTGTGCACCACTGCATGCTTGCTCACAAATATAAGAACCCTGTATAGCACTGCGCCACATATTATCTACTTGAAGGGCAGCTTTTATGGCACACACGCATGGGGCAATCTGGAGGACATGATCATATTTTCTAGCTCATGATGATAGCTCAGATAATCCTGTATTGTCCTGTGTGGGGCTTGCATGTTCTCCACATGCTTGTGTGGGTCCATGCACATTAGTATAATTGCCTGTTTCAATTTGCCCCAGATGTGAGTGCATATAGTGAGTATGTTGGCCCTGCAACGGACAGGAAAATTGTTCTGGGTATGCCTTGCCTTTGCTGAGATTTGACTGAGATAGGCACGAGCCTCCTCATAGAATCGAGCAGTTCTGCAGATAAATGAATGACTGACTGACTGAATGAATGAATTTCTGTACTGTTAAATGATTTATCAAGCATGGTTTTAGTAATGAGAGAGAAAACCATCAATATTTACAGGACAGAAATAATAAGCACAAGTATATAGTTTCAAAATGCTGTTTATACATGTTGTATGATGTAATGTCTCAATGTCATCACACTATCAGAATCATTACTAAATACAGTATCAAGGCATACAAATGATACTGCTGTTTTGATCCCCCCAGCCCCATTCCCACTCCCGTAATGTCTATGGCTAGCCAGGAGAGGGCAGTACACGCTCTGAATAGTGAGTAATGTAATGACGAAATCTCTCAATTTTTCCTGTAGCTCAGAGAAGCAGCTAAGTATATAAAGAGATAAAAATATACAGAGTGTGTAGTCCATCTATGCCAACAATTACTCCCAGTGAACCAATAGCTAAGACAATGCAATCCTATCACCATTTAATCAAGTGCCTTAGTTAAAAAACCTCTACTGTTGATCTACTCATAGAGATCCCATAATACGTATTCCATCTCTATGGATTTAATCTTATTAATTCGAAATTTTCCGTTGAGTGGTTTTTATCACATGATTAAACAAAACAGTTTTTTTGCAGTACACAATAATATTTCCATGTGCACTATAAGTCTATTTATGCAACAACTAATTCAGGCCCGCTGCTGTAAAGGGCCCGTTCACTTCCCAGGTATATTACACAAACGTGAAATACAGTGTTATCTCTTTGAAATACAATGGGACTGGCCAGGCATGATGATGGGAGTAATTAATAAAGTAAGTTATTTTAAACAGACACAGAAATAAAACAAGATGTAAAACAGGTGAATAAGTGACACTAAGCCCATGAGCAGTGGTGTTTCACCAGAAATTGTTTATATTAATTAAAAATTGACTGATAATGGAAGTTAAAACACATACCTTATTCCCTAGTGAATGGTCACCTTTAAACGGGTGAACAGTGTTCCAAGAATTCTTATATTTTATGCAACTGCACTGTGATGTTTAAGTGCCTGTATGGCATGGCCTGTCTATGTCAAACACATAAAATTTAAATTGAAGAAGCTGATATCATGAAATGGTCAGTACCATTACGTTAGTAACACCAACAGACTGGTAAACTCTACGGTTTACCTTGGCTATATTTCTGACTTCATAAGATGAAGTAAAATGAAAAGGGGAAGTGAGATTCCACAGATACAGCTTTAAAGTTAATGTATAAATCACTGTGAGTTACAGTGGCTATTCAGGTAGCTCTTCAGAATCCATTTTCATTCATGGAGAAAAAATAAATGTGTTATTTAGTCATTCTGTGTTCAAAATGTTGTGGTTTTTACACCCGAGCCTTGTGGCTCATCAGGCCGGTGCTTATCCCCGGTTTCCATTGCGTGAAGCGACAAGGAATTCAACTCCCCCTGGATGGGACGCTAGTCCATCGCAGGTTACCTTCCCAGTATATTTTTACTGGTACCCATTTATACTGCTGGGTGAACAGAGGCACACTTGTGGTTGAGACCTTGCCCAGGGGTCTTAGCACAGTGAGGGTCTCAGTGGGATTCAAACTCACAACCTCCCGATCATGAGCGCAGCACTGCTATGCCACCGGCCCCACATGTTCAAAATGTTAGTTACTGTTAGCTATTCACTCTTTCTTTCATTATCCACCCTGCTTATCTTTTTAGTTCTGCAAGGAAATCTAAAGCTCAGCCTTGCTGTTATTATTATTATTATTATTATTATTATTATTATTATTATTATTATTATATTGTTTACTAAGTCTGTGTAAGGACCTTTTAAATATAGAATTTTTATGTATTTATTTTATAGCAGTTTGTGTGTTGTTAATTTGAGCCTTCTTTTCTGTTTGTAACTTGACCCCTTGAACAACCGCACAATAATTCCTATGTGTGTAAAAGCACAAATGGCTATTAAAAGCCCTGAATCCTGAATCCTGACTTTGGATGAAAGACAGGATACACACTGAACAGGTCATCAATATGTTGCAGGACTAATAAATACAAACAATTCTTAACACTCATATTCACACCTATGGGTACAATTAGAGTAGCCAGTTTAGCTGCAGGGCATGAATTTGTATTGCGAGAGGAAGCCAGGGTATCCAAAAGGAAACCCAGGCAATCATGGAGGTGGGGGGCAAGTGAACTCCATATGAAAATGCCTCTGCTGGCCACAGAACTCAAACCCAGGAACTTCTTGCTGCTAGGCAAGAAGTATATATATATATATATATATATATATATATATATATATATATATATATATATATATATATATATATATCAGAGATGAGGCACTCACAACAATACTGTCGGATTGAATATTGGTACTGTAATGATTATTTGCAACCTTGGAAAATATGTACAACTATAGCCCAACTATGTTTATATTAGGTATAACTGCACTTTTGCTCATGCAATAATGCTCAAATATGTTGCTATTTGACATAGTATATGGTGGGGGATTTGTACAGTGTGTAATGTTCCACACTACTGCAGGAAGGATTATTTGAAGCCCAAACCTGTCACAGCTTTATTGTCTGGGCATTGAGCACTGCTCTTAAGCCTCAGCTGCTCTGCTGAAATCTTTGGATTGTATCCTGAGTTTTAGGAAAGCCATGTTGGATGAAAATGTCTACCAAATGAGAAGCAAAAACAAAGGAACAACTAAAAAAGTGCAAATAGAAACCTGTTCATGTAAATTAACCACTGCAGTTATCATTCAGTGAATTCTCCAAACAACTCTCCTCCTTTGCTTTATGTCTAATGGCCTGCTCCAGGTCTGATGTCCTGCTTTTTTGATGGTGTGGGGCGGATGATTGGGCGTGCTGGTTAAGTGTTTAATGGCAGAACTTAGTTTGCGAAGATAAGCTACATGTCAGGGACATAGTCTCATTGTTTACAACGGTAAGGCTAAATTAAACCTTATGACCTCATGATGCTGGCAATCTGGGGTGGAGAAAAAAGGCAAGCAGTATTTACAGTATTTGTGTGCATAGCAAGCTTCTAAAAAGTCATAGCCTAAAAAAAGCTTCAGCTACAGCACAATACATATGCTAACATGAATTAGCACTCATAGCAAGAAGTCGGGTTTGTGCCACGTAAAAAGAGCTTCTGTGTCGAGGTTGGATGTTTTCCCACAGTCCAAAGACATTCATATCAGGCTGTTTCAAATCTGGATGTGACTGTGAACTGGATTTGTAAAGGAGTACCTGGCCAGAATCGGATAAGTTAGGCTCCAGCCCCTCTACGACCCATTAAGTGTCTCGGAAAATAATAATAAAAAAAAATTGTATGAGTGAATAAATTCGATCTAAAAATGTTTTGGCAGCTCTGTTTGTTGTGGTCAGTGGTTGAAGGGAAGTTCACTTTTGCATTGGTTATTCACATATTGAATTCACCACAGATGAGGATGTGACACTGGAATAGATTAGTGACTTGATCAAGGCATACCTTGCTTCTCACATTGGCCAAATGGGATGACATGCTTCAGGGGAGGGGCTAAATCCACGTTCAGCTTGGATACTCTACTTACATAGGAAGGAAGACCTTAAACAGAGATATAACCCAGGATTTACAGTCCAGGCTTCAGGTATACAGTGGTATGAAAAAGTATCTGAACCTTTTGGAATTTCTCACATTTCTGCATAAAATCACCAACAAATGTGATCTGATTCATCTACAGATGAAAAAACAGTGTCTGCTTTAACTAAAACCACCCAAACATTTATAGGTTTTCATATTTTAATGAGGATAGCATGCAAACAATGACAGAAGGGGGAGGAATAAGTAACTCAACCCTCTGTCTAAGGAGACTTAAAGAGTAATTGAAACCAATTTTTACCAAACAATTTAAATCAGGTGTGTGCCCAATCACTGATGAGTGGCTTAAAGCTGCCCTGCCCACTATAAAACACACGCCTGGTAAGAATTGTCTTGATGAGAAACATTGTCTGATGTGCACCATGGCTCGCTCAAAAGAGCTGTCTGAAGACCTGCAATCAAGAATTGTTGATTTGTATAAAGCTGAGAAAGGATACAAAACCATCTCTAAAAGTCTGGATGTTCATCAATCGACACTCAGAGAAGTTGTCTACAAATGGAGAGTTTAGCACTGTTGCTTCTCGCCCATGGAGTGGCCGTACGCCAAAGATGACGCCAAGAGTTCAGCGCAGAATACTCAGAGAGGTAAAAAAAAAACCCTAGAGTGTCTGCTAAAGATTTACAGAAATCACTGGCACAGTCCAATATCTCTGTGCACACATCAACTATATGTAAAACAATGGCCAAGAATGGTGTTCATGGGAGGACTCCAAGGCGGAAGCCACTGCTGTCTAAAAAAAACATTGTTGTTCGTTTAATGTTCGCAAAAAGGCACTTGGACACTCCACAGAAGTTTTGGTAAAATATTGTGTGGACTGATGAAACCAAAGTTGAATTGTTTGGGAGGAACACACAACGTCATGTGTGGAGAAAAAATGGAACAGCTCACCAACATCCACACCTCATCCCCACCGTGATGCATGGTGGAGGGTGCATCATGGTTTGGGGCTGTTTTGCTGTCTCGGGGCCTGGATAACTTTCAAATATTAATGGAAAAATGAATTCAAAAGTTTATCAGGATGTTTTGCAGAAAAACCTGAGGCCGTCTGTCAGACAGTTGAAGCTAAAAAGAGGATGGATGCTGCAACAAGACAATGATCCAAAACACAGAAGTCCAGACTTGAACCCCATTGAGATGCTGTGGCATGACCTCAAGACAGCGATTCATGTCAGACATCCCAGGAATCGGACTGAACTACAGCAGTTTTGTAAAGAAGAATGGGCCAAGATTAGTCCTGAGCGATATGCCAGACTGCTCTGCAGCTACAGGAAGCATCTGGTTGAAGTTATTGCTGCCAAAGGGGAGGCACAAAATATTAAATGTAATGGTTCAGTTACTTATTCCTCCCTCTTCTGTCATTGTTTGCATGCTATCCTCATTAAAATATGAAAACCTATAAATGTTTGGGTGGTTTTAGTTAAAGCAGACACTGTTTTTTCATCTGTGTGATTTTGACAAAGATCAGATCACATTTGATGGTGATTTTATGCAGAAATGTGAGAAATTCCAAATGGTTCAGATACTTTTTCATACCACTGTACTATCAAATCAAACAGCAGAACATCAGATTGCATGTATGCAGTTAACTGGTCTTTGTGTTGAAATGTGTAATATGTTATATGCAGTGTTATCATACTCCGTTGTAAAGAATACTCTGAGAAACACTGACATTTGGAGATAGGATAAGACCCCTTGTTCTTGCCCATCATAATTTACTCTTCTCAGGTAAACATCTGTGATACCCTTTATCAATTACATCCAGCTTTGGTGGCACAATGCATAATGCTGGATGCCAGCAGTCTAGTGGACTCCAGCCATGGTGGCTATATGCTACAAAAGCAGATACTTAGGGATTTTTTTCTTAAATTAAGTCTATGTGAATATAGTATAATAAAGAAATACCCCCAATTTTTTTTTCTCTCTCCAGGCTCATTTCATACTAGAATGTCTGCCATCATAGAAAAAAGATGCTACTAAATTGTACCATAATCATTGATCATTGAACATCATGTTCATCTCATGATGTTTCACCATTAATAATGCATATATTGTAGCTTTAATATGTATATTTAGGAGAAAAGTAAAAGAAAGACAATGGGAGATGAATGCAATGCATCTTCAAAACGAATTTCAGCTGTTGTTGCCATTAATGTAAAATTTGTGGAATGTCCCATCTAATGTGGTATGATGGCGCATTGATTAGCACATCTGCCTCACTGCCAAAACATCCTGGATTCAAGTCCAAGACTCAGCGAGCTTGTGTTCACAAGGAGCTTGAATTCCCCCTGTTCTTGCATGAGTTTTCTCCAAGTGTTTTCTTTCAAAGTCCAAAGGTATGAGTCAGAACGATGTGGCTGTTTAGGGTGTACTTCATCTTCACTCGGAGTCAACTGAAATAGGCTCCTGCCTTCCTGTGACCCTAAAAGGATTCAGCAGTTTGGGAAATGAATGAATCAATCAATGTCACATGTAAAGGGCACGTGTAAAGATCAATTGGCGATGCTATACTGCAGGCTAGGATAGCCTTCATCTCTATGCCTCTTTGCCACAATGTCTCACCAGTCTGAGCTATATTGTATATACTTGTTTATGATGTCATGGAGAAGCAGGGTAGCTAGAACCCTGAAACATTTATTTTTACAGATAAAAGGCTTACATTTAAGGTACACATGATATCTTCTAGACGGTGCCAACCAGGTTGAGAGAATTATCATTTTTCTGAGCATGTGATGAGTAAACTGAGATATATTGATTAGGTAGGAATTAAGCAGTGCTATAATTTAGGTGACCTGTAACTTTTTCTTCACATCCAACTGGTAGACAGTTTGGTAGCCATCATCCCAAGCGTAGATCTGCTTATCTTGAGGGTAATAGTGCATGCTTGAATGACTGGAGTAGCGCTTTGGGAAGTACATGACTGGTAATTCCTCAGTCCAGAACGTGTCATGGATATCAAACAGGCACTGAATGCTGGAGCGTCCTCCAGAGTGTGAGTTGTAGACAACATACATGGTGCCACAGACTATGAAGGCTCCTTCTGCATTGTGGCTCTTGCAAGTCGTATCCCATGTGTGCTCCACAGACAGGCTTTTGGGGTCCAGCTTAGTGATCACAAGATTTCCTCCAAAGTCTGGATCTGCATGCATGGCCCATAATCCAATTTCATCCACAGCAAAGTCCAGGAAAGTGTGTGGGAAAAGCCCGTAAACTGGTAGGCGTCCAGCAGTAGGAAGAAGCATGCGATCAGCCACGGTGCGATTGACGAGGCTAACCTTCAGCACTTCATTTTGGGTGTCAGCATTATGATAGTAGACAAATCCATCATAAACAGCATGACCTGTTCCCTGCCATGGGCGAGGGAGCTGGATGACCTTGGGCTTGCTGGTTGAATTGAAGTCTGTGAAGATTTTAAATGAACCATACTGAAGCAGGGTGTTGTTCTTGGAGCCGCTGAAAAAATAAATCTTGGAGGAGCCTGTGGTTGGATCTTTTAACCATGAGCCTACTACATCGTCTGTCTTCTTGAGGATTTTTTGTGATTTGATGCCAGAGAATCTGGTGCTACACTCTGAATGAAGGAAACAGGAGAAACTAATTATATATTTTAAAATAGTTTTATTCCTTACAACACTTGCTAACTGGGTTATCAAAGACCAGCCATGTCTCTCATTGTCTATGGTGAAAGGATATTTAAAAAACATTGCTGACTTTTGTCAAGAGTAGGCTGCATTGCCATCAGTGTGTTTCTGCTATGCGATGGCCTGGCAAGCTGTACAGGGTGTACACTGCCCTTGCCCAGAGTTGGCTGAGATGGGCGAAAGTCTTCCTACAATGCTAATGAGTATTAAACGGTTTGGAAAATGACTGACTGAATGAATATAACATTTGTTATTATGCTATTATAGACAAATAACAACTAGTGGTGTGTTTTAAAGCTCTGACAATGGAAACTCCCTGCATATATATATGTATATATATATATATATATATATATATATATACGTTTAATAAATATTAGTGTAGAGCCAACACACACACACACACACACACACACACACACACACACACACACACACACACACACACACACACACACACACACACACACACACACACACACACAGCCATTTACACTAAAACCTATGATTGATATACAGTCCTAACATCCATCCCCTGACAGCCAATTAGCCCAATGTTAATGTCTTTGGACTATGTGAGGAAAATAGAGAGAACATACTAACTCTGCACAGCATCACCCTCACTGGGCACAGGGCTTGAACCGAGGGACTCCATGCTGTGAGGCAGATGTGCTAACCACTACCCCACTGTGCAGCCCTCCAATCTAAATTTATAAATCCAAAGTGCTATGTTCTAAGTAAAACATGAATCACATGTTAAGTCACTTTTTTGTTATCAGACTCTTACAGGAGCCTTCGGTAATAGTGACTAGAATATTTTGTCACTATTTAAATGTCCTTAAGCATATTTTAGAGAAAAATAACTTGATTTATGGTGCTCAATATGATTCATTTATTACATCACCTAACGCCCTCATCAGATTTGAGGGATGAGCTGAGGACATTAAGTCAGGGAAGGATATTAAGCATTGTTTACCTTTTCCCTGTGCAATTACAGCTTTCGTTTTGCTTTGGGCTTCTTTCACTTGTTCATCAATTAGAGAGTCTGAGATCTCTACCATAGATATATCGGGAAGTTTATTGTGCAGGTACTCAACATCAGTTTCCACACGGTCCACCCTTGTGGCCAGGCTGTCCACGTAGCTTTGGATTTCTGATTTTAGAACGTTCACTCTGCGAGCCTGACCACGCATCTCTGCTGACATGTCATACATCCTCTGGTTGACCTTCTGGACATCTTGATCACATCTGATTAGCCGTTCCTGTATGAAGATACAATTGTTCAAGTAGTATTAGAGCAACGATGTTAATATATTGATGCTAACAAAAACAAGTCATGTGGATTTTATGAGTAAAAAAATGTCTCAAAATGTCATTCTGAATTGTTGATGTGGATTAGAACCTATTGAGACTGTAATTTAATATAAACACAACATCTCTTTCAGCAGACAGTAAGCAAAGTACATCCTAGGCTAAAGAGCTTGCCAGTCCATTGAGGCACTAACACACACACAACTATTGACACTCACACCTCGGGGAAATGTGGAGCAACTAGTTCACCTAATATGCATCCTTCGACTCTGGGGGTAAGCCAGAGTACTGAAAGGAAACCCATGCAAGTGCAGGCTGAACATGCAAACTGCACAGAGAAGTGCCCTCGCCAAGCCTCGTACCCAAAATGCCAATATTTTGCCTGTACCTTAATTGTAGCATTTCAGAATGCAAGCATTTATTTAAATTCTTATGCTTTGCTATGACTTATCCGACAACTAAGCTTTAGCTTAGCTTTTTCGGGGAAAATCAGCAGAAACTGTGTTTTGCAGCTTCTGTGCTTTAAAAGTTTTTTTTTTTTTAATTCAAACAATCCTCTGTCAATTTCAATTTAAATGATAAAGTAATACTGTTTTTTGGTAAGATCCCATTAAGTAACATTATTTTTGGCATTAGTGAACATTAACCACCTTCAGTATTACTGTTTCATAAATCAGAAATATCATTAACAAGAAACCATTAATTCAATTTAATATCATACTGCATTTCTAAACACTGGGGGAAAAGGTAAAACTTGCATGCATGAATTATGAAATAAATTATCTTTAAGGTGATTTTTTTTTGTGTTCAAACACATAATTTTTACTAATCACTGGCCTACTTTTTATTTTAAAAGCATCCATTAATATGTCAGTTGCTTTTATATGACTAAAGTTTTTCTTTTTCTTTTTCATATTAACGTGTTAAATGTAGCCACTTGAGATAAAGCATTACTAATTAATCTTTTCGATATGATTTTAAGCTTAATAAGATTTCTTGTTGGAAAATATTCATCTCCAAACTTACCTCCATTTCCTGGATTCTCCTCTGAAAATATTCCATCATGAACACATCCTGAGTTGATCTTTGCGCTCTTGTAGTACCCAAAGACAATAACAACAGTGTGAAGAGTTTTAAAAACATCCTGCACACTTAGATTAGTTTTTTCTTAATTATTTCTGTAAAAGCCAGAAGGAAAAATGTTCTCTGCATCTCAAATATTCTCATGAAAATGGCGACTTGCTGAAATGTGTTGTTGGCTTTTATTCCATGTAATTCTGGTATACAGAACAAAGAATCTTTAGGGAGGCTTAATAATCTCCAGATGTCCTGACACGTCTCCAAACATTACTAGATCAGAACTGCTTGAATACATAAATACCATCCAGATCTCACATCTGCTGTGTCACTGAAACAAAAGTACTTTATGGTGTTTCATAAACATGTATTTACGAAGTAATTGTTACCCTGCTGTAACCATAAATACATAAATAAAACTGATATGCTTGCAATGCAAAATTAATTTGTGTGTTAGTTTGTAAGTGGGAATAAAATATAAAATTTGTAGTTTAAAAAAAAAAAACAAAAACCCAGAGGTTGGGTCTTGGACAAGGATGACTCAGATTTTAGCAATTACAGTATCTAGATTAAATTCTGTATCCAGGATTTAAAATTAATAATAAAAAAAGCATACATATATATATATATATATATATATATATATATATATATATATATATATATATATATATATATATATATATATATATATATACACACAGACACTCCCTGACTTACATTTTATTTCGGTTCCGAACTAATAATTCTGAAAATAATTTCAAATAGATCAATTTTAATCAAATTCACTCATCAAATATCAAATACAGTATCAAATATAACCTTTAACATGCTCTGTGATGCGATCTTTCTGCTTGTAAATGGTTCCGATGGTCGATGGAGCCATTTGGAAGAAACGTGCAACAGTCACATGTTTTTCACCAGTATCAATTTTCTTGTTAATAGCCATCTCCGTTTATAACAAGATGGCTTGCCGCTTTTTCTGATTACCACTATCACTAGTAGGCTTACGCTTCTGACCAACCATATTTGCTTAGGGTTACAAAAGTCCACAAAATAGTATAAACACAATGATCACAGAGACGATGTCTTAACCCAAGGGTAACACGTGGTGAACTGGAAGAAGAAGGGCACGTTCAGTCTGTCGTTTGTAAACAATGGACGCAGTGTCATGTGTAAGTAGCGTATTACGTCAGCGTACTTTGTAAGTATGTCTCGTACTACATAGCGCATGCTAAACTCAAAATTTGTCATATATATTAAAAAAAAAAAAGGAAAAATGAAAAATATGTAAAATGAATAAACGTAAAGCGGGGAGTGTCTGTATATTCTTTATCATCATGAGAAAGGACAAACTTTTTGGAAGTGCTGATTGCTAGCAAGCCATTTATTGGGATGCTAATGAGTCCAAACTTATTTAACCTTTCATAGCTGCACAACTGATGTCCATTTGGTTCTTTCTATGTGTGAAAGAGTACACAATCTTGATACACCAAAAAGTAGGAAATTTTCAACTGTAACACATTGAGAGTTGGAAAAATAATCATCTTATTTAATACTACCAGTTAACCAACTTTTGGTTTCATGCCAAGAAAGAGCACCACAGATGCAGTGTTTGCTTTGAGGATGTTAATTGAGAAGTACAGAGAAGGTCAGAAGGAGCTGCATTGTGCCTTTGTGGATCTGGAGAAAGCATATGACAGGGTGCCGAGAGAAGAACTGTGGTATTGTATGAGGAAGTCTGGAGTGGCAGAGAAGTATGTTAGAGTGGTGCAGGACATGTATGAGAAATGTAAGACAGTGGTGAGGTGTGCTGTCGGTGTGACAGAAGAGTTCAAGGTGGAGGTGGGACTGCTTCAAGGGTCAGCTCTCAGCCCCTTCTTGTTTGCTATGGTGATGGACAGGCTGACAGACGAGGTTAGACAAGAATCTCCATGGACTATGATGTTTGCAGATGACATCGTGATCTGTAGTGAGAGCAGAGAACAAGTGGAGGAAAATCTAGAGAGGTGGAGGTATGCCCTGGAAAGGAGGGGAATGAAGGTTAGTCTCAGTAAGACAGAATACATGTGTGTGAATGACAAGGACCCAAGAGGAATGGTGAGGTTACAGGGGGCAGAGATAAAGAAGGTGGAGGATTTTAAGTACTTCGGCTCAACAATCCAGAGCAATGGAGAGTGTGGAAAAGAGGTGAAGAAGCGCATGCAGGCAGGTTGGAATGGATGGAGAAAAGTGTCCGGTGTGATGTGTGATAGGAGAGTATCGGCAAGAATGAAGGGAAAAGTGTACAAGACGGTGATGAGGCCAGCGATGTTGTATGGTTTAGAGACAGTGGCCCTGGGGAAAAGACAGGAGTCAGAGTTGGACGTAGCAGAGATGAAAATGTTGAGGTTCTCTTTGGGAGTAACGAGGATGGATAGGATCAGAAACGAGTACATCAGAGGGACAGCACATTAGATGTTTTGGAGACAAAGTCAGAGAGGCTAGATTGAGATGGTTTGGACATGTACAGAGAAGGGATAGTGAATATATTGGTAGTAGGATGCTGAGGTTGCAACTACCAGGCAGAAGGCCCAGAGGAAGACCAAAGGGAAGATTTATGGATGTGGTGAAGGCGGACATGAAGGTCACTAGAGTAAGAGAAGAAGATGCAGAGGATAGGGAGAGATGGAGGCAGATCATTTGCTGTGGCGACCCCTGAAGGGAACAGCCGAAAGAAGAAGAAGAAGAAGAAGAAGAAGAAGTTAACCAACTTCCCAGTTGATACCCCCTTTGTGCACCCCTCATACTCCAAAACATGTGCAATTCTCCAGAATTATTAACAAGAAAAACTAATTAACTAACTTAAATAAATAAATTAATGAATTAATTAATTAATCATAAACAACCAACCCATTCAAAGCTGGGATCTGAGACTCTTTTAAAACCTTGATTTTACTGATCTGCTCCCTCTTTTCGCAGTTAAAAATATATATGTTACTATGAAATTTTACACTGTCTCAAAAGAAAAATCAAGTTTAAAACCTGGCTTCATCTGAAGTCAATGTAATCCTATTTTTGGTCATTGCATTCAGTTGTATAATGTAGTACAGAAAGACAGTCAGCACATGGGTTTTTCAGGGCATGCTCAATAGCGTAGGCATTCTGGTAGGTAATCATATTTTCATGACTTTTCAGTGACATAATTGGCACAAGCACTAGCTTTAGCTTGAGGCCTCTCAAACGAAATTGTTCACTATTCTCTATATAGTACATTAGAGTAAGGCGATAATTTGGAAGAGGTATCAGAATGTATAATAAATCATCATCATCATCGTCATCATCATCATCATCATCATCATCAACATCATCATCATCATCATCATCATCATCATCATCAGCATCATCATCATCAGCATCTTTCTCTGCTTAATCCGAGTTCGAGTCGCGATAGCAGCAACCTAAGCAATGAGCTCCACATGTACCTCTCCCCAGCCACTTCCTCCAGCTCTCCCCGAGGGTGTGTGTGTGTGTGTGTGTGTGTGTGTGTGTGTGTGTGTGTGTGTGTGTGTGTGTGTGTGTGTGTGTTCCCAGACCAGCCAAGAGACATAATCCCTCCAGCATGTTCTGAGTCGACCCCGGGGTATTTTCCCAGTTGGACATGCCCAAAACACTACACCAGGAAGGCATTTGGGCGGCATTCTAACCACATGCCTGAGCTATATCAACTGGCTCCTTTAAACGCAGAGAAGCAGCGGTTCTACTTCGAGCTCCTCCCGAATGGCTGAGCTTCTCATCCTATTTCTAAGGGAGAATCCTGCCACTTGGCAAAGGAAGCTCATTTGAGCTGCTTGTATCCGTGATCTTGTTCTTTTGGTTGCTCCCCAAAGCTCGTGACCATAGGTGAGGGTTGGAACGTAGATCGACTGGTAAATTGAGAGCTTTGCCTTACTGCTCAGCTCCCTCTTCACCACGACGGATTGGTGTGAGTTGGGTGGCAGTCGAAGGCATGGGTGCTGTCAGACCCATCCTCGGCTACTGACTCTTGGGGACATGGAATGTAATTTTGTGTTTGATGAAAAAACCTAAAAACATTAAAGGGGCATTTCAGAGCATTTGGGCCATGAGTCATGAAAACATTATTCCACTATGAACAAAATTAGGTTCAATTGGGATAATAGAGAGATCAATCTGCCGGAATCAATTTTATATCAATTCTCAAAGGCTCTCCTTTCATTTTCTGTAACCACTTAATCCTAATTCGGGTTGCAGGGAGGCTGACACCCATCCCAGCTGACTGCAGACGAGGGCAGAGTACACCCTGGACAGCTCGACAGGCCATTGCAGGGCGGAAACACACTGATGGCTATGCAGCTACTCTTGTCGAAAGTCAGCAATGGTTCCTTTACATGCCTCACCCCATAGACAGTGAGAGACATGGTCGGCATTTGATAACCCAGTTCGCTGCACGAGGGGACAGTGAAAACCTGTGGTGAGTGGGGCTTGAACCCCCAACCTTAGGATCAGTGATCCAGCACCTATACCACTAGGCCACCACTGTCTCAAAGACTCTTATACTGTATTTGTAAAGTCTCCCAGTGGAGGAAAAGTAACCATGTCCCATTCGTGATGCAACATTTTGCTTGACTCTTTAAACAGATTTTAATTAAAAATTATAAAATGCTCAACAACAATGAGAAAAACTAAACACCAATAAAACTGTCTTTTTTTCAAAAGGTGTAAAGGTTGAGTAGTCTTATTGTTCACTGTCATGGCCTCAACTTGTCATGGGTAGCAGACAGCAAGGTATTACAGACAAAATTATTTTCAATGGGAACAGATTTAATCAACTCACACTAATAAATACATTAAACAATACTAATCTACATCTGACCAAAATTGAAAGAAAAAACCCCAAATTATATATTTACAGTCTTTTTTTTAAGTGTGACAGGTCTGATAAAATGTATCTTTCCCTCTTTTCTCTCACTTTCCCCTTATATATATCTAAGCTTGTCTTCACAAAGGCATCGGGCTTGGTATCCTTTTCTTTTCCTGTCTTAGCATTTAGGAACCAACAGTTAGTTGTAATATGACCTGATTTTTTGCAATGGATGCAAACTTTTTGTCACTGTCAGCTTTCACACTTTTATCAGACCTTTGATAGGATTTCTGAGCACCCTCACCAGATTTGTCTTTGGGTGAGGAATCTTGGATATCATCGTTACCTTTCTTTCGAAATGGGGACGATCTATTGTTATGGCTAGACTGAAATTTGGACTTGTGTGTGAGAGCATATTCGTCTGCCAACCTGGCAGCTGATTTCACATTCAGTACTTGCTTCTCATGAAGGTAGGTCTTAATATCATCCTTGATACAGTTAATATATTGGTAGTAGGATGCTGAGGGTGGAACTGCCAGGCAGAAGGCCTAGAGGAAGACCAAAGAGAAGATTTATGGATGTGGTGAAGGAAGACATGAAGGTAGTTGGTGTAAGAGAAGAAGATGCACAGGATAAGCTGAAATGGAGACAGATGATTCGCTGTGGTGACCCCTGAAGGGAGCAGCCAAAAGGAAAAGAAGACAGTTCTTAAATTGTTCAACTAACACCATCTCTTTTAGTGAGTTGAAATCATCTTTGTCCTTCATAGTACACCAGCGCTCAAATCAAACCTCCTCGTTAGAAAATTCTACATATGTGTAATCAATAGTTTTCTTCAGACCTCTGAATTTCTGTCGGTTAGCCTCTGGAATCAAATCATAAGCTGTCAAAATAACCTTTTTGACAACCTCATAATCTTTACCCTTGAGGACAGTTTGCAACATCAGGGGCTAGTGTTCCCTTGGCCACTGACAACTCTCAGCTACCTTCTCAAAGCAGTGGAAGTACTTATCAACCTCCTTTTCTAAGAACCGAGGCACCAGCTTTACTTCTTGGCTAACGTGAAATTTATTTTTAGCTTCAAGTTTAATTTTTAATTGCTCCATTTGGAACCTTTCTTCCCTCCCCAACCTCTGTAAATCAAAATCTGTTTCTCTCTCTCTCTCTCTCGCTCTCTCTCTCTCTCTCTCTCTCTCTCTCTCTCTCTCTCTCTCAAATTGTCTGTTTTTCTTTTTCCTCCTTTCCATCTCTAACATTTTTATTTCAGTTCCATTTCCACATTTGGATTTTTGCTTCGTAACTGTTCCAGATCTCCTGGTGAAAATACATTTTCATCAATGTAAAAATCAACAATTTCTCTAGCCAGTCTGGCTTTTCGCATGGCTGGTTTTACCTATGTCAGCTCTAACTGTCTGCATATTTCTAGCAGTTCTGTATTTTTAAAAGACTTCAGAACTTCTATGGTTGGTGATGCCAAGAAATCCTCCATTGCTGTCAATCTGTTAATATATATCTGAAGATTAAAAAAAAACAAAACAAAACGATTTCCCAATTTTAAATTTTAACTTTTTCCAATAAATGACTCACACAATGATCATATCCTGGATGAGCCCCCGATTTTGTTATGGCCCCAACTTGTCATGGGTAGCAGACAGCAATGTATTACAGACAAAATTATTTTAATGGAAACAGATTTAATCAACACACACGAATAAACACATTAAACAATACTAATCTACATCTGACCAAGATTGAAAAAAGAAGACATATGTACAGTCCTTTGTCCAAGAGTGACAGGTCTGGTGAAATGTATTTTCCTACTTACTTCTTTTCTCCTCTGCACTCTCTGACTTTCCCCTTTATATATATATATATATATATATATATATATGTATTCTTTTCCAGTCGCAACCCCCCCCCCCCCCCCCCGGAATTCCCCTGTTCTCAGGCATACCCAGAAAATGTCTTAAGCTGATTTAACAACATAAAACCACTGCCTGTCTCCTGCTTTACATCACCTAAAAGAGCCCATCAAAATGTTTTTCCTTTCTTTATTTTAGAATCTCTTGTGAAAATAGCAACTCCATGATGAGTAAAACCTAGATACTAGATTTGTTTACAGTGTAATGGTAAATTTAGTTCTCAAAATGTCCTGTCTATGACAAAACAAAACAAAACAAACAACGAAATGTCCCATATTAAACCTAAACCCAATAAAAGCAGGCATGATATATGTGAGTTCTTATTAAAATATACTGTGCCTAATAACCCCACATAACCCCCTCATAACTGTTCTAAAAAAGGAACACACGAAATAAATCTTCACACAGCGGGCTGCTATTGTACAGTGAAAAATGGGACATTCTAAATGAAGAGGTATATACCATTCATTCATGTCTACAAGCAGGTGGTTCTCTGATGTATGTAAATGTAATGTAGTATCATATGCAGATGTGCCTTGCTACATTTTATTCAGAAGTTTATTTATAACTGAGTTGTTATTTTAATATCTGTATACTGTTATTTATGTTGTTATAACTGTCATGTCACACTCTTATGAGAAGTGAAACAGACTCCAAACGGTGGCCTTTTCAAAGAGGCTAATGCAAAATATCAGACTATTTTAGCAGATTATGATACAAGTGTCATAAAAAAAAAATCATCTGATGATGAAAAATACATATTTTTAGTGAAACAGTGAATAAAAACGTTTAGAAAATTTTAATTTCACTTCAAATAAAAATATGTGGCACATTATTAATGGCAGTGAAGTACAATTAAATATAGTTGTGAAACAAATTGATTCAAAACCTCAAATATATTTAAATAAAAGACAGCAACAAACCACCAGCTTCCAGGAGAGTGTCTAAAAGGATCTCAACACAATACAGTCCTTTGCAATGAGTTCCCTTTGGTGAGTAGGAAGCAGTAAATAAGCGAGCATTTTCGGACACAGTGTCTTTAAATTGACTGTTAAGTCAGTTTGACTCGAGTTCTTCCCTTTGTTTTTTGTGACTTACTTTAAAAAACCACCTATGCACTATTATGTTGTGCAACTTTACACGATGTTTCGGGTTTTTCTCCAGACACCACAAGATCAAATCCTGGCAATCTGTATGTACAGAGATGAGAAAACAATTAAAACTTTAAACAACAACAAAAAACAAAAAAAAAGCAGTTATTTTAAATTTCAGTTTGCTGTGCATATTTCTCCAGCTCTATTTTTCTGTATTTATTTTTCTATGTCTTACCTTTAGACAGATGACGGTGTAGTGGCACTTGTGCAGTGACTGTTTCATAGTAGTTATTAAAAGGGAAGTAACTGTAGATCAAATAGTATAGGAGAACACCCAGAGTCCAGACAGTAGCAGAACGTCCCATGTACTGTCTGAATTTTATCCACTCAGGAGGCCAAAATTCTGGAGTTCCTGAGTGAAAAAGAGAGAATGCACAGTTACATCTGCAGCACACTTTTCTGGATTCAGACGCATATATACCGTACCATTACCTTCAATTACAGTGTAGGGGATGTCCTTCAAGAAATCGCCACAGCCAAAGTCAATTAACTTTATGCCCAGTGTTCTGGTATTGATGAGAATGTTCTGTGGTTTGATGTCGCGATGAAAAACTCCACGGTCACAGCAGTGCAAAACTGCCCAAACCACCTGCCACATGATGTACTGAGCTCTTGTTTCAAGCAGTGGACCCTCATGCATACAAAACTCGTACAGGTTCATGCAGGGACTAATCCGTTCAAGTACGAAGATGAAGTAAGTGGACATCTCAAACCATTCCAGCAGTTCCACCACATTCTCACAGCGAGGTGGCCTCAACACCATCTGCATCAATGCTACCTCCATGGGCAGACTGTACCTATTTCCTGGCTATAATTACAACAAAACCTTTCTTTGTAAATAAACAAAAACTTAAAAAAAAAAAGACCTACGTTAGTATGGGCATGGATTAGCATGTTTGAAAGATAGATTGGAGTCTTATTGTTTTCTGTAAAGTAGGTGTAAAGTTGATCTACGTACTTACAATGGGGAAAAATCTTTTGCAGGTAGACTTGGACACATATTTCAAAGCAACCTATTCACATATACAAAACCTAATTAGTAGTCATAAATGATCTAATTTTTCCTAATTGGTTTGCTAAAATTCCATGGTTGAACAGGACCTTGCTTAAGGGCCCAACAAAGGTGAAATTGAGGCTTGAACCATTGACCACTCATCTCTGTAACCACTAAGCCACAAGTAACTGAATGGGATATAGCCTACCTTTTTGCAATCTGCCTTACGAACTGCAGCAAAGACAGGGGCAAAGCCTCCCTTTCCCAGCAGCTTTCCTACTGCGTATCGTGATGCAACCTCCTCTGGAAATCAAACAGGGTATTGTTGAGTTAAATTCAAAATTCAATCCTCAACTTGAATGGTTTAGCCCCATTCAAAAGACAGAACTAGCCTCATTAATTTCTTCACCAATATCATGAACCTGTTTGCTTGAATCAGTGCCTACTAGTATATGTTTCTTTAACCAAAAACATTAGGTCTCCATTTTTCGCAATGGTTCGGTTCCGGCCCTTCCTGGGGATCATGAAAATCCGTGAGTTATTGATGCGGTTTTAAAACCCTATGTATATTACATATGCTAAAATATGCTTCTTAAACACATTCTATATGTTACTGTAGTAAAATGTAGTAATGATTAAGTAAAAACTTTTTAGTTTTGTACTGTGATAATATTTATGAATGAATAAAGTGCTTAGGCTCCTTACCAGAAGCTAGAGAAGATACAGGGTGTTTGAGTGGCATCATAGGGCTTAAATAATAATTAAAAGCACACTAAAAATGTGAATTCACAATTCAAGCATTGATGACATGTGTACAAAGGAGAAAAAGAGGTCGACACATCATCTGCAACCAACCAACAGGAGGGAGAAACAAAAGCTCTCAGCGACTGGCTAAATTTGAATCACGTTCCAGTAACTTTCGGGTTTGTTGCTAATCCACGAATATAATAATAATGTAAAATGTAGTAATGATTAAGTAAAAACTTTAATTTTGTACTGTGATAACATTTTTTAATAAAAAAGCGATTAGGCTCCGTACTCGAAGCTAGAGAAGATGCAGGGGGTTTGAGTGGCATCATTGGGCTTAAACAATAATTAAAAACACAGAATGATCAACCTTTTATTCAAGGTAATAAATTCTTCCCTTAGCATTGGTTATGTACCTAAATCCTTTAAACTAGCAGTTATCAAACCTCTGATTAAAAAAACCTGATCTCAATCCACATCAGCTGTCCAACTGTATACCAAACTGTAGACTGTAAACCTCCCTTTTAGCTCTGAGATCTGAGAAAATGCTGTAGCACAGTAAGTATGGCTATATGTTTGTAAGAAGAAAATTCATAAACTGTATCAGTCAGGTTTTAAGCTTCATCATCGCACGGAGACAGCACTTCTTAAGGTGCTAAATTATATGTATATTCTCCTTCCGGGATGCTGGTGCTCCTCATCCTTCTGCTTTCTGAGTCCGGTGATCTATCCTGGTGTGCTGATGCTGGCTGAGGTTCTCATCTTGGAAGTCCCACCTTCCTGCTGATGAAGATCTAAGTGGATCATTTAGACCAGATGTGCACTATGAACATGACTTTGAACATGACTTTTCCCTGCTGGTGATATTAACTCTCTTCACCACAATTATTTAGGACTGACAGTTGTAAGATTACATTTTGGACTGTAATGAATTCCTCGTATATGTTTGTATAATGATAGTTTCATCCAAATGAGGCTGGATTTCCCTTTTTGGGCCTGGTTCTTCTCAAGGCTTCTTCCTCACATCTACTGAGGGAGATTTTCCTTGCACCATCATCGTAGGCTTGCTCATTAGGGATATGTAGGGTTTACAAGAAATATTTAAATTATTTTATACTTTGTCAGTGCTGCTTTGCGACAATGTCAATTGTAAAAATTGCTTTCCAAATAAAACTGAATTGAATTGAATTGAAAACAAAGGTATCCCCGCTACAAACATTTGTAGCAAGCATCAACACAGACCATTTATTAAAATAGCAATCTCCGTACTCTTCACTGCTGTTGCAGTCTCATAGGACAATGACTGGAGGACTCTGGAACTGCCAATCTGCAGTAAAAAAGGCTGAGTTCATCTCTGCCATTGCTACTCATTACTCTCTTGACTTTCTTGCACGAACTGAAACCTGGATTTCCTCACACAACTGTCACACCAGCAGCTATTTCCTCTGCTTATGCTTTCTCTCATACTGCACAAGTAACTGGGAGAGGTGGTGGTACAGGTCTACTCCTGTCTCAAAGTTGGTGTCTCACACCACTATCACTTTCTCATCTCGCCATTTCCTCCTTTGAACTTCATGCAGTAAAAGTCTGCTCAAATCAACCTCCTCATGATTGTTATCTATCGCCCTCCTGGGACCCTCGGACACTTTCTAGAACAAATGGACACATTCCTCAGCACTTTCCCCACTGGCAACACCCTTCTCGCTCTTCTGTGAGACTTTAATATTCCCTCTGACAAGCTCCAGTCTGCTTGCTGTCTCCCTCTTCTTTACTCATTTTCTTTAACTTTTAACAACTGCTCCCCATCACATAAAGGAGGAAATCTCTTAAACCTTGTTTTCATTCATCCCTCTCCAGTTACAGGGATTAATTCCACTCCACGACACATCTCTGACCACCACTTGGTTTCCTTTACTATCAACTTAACTATTCAATCTAACACGAACTCACAATTTTGTTCCCCCACTTGACAAAACCTCCACACTGGATCTCCTTCATCTGTTGCTTAATGTACTCTATCTTATCTTCCTAACGCACTCTCCTTTTCTTCCCGAACACTGAAATCTGCTACTTACACTTTGCTCTCTCCCTCTGTGCTTCTATGGATCTCCTCTGCCCTTTATCTATAAAGGCCAAGAAGACTACTTGTTCTGTTCCTTGGCTCTTGGCGGTACCCCAAAGCAATCATAGACAGCTGAGAGAAAGTGGGAGAAATCTCAATTTGAATCAGATCTAGCTTCCTACCTTGCTCTTCTACCCACATTTTCATCTGATCTGACATATGCTAAGGCAGCCTGCTACAATAAAAAGTTGGACACTGATGCAGAAGACCCATGCAAACTTCACAACATCTTTTCATTATTACTCAATCCATCTGCTCCACTAGTCCCCTCCTCCCTGACCACTGAAGACTTTGCTGACTTTGGACAATGCTGTGATCTCTCCTTCAGGCACTGCACAAAGCCTTGGAGTAACCATGGATAAGTGCCTGTCCTCTTTTCATATCATAAAATCTTTCTTGATCATGTTGATTTCTGCTCTTTAGTATCCAAAGGATTTGTCCATTTCTTTCCAGTAAGGCCACTCAGACACCTCTTCAATCCCTTCCCATCTCAAGACTAGATGACTGCAATACACTCCTGGCAGGTCTACCTTTGAGTGCTATTCAACCTCTGCAAATGACCCAGAATGCGGCTGCATGCCTTTCAACCTTCTCATATTTTCTCACACCACTGCTACAATCTCTCCACTGGCTTCCTGTAGCTGCTTGCATTCAATTGGAAACACTATCGCTTTCCTACAAAGCCAAAAATGGACCTGCATTTTGCTACCTCAAAGTACTTACACCTCTCCCTGCACCACATTCTCTCAGTTCCTCTAGCACTGCTAGACTGATCCCTCTCTTTACCAAGGGACAAGGGTAAAATGCATCTAAACTCTTTTCTGTTCTGACTCAAAGGTGGTGATATGAATCATAGGTCAAAGGTGGTGATATGAATGTCCTCTGGACATCCAAAAAGCTGAGTCACTGGGTATTTTCAAACGACAGCTGAAAACTTACCCTTTTCAGCAGTACTTAGATTAGGCACTATGCTGTGTAGAAACACACACACTACAAAAAATTAAAATCCACAACAACATCTACCACCTGAGTTTGACTGAGGGTATACTTTGTCTGTGTTCTAACAAACCAATAAGAATATATTCACGGACAGAATTTTAAAAAGAGTGGGTTCTTATATACCTTCATTCATATAAAAAGGCTGGAATTCAGGAATCTCATTCTGCTGTGGAATGCAGACAAACTTGTTGAACTCATGGACTTTGGATTTATTCAGCATGCGAAGGTTTAGCAACCACTCAGGTTCCTGTTCAATTCCATGGAGAAGTTTCTCAGACATCTTCAAGAGAGAAAATTGTGTAGGAGAAATCAATTGTAGACAAATTGACAATACTGTCTGAGCTCACACCCTAAAAAATCTTGATCATCATATTTACCAGTATAATTTCTTTCATCAGGTCTGCTGTGACGCTGTAGGGGAATGTGGTGACTGCTCTAGCGATGGATTCACAGTAATCAAGAGCTACAGCAGAAAATCCTTCATTGGCTAGCATGGTAGCATAAATAAGCTTGTATTTCTGAGACAGAATTATTCATTTTCAGTACAGTGATTGCTGCTTAAATTGACATGGAATATTTAAAGGTTATTTGAAAGAGCAGCTGTCAACTAAACAGTACTTAAACACTTATCATTCATTCATTTTATGAACCACGTAATTCTATTTAGGTTCGTGGGGAGGCTGGAGCCCATCTCAGCCAACTCTGGATGAGGGCAGGGTATACCTTGAACGTCTTATCAGACCATTGCAGGGCCAACTCCTTAAACATTTACCAACACTAAATCAGATTTAACCAAAAATAAATAAACAAAACAAATATACCGTATTTTCCAGACTATAAGTCGCACTTTTTTCATACTTTGGCTGAAGGTGCGATTAATACTCCAGAGTGACTAATATGTGAAATTACAGCAGTATTACATATAATTCTGTTCCTCATCATATAATCGTAACATCATAATTTCACATTTTTATTTTTACACTCACAACCTCAAGGGGGCACTCTAGGCTTGAGTACCAGTACCTGCTCATCCACCACTGAAAAAATGTCCCCAAAAAGAAAATTCTATTCTGCGGATTACAAGCTGCAGGAAGTGAAATATGCAGCAGAAAGTGGTATTCGAGCATCCAAAAGAAAGTTTGGAGTGAATGTGAAGCTTGTGAGAGGCTGGAGAAAAGTGAATATTACTATGACTGCAATGAAGAAAACAAAAAAGCTAAAAATTAAAATGCTAAAAGCGAGATGGCCACAGCTTGAGGAATGAGCTCGCACATGGATGCTTGAGCAACATCCGCAGTGAGAGGCTTGTCAACAGTTCAGCTGCATCTCCACGTCCAGGTAATGAAATTATTACATATAATTCTAACAAGAGGACAGAAAAGTGAAGATTATTATTACTGCAAAGAAGAAAACAAATAAGCAATGTGTCTCAGGGAGAGGCTTGTCAACAGTGCAGTTGCGTCTCCACGTCCAGGTAGTTGTCAAGGAGATGAATATACCGTAAATTACTTTGCGTGAGGACTTTCTTGGTGTTACCACTTGATGCAATGCAACCGCCTCTCTATATCAGAGCGAGGACCACAATGTCACAAACTGCCAGCATATTTCCAAGCCAAGTTAGACAGTTTCCATGAGTTTGCGACTTATAGTCCAGTGCGACATATATGTTTTTTTCTTCTTTATTATACATTTTTTGGCCAATGCGACTTGTACTATGGTATATCAGCATGTCTATATTTTAAAAAAGTTCTGTGACATGTGCATTTAGGTTAACATTTTTGTGTCGTATCTCTAGTTTGAGCAAAAAGTGGAAATAAGGGAAGTCAAGATCCTCCAAAAGTTTTATTGTTTTGTTTTTAATGGCAGTAATTGGGACTATTTTGCAAGAATGCCTCTTCACTGTATTGCTGTGTTCTGCTCAAATACTTAGATGAATAGTGCTAAACTTTTTCTTTTTGCTGAAAGCTATTTTCTCTTTTGATTTGGGCTTCCAACTGACAGAGAAAATTTCTTCACTTAACTGTAAGAGTTTATAGGAAGTCTCTGATCTGTTGAGAGCAGAAATTCACTTCTTAGTGTTCAACCTACCAAATACTTTTTGAAAAAGTAGTTAGCTTTTGTTTTACTTTACCTAAGGACCCACAACTGTATGATAATTGGAATAAGTCACTGTGTGTCTGTGTTGTATAGTGTAAGGCTCATTTCAAGCCTGGATGTTTTGATCCAATTGAAGGTTTTTAGATGTATGGAACAACTAAAGCAGAAGTTGTTTCCAGATGCTGTACCTATAATTGGCTAAGAATCCTGTTTTTCACAAATGAAACATTCAGTCATAACAGCTTAAAAATGTAATTATTTAATCAGCATCAGCCATTCATTCATTTGCTGACTGTTCAATCCTATTTGGGTCTCAGCGATGGACAAAGCCCATCTCAGCTGACTCTGGGCAGACGGGTTACACCCTAAACAGCTTGCCAGACAACTGTAGGATCAACACCTACACAACCTTTCACTCACACTCTCACTAAGGGGCAATTAGGACCTGCCACTTAGCCTAATTTAAAGGTCTTTTAACTGTGGGAAGACACTGGAGTACCCGGAGGAAACCAAGATAAGCTCAGGGGGACGGTGCAAGCTGTTCCAATTTGCCTCCAGGATGAGTGTGAGTGTGCATAGCAGTGTGTTGACCCTGTAATGTACTGGTCAGCTGTTTACCCAGTGTTGGTTGAGATAGGCTACAGCCTATGTGGGGCCATAGTATGATTAAATCATCTGGCAAATAAATAAATGACCAACAAAAAAACTTAACTACTCCAATATTTCTCTCTGAATAGGATTGTGACAGCTGCTCTTCAAAAAAATTCTAACCTGGAAGTGTGGCTGGGCAAACCCTGAGATCAGGAACAGCACATATTCATACACCTCAGATCGCTTTATAACTTCCCCGAAGTCTGATTTCCTGATTGGAAAGCTTGTGCAAAAGAATTACAATTTTAAGTCAGAAGCAAAGAAAAATCAATGCACCCATGTGCACAAACACACACTATATACCTGCCACATCCGATCAGATCAAAACTGCCATCATTGTATGATCCCAGCTCACATTGTGCAGCCACACAGCAGATATGTGCTGCAAACATCTGTCCTCTGGAGGCTGCCAATGAAAAGCCAAGCATCAGGTTCAGTAAAACACCAAACATTGTTTATTTAAATGATATTGTGACTGTAGAGCTTACCAAGATTGTCTGCCATATTGAAGATAGCTTGTCTAAGCTCATTGTAATGCCTGGAAGAACATAAGAGCCTTGCCAAAGGAAGGCACCAGTTGTGCTGAGTTTTGGTAGATACAAGCTATATCAGGCATTATCATGTTAGAAGGACACTCCAGACAGATGGTAATGGTGAGAGATACTGACTAAAGTGATAGCTGTATACTAACATTTGGAACCTTGCTCCTTAGGTAGCTGTAGCCCTTAAAGAGCACATTAGCCATTTGGACAAGCAGGACATTCTGTGAAAGAGTAAATATTTATTTCTTTGTGCACACAGGTTGTGCTTGAACAAAAAGATAACAGTTGCAACACTTACTCCATTATGATCGCACAGCAATTCCAAAATAAGCCAGAAAAAATATGCTTCCTTCTGCTCAGGCACCTCCATGTGCCACAGACTCTCTTGAGATTTCATGCGAATGTAAGCCATCAAGTGTTTCTTCTTCAACCCTGGTCTGGAAGAAATGTAGCAGAACACAACATTACCTCTCAAACAGTATGTGGATTTAACATATTAATGCGATATGGCAGTTAATGTTACACATATACATGAGCACAGTTGCCTAACTGAGAGAGATTTTAGGTATTGGGCGTGTTAGTGCGGCTTTCCTCTGGGTACTCTAGTTTTATTTTAAAGTCCAATGTTATGCCTTTTAGGCCAACTGGTTGTTCCAAATTTCCCTTAGGCATGAGTGTCAACAGTTGTGTGTGTTGGCCCTGCAATGGATTAGCAAGATGATCAAGGTGCACCTCGCCTTTGCCCAGAATCAGCTGAGATAGTCTTAAGACTCCCCGTGTCCCGACCTAATAGGATTAAACTGTTCAGCAAATGAATGACTGGTGAAGCAAACACACACGTTCACTCACCTGTTATGTGGCACCAATGAAAGTCACGCAGACAATTCAGACTTGATTTATGGAAATGTATTAATTAATAAATGGGTTAATTTTTACAGAACACATTTCTAGGCACACAGAGCTTCCTCTGATCTCGTGCGAGATGTTTTGAAAACATTTTGTTTGTTTGTACGGAGTTCACTAGGACCGAGTGTGAACTCGTGGATCGCGAACAGACAAACATGCATATACAATTTTCTGCAATATGAAAATTGGCATGTCACCATACCTTCCGCTTAGCTTATGCAAAAGGTAATGATGGAATGAATGAACGAATGAATCTTTTTTTTTCCTTTTGGCTGTTCCCTCCAGGAGTCACCACAGTGAATCATCTGCCTCCATCTTACCCTATCCGCTGCATCTTCAAATCTTAATTCAACTACCTTTATGTCCTCCTTCAACACATCCATTGGTCTTCCTCTCTGCCTTCTGCCTGGTAGTTCCTACCTCAGCATCCCACTACCATTATATTCACTATCCTCCTCTGTACATGTCCAAACCATCTCAATCTAGCCTCTCTGACTTTGTCTCCAAAACCACTTACATGTGCTGTCCCTCTGATGTACTCATTCCTAATCCTATCCATCCTCGTTGCTCCCAAAGAAAACCTCAACATATTCATCTGTTATCTTCAGCTCTGACTTCTGTCTTTTCCCCAAGTGTCATTGTTTCAAAACCATGCAACATCAATGGTCTCAACACCATATTGTACACTTTTCCTTTCATGCTTGCCGATACCCTCCTTTCACACACCACACTGGACACTTTTCTCCAGCCATTCCAACCTGCCTGTACACACGCTTCTTCACCTCTTTTCCACACTCTCCATTGCTCTGGATTGTTGAGTCTAAGTACTTAAAATCCTCCACCCTCTTTATCACTGCTCCCTGTAACCTCACTGTTCCTCTTGGGTCCTTGTCATTCACACACATGTATCTGTCTTACTGAGGCTAACCTTCATTCCCCTCCTTTCCAGGTCATACCTCCACCTCTCTAGATTTTCCTGCACTTGTTCTCTGCTCTCACTACAGATCACAATGTCATCTGCAAACATCATAATCCACGGGGAATCTTGTCTAACCTCGTGTCAGCCTGTCCATCACCATAGCAAACATGAAGGGGCTCAGAGCTGACCCTTGATGCAGTCCAACCTCCACTGTGAATTCTTCTGTCACACTGACAACACACCTCACCACTGTCTTACATCTCTCAGACATGTCCTGCACCACTCTAACATACTTCTCTGCCACTCTAGATTTCCTCATACAATATCACAGTTTCTTTCTCGGAACCCTGTCATATGCTTTCTCCAGATCCACAAAGGCACAATGCAGCTCCCTCTGACCTTCTCTGTACTTCTCTATTAACATGAAACCAAACTGTTGTTCACAAATGCTGACCTCTGCCCTTCGTCTAGCTTCCACTATTCTTTCCCATAACTTCATCTTATGGCTCATCAATTTTATCCCTCTGTAGCTGCCACAACTCTGCACATCTCCCTTGTTCTTAAAAATGGGCACCAGCACACTTCTCCATTCCTCCGTCATCTCACTCTCTAGGACCTTGTTGAATGTTCTTGTCAGAAAATCTACTGCTCCCTCTCCTAGACACTTCCATATCTCCAGCGATATGTCATCAGTACCAACTGCCTTCATCCTCTTCAGTGCCCTCCTCACTTCACCCTTACTAATCTTTGCTACTTCCTGGTCCTCAACGGTCACCTCTTCTACTCTTTTTCTCTCTCTCATTTTCCTCATTCATCAGCTCTTGAAAGTACTCTTTCCATCTTCCCAGCACACTTCTGTCATCAGTCAATACATTTCCCACTCTGTCCTTAATCACTGTAACTTGCTGCATGTCCTTTCCGTCTCTAGTTCTCTGCTGTGCTAACCTGTATAAATCATTTTCTCCCTCCTCACTGTCCAACCTATCATACAAGTCATCATACGCCCTCTGTTTGGCCTTTGACACCGATACCTTCGCCTTACGCCGTGTCTCCCTGTATTCCTGTTTACTCTCTTCGGTCCTCTCAATGTCCCACTTCTTCTTAGCTAACCTCTTCCTTTGTACACACTCCTGAACTTCCTCATTCCACCACCAAGTCTCCTTATCAATTTTCCTTCCAAAGGAGACACCAAGTACTTCCCTACCTGTCTCCCTGATCACATTAGCTGTAGTTGTACAGTCATCTGGAAGCACTTCCTGACCACCTAAAGCTTGTTTCAATGCCTCCTTGAAGACAACACAACACTCTTCCTTTTTTAGCTTCCACCACTTTGTCTTCTGCTCTGCCTTTGCCTTCTTCACCTGAATCGCCATCAGGGTCATCTTGCACACCACCATCCGATGCTGTCTGCCAACATTATCACCCGCTACTACTTTGCAGTCACTGACTTCCTTCAAATTAATTGTCTACAGAAAATGGAGTGTACCTGTGTTCTCCTACTTCCACTTTTATAAGTCACGCTATGCTCCTGTCTCTTCTGGAAGAAAGTATTTTCAACAGCCGTTTCCATCCTTTTTGCAAATTCTATCAACATCTGTCCTTCTGTGTTCCTGCCCTGGATACCAAACCTGCCCATCACTTCCTTGTCCCCTCTGTTGCCTGCACCGACATCTCCATTGAAGTCTGCATCAATGACCCCTCTTTCACCACTGGGGGTACTCTGCATCACTTCATCTAACTCACTCCAGAATTTCTCATTCTCTCCTAGCTCACATCCTGCCTGTGGGGGAAAGCACTAACAACATTGAACATTTCACCTTCAATTTCTAACTTGAGACTCATCACTCTGTCTGACACTCTTTTCACTTCTAGAACATTCCTGACAAACCTCTCCTTCAAGATGACTCCAACTCCATTTCACTTCCCATTCACACCATGAAAAAACAGCTTAAAGCCTGCTCCTAAGCTTCTAGCCTTGCGACCTTTCCACCTGGTCTCCTGAACACACAGTATGTCCACCTTCCTCCTCTGCATCATGTCAGCCAGCTTGCTAGCTTTTCCGGTCATAGGTTCACATTCAATGTCCCTACTCTCAGTCCTAGACTCAGGCCTTTCCTCTTCTCTGCCTACGGACACGCCTCCCGCCTCTCCTTCAATTAACAGTAGTCCAATTTCCACCAGCAACCTGTTGTTCAATAGCAGTGATGGCGGTCGTTGTTAACCCAGGCCTTGAACGTTTTGTATGAAATTCGTTTTGATGATTCGCATTTTTTAATTTTGGCACAATTTTTACACCAGATGCCCTTCCTGTTGCAACCCTCTGCATTTATTCGGGCTTGGGATCAGTGTGAGGATGGACACTGGCTTGTGTCCCCCTCATGGCTACATTGAGTAAATGAATGAATGAATGAATGAATTAATTAATAGTTATACAATGGGGACAGTGGTGCACTCTTTTTAATACTGTCGCCTTACAGGGTAACATTTTGGGGTGGGCTTTGCATGTTCTTCACACCATTGCATGGGTTTCCTCCTGGCACTTTGGTTTTCTATTGCAGTCCAAAAACATACACAGTTACCTGGCTACTCTAAACTACCCATGAGCATAAACATTAGTGTGAGTGGTTGGTTTTGTCTGTGTTACTCCTGCAATAACCAACCTGGCAACCTGTTTCAGGGTGTAACCCTGGGTTTTACCTGAAGCTGGGATTGGCTTCAGCTTTGTTTCAACTGTTATGTGCTACATATAATGGATAGATTATGGATGGATGGATGTTATATGAGAAGAGAAAGTGCCTAACCTCATCAGAGGGCCAAGAAAACGTATATACTGAGCATCAAGCATTTCACGACATGAATGGAGTCTGTGATTCCCTGCTGGCAAAACAATAACTTGGTGAACAAGAACGCAATTCATACTTTATATTCTTAGATAAATATTATTCATTTTGGAGTATTGTACAATTTTAACCTAATTCTGTACTGTATCTTCACATTCTTAATGTGCTAGCATTAAAAATGTGTTGTGATGTTCAATGCTCTTTGGTTACTATATGCTGACAGTAAACTAGGTATTGTGGTCAGTTAATTGATTAAACATTTTTTAGACCTTCTAGGCAAAAACATCAAGGTAATTTTTTATAACTTGCAAGAAGTTATATTCATATTTTACCTTAAAGCTCAAAATACGTTAATATCAAAACTGGGGTTGGATTGTAAGAAGCATTTTTTCAGGGGTCCAGCTTAACCTAGTTGTGCTCTTGGAGGCCCATCCAACACGTTTATTTTCAGTAACTTTATTTTAGACCTCATAATTTATTTATTGCTGTCGGGTGTAAAGGTAATTTCAACCACTATGACAGTCTATGTATACAGCTAATAATTTACCAACCCCAGCATTAACTATAAATATGAAAGATAACTTGTGCTTGTGTGTGTGTGTGTGTGTGTGTGTGTGTGTGTGTGTGTGTGTGTGTGTGTGTGTTCTACATGTCCAACAGTGAACAACTCTATGATATTCTCCAGGGTAGGGTTGATGAAAATGGTTGTGGAACATCATCGTGTCTGTCGCTTTCAGAGATTTCAGCAAGACACAGAAGTCTAGAAAAGTTAAAGTGCATGTTTAATCATTTATACAGTTACTGTATTTTTTTATTACTTTATTCACTAATGAGATTTTTAGTGGAAAAATGGAAGGCATATGTATTTTTATATCTGTCTCACCTTGGATGTGACTCACGATCACACCACACAATCCAATTCCTTTTGAATTACAGTTAAAGGAGTTTTAAATTATGTTCAAGTAATGTAAAACTTTTGATTTGACTGACTATTTTAGGCATTGTGGAGTATCTCACAATCTTCATTTTTGTCCAGTTCTACACATACTATACTTTTTAAAGCAATTTTTAACCACTTCTCTGCTCAACATGTGAATTCATCTACCTTTTGCTGGTCTTGAGATTTTGTGACAAGGAGGATTGAAATGAATTAAAAGCTCGATTTTTTTGTACCAAAATTAAGAAGAGGAATACAACATAAATCAACCAGGAACTAAATTCAAATTTTCTGCTATAAAAGTTCTGTGATGAATGATGACATCACAATGAGACCATGATTGCCAGAAATTCAACATTATTACATTGAGTAGTTCATGTGACACTTTGCACTATAGAACAACATAACAAAGATATAAAAAGACAGAAAAGGAGATGGGACATCCCAGGGTGGTAATGCCCCTCTCTGAATGAATGAATAAGTGTGGCTTAAGGCATGTTTAATACATTATGTATTGTAGTGTGCCACTCCTGGTTATTTAATATTTCCAATGCTTAATAATCAAGAGACAAAATTAATCTAATAAATAAAATCTAATATCATAAAATTTTGATTATGTGCCAAAATTACATTAAAACAGTAAAACATGCATACTTCTTTTAATTAATTTAACATTCTACAACCATTTTTTTCCTTAAAGAGATCATTCCAAGCTCTAATATCATTAAAATATATGTTTTTGCTACCAAGAAATGCAGCACAATCTAAGAAAATGTGTTTGACTAGAGAGCTGCACATGTGGTACACATATGTTTCTGCCTCTCCCTTCAAGTACAAAAGTATAATATGCAATGCGTGTCACCGATTCAAGATCTGGCCAACACCAGCTGTCTCCCTTCTATTCTCGACATAGCGATAAGTATAGCTCTGTCTTACAGATGGCTGAATAGAATTAAGTTTATTATCCTCATCTCACTGGTGTTGCCATTTGCTGAAAATGTAAATTATTTAATGCCCCTTCTCTCTGAGAAGATGGGTCACTCAGTAAGTGATGTCACTGTGAGAGCAGGTCAAGCAGTAGGTGATGAGGTCAGAGAGTGTGTAGGTCAATATGTGTAAATTATGTCTAAAGCCTCTCTCCGTGACATCATCACGAACTAATATGGCTCTCAATAATCCTTCCTGTGCATGTTAGAACGCAGTATTCTTCTTCTTTTCCTTTCAGTATTATTCATATAAGAACATTTACATACCTTCAACTATTTTAATAAAGTGCTTCCATTCAACTATATCATTAGGATTTATTTCCATACACCGATTTACGATTTTACTGGTATACAATTATTTTATGATAACAGATGGGTATGTTTAATTTAAAGCGCTACATTTTGGATTATAACCTTTTTAAAAAATGTATTTTTCTGGTGGTGACAAAGATTTATTTTGGAGACATTTTTCGTCCACAGAGAGCAGCATATTGCAAAAATCAATCATTGAGGTAAAAAAATCCATGTATACCACAACCTGGCCCTAATGAATTAGTGGTGGTAGTCACTCTTCTCTGGTATTATTATATATTAGTTAAATGGTAAAAAATAAAAAAAATAACAAATCCCCAACCACCAGTATGTTCATCCTTCATTAGTTAACATTACAATCTTTTCCTACCATTATATTAATCTGTAATAACTTGGAGTTCACAATGTTAGACGAAAATCTGGAAAATTAGACAAGGGCTGTTCATTAAAAACTTTCCCTGAATCTTTGTCTATGGACTAACAGGAATGAAACCTGGCACAGTCATTAGTCTTCCTCTACATACAGGTCCCATCAAGTTCTTTTGCTTTATGCAGCTGTGGGAAAGTGTGCCTGTAGAAGTTTGTAGGTTGCATCAGAAGCCACAACTTGACGTAAATCAGCATTTCATTGTGTGGGAAGTATTTGCCCTTCAAAAAATGACTTCATGGGTGGAAAGAGGTGAAAGTCAGATGCCATGAGATTGGGAGAGTAAGGGGGTAAAAAAGACTTTCATTCAGTCAGGGCAACATGCGAGTTGTGAACCGGGTATGGTTTTGCACGAGGTAGACAACTTTGGTCAATGTTTCACAACTTTCAGTTCTGACAGTCTTCTCTAATTTCCGAAGCAGTGAAACATAGAGTACAAGTTACTGTTGTACCCTTTGTCAAAAATCCACCAACAAAGCCTGTGAGCATGACTTTGCCGACAGGGGATTGAATACATTCCTCCTTCAGGGAGGTGAATACTTGCATTGCTTCAGTTTGGTTTTACTCTCTGGATCACAATGATGTATCCATGTTTTGTCCTGCCTGAGTATTCTGTTAAATAAGTCTTCTTGGTTTTCTTGGCACATAGCCAAATAATGGGAGCATGTGACTTGTTCCTGCTTCTGAAAATGTGTGCACAGGCAGGGAATCAGTTGTGCGGACCACGTCTACATGTTCACAACTGATTCCCTGGCTGTGTGTACATTTCCGTAAGCAATGGCAGACTGTGCTAGCCCTGTAATGGGATCTATTCCCACCAATGTCCAACCACACTTGATCCAATTGTACTCTCACACAACTGAGGCATCCTAACCATAAATCTATTTCATCTTGTCAAAGCGTTCCCTGTGGTGTGCCACTCAAGTACAGGAACCTGATGGTTGCCATTTTTTCAACTGGCTCCATGATCACTCCTTTCTCCACCTTAGCATCTGTAAAAGAAAAGCTGTTATGAGTTTAGACCTGAAAATTATCATGTGACTTGGAAATATATGTATCATTATATTTCTGCAATTTCAGCCTCCAACAACAACAGTATGTGAGTCAGGGGAAATCTTTAGTGTGCTGCCTTCATTTTTGCCAATCAGGTTCAGGTATTTTGGTCACATTCAAAGGTTGGCCACCATGGATCTCCATCTATTTTTGTTCTGTTTTGTTTGTATCTGTGTAAGAAGATGCCATATGCCATAGTTCACTCTTAGATGTCATCACTCCACTTTTCTATTTTATATTTTTGAAAGAAACAGTAAAAGGGTACAACCAGGCTAGTGCTTTCTGTCTTTCTCGTGCCCCTGTACCTTCAATTTTGCCATCAAGAATATTCTCTGGAAGAATTTCTTGCTTAAACACACTCTCTTTCAAACCGATATTCACCATTCTCATTATGATGATGATGATCTTCTTCTTCTTTTACTTTCGGCTGCTCCCTTCAGGGGACGCCACAGCAAATCATCCGCCTCCACCTCACCCTGTCCTCCGCATCTTCTTTTCTGACTCCAACGACCTTCATGTCTTCCTTCACCACATCCATAAATCTCTTCTTCGGTCTTCCTCGAGGCCTTCTGCCTGGTAGTTCCAACCTCAACATCCTACTGCCAATATACTCACTATCCCTCCTCTGTACATGTCCAAACCATCTCAATCTAGCCTCTCTGACTTTGTCTCCAAAACATCTCACGTGGGCTGTCCCTCTGATATACTCATTTCTGATCCTATCCATCCTCGTTACTCCCAGGGAGAACCTCAACATTTTCATCTCCACTACCTCCAGCTCTGCCTCCTGCCTTTTCCTCAGCGCCACTGTTTCTAAGCCATACAACATCGCTGGCCTCACCACCATCTTGTACACTTTTCCCTTCATTCTTGCTGACACTCTCCTATCGCACATCACACCGGATACTTTTCTCCAACCATTCCAGCCTGCCTGCACACGCTTCTTCACCTCTTTTCCACACTCTCCATTGCTCTGGATTGTTGAGCCTAAGTACTTAAAATCCTCCACCTTCGTTATCTCTGCTCCCTGTAACATCACCGTTCCTCCTGGGTCCTTCTCATTCACACACATGTATTCTGATTTTCTGAGGCTAACCTTCATTCCTCTCCTTTCCAGGGCATACCTCCACCTCTCTAGATTTTCCTGCACTTGTTCTCTGCTCTCACTACAGATCACAATGTCATCTGCAAACATCATAGTCCATGGAGATTCTTGTCTCACCTCGTCTGTCAGCCTGTCCATCACCATAGCAAACAAGAAGAGGCTCAGAGCTGACCCTTGATGCAGTCCCACCTCCACCTTGAATTCGTCGGTCACACCGACAGCACACCTCACCACTGTCTTACATCTCTCATACATGTCCTGCACCACTCTAACATACTTCTCTGCCACTCCAGACTTCCTCATGCAATACCACAGTTCTTCTCTTGGCACCCTGTCATATGCTTTTTCCAGATCCACAAAGGCACAATGTAGCTCCCTCTGACCTTCTCTGTACTTCTCTATTAACATCCTCAAGGCAAACATTGCATCTGTGGTGCTCTTTCTTGACATGAAACCAAACTGTTGTTCACAAATGCTGACCTCTGCCCTTAGTCTAGCTTCCACTATTCTTTCCCATAACTTCATCGTATGGCTCATCAACTGTATCCCTCTGTAGTTGCTGCAACTCTGCACGTCTCCCTTGTTCTTAAAAATGGGCACCAGCACACTTCTCCTCCACTCCTCTGGCATCTGCTCACTCTCTAGTACCTTGTTGAATGTTCTTGTCAGAAAATCTACTGCTACCTCTCCTAGACACTTCCATACCTCCACAGGTATATCATCAGGACCAACTGCCTTTCCATTCTTCATCCTCTTCAATGCCCTTCTCACTTCACCCTTACTGATCTTTGCTACATCCTGCTCCTCAATGGTTACCTCTTCTACTCTTTTTCTCTCTCATTTTCCTCATTCATCAGCTCTTCAAAGTACTCTTTCCATCTTCCCAGCACACTTCTGTCATTAGTCAATACAGTTCCCTCTCTGTCCTTTATCAATCTAACTTGCTGCACGTCCTTCCCATCTCTATTTCTCTGCTGTGCCAACCTGTATAAATCATTTTCTCCCTCTTTACTATCCAACTTATCATACAAGTCATCATACGCCCTCTGTTTGGCCTTAGCCACTGCTACTTTCGCCTTACGCTGTGTCTCCCTGTACTCCTGTTTACTCTCTTCGGTCCTCTCAATGTCCCACTTCTTCTTGGCTAACCTCTTCCTTTGTACACACTCCTGCACTTCCTCATTCCACCACCAAGTCTCCTTATCTACTTTCCTTCCAGAGGACACACCAAGTACTCTCCTACCTGTGTCTCTGATCACATTTGCTGTGGTTGTCCAGTCATTTGGAAGCACTTCCTGGCCACCCAAAGCCTGTTTCAACTCCTCCTTGAAGACAACACGACACTCTTCCTTTTTCAGCTTCCACCACTTTGTCTTCTGCTCTGCCTTTGCCTTTTTCACCTTTCTCACCATCAGCGTCATCCTGCACACCACCATCCTATGCTGTTTGGCAACACTCTCACCCACGATGACTTTGCAGTCACTGACTTCCTTCAAATTACATCGCCTACACAAGATGTAGTCTACCTGTGTTCTCCTACCTCCGCTTTTATAAGTCACCCTATGCTCCTGTTTCTTCTCAAAGAAAGTATTCACCACAGCCATTTCCATCCTTTTTGCAAAATCTACCAACATCTGTCCTTCTGCGTTTATGTCCTGCATACCAAATCTGCCCATCACTTCCTTGTCCCCTCTGTTTCTTGCACCAACATGTCCATTGAAGTCTGCACCAATGACCACTCTTTCACCTCTGGTGGTACTCTGCATCACTTCATCTAAGTCACTCCAGAATCTCTCCTTCTCTTCTAGCTCACATCCTGCCTGTGGGGCATAAGCACTAACAACATTGAGCATTACACCTTCAATTTCTAACTTGAGACTCATCACTCTGTCTGACACTCTTTTCACTTTTAGAACATTCCTGACAAACTCCTCCTTCAAGATGACTCCGACTCCATTTCTCTTCCCATCCACACCGTGATAAAATAGCTTAAACCCTGCTCCTAAGCTTTTAGCTTTGCTACGTTTCCACCTGGTCTCCTGAACACACAGTATGTCCACCTTCCTCCTCTGCATCATGTCAGCCAGCTCTCTATATTTTCCTTTCATAGTTCCAACATTTAAAGTCCCTACTCTCAGTCTTAGACTCATGCTTTTCCTCTTCTCTCTCCGTCTGCAGACACGCCTCCCACCTCTCCTTCTTTGACCAACAGTAGTCCAATTTCCACCTGCACCCTGTTGGTTAACAGCACTGAATAAAAGGAAACATGTACAAGACGGTGATGCGGCCAGTAATGTTGTATGGTTTAGAAACAGTGGCCCTGGGGAAAAAACAGGAGGCAGAGCTGGAGGTCGCAGAGATCAAAATGTTGTGGTTCTCTCTGAGATTAACGAGGATGGATAGGATCAGAAATGAGTACATCAGAGGGACATCAGTTTTGGAGAGAGGCTAAATTGAGATGGTTTGGACATGTACGGAGGAGGGATAGTGAATTTATTAGTAGTAGGATGCTGAGGTTGGAACTACCAGACAGAAGGCCTAGAAGAAGACCAAATAAGAGAGTTATGGATGTGGTGAAGGAAGACATGAAGGTCGCTGGTGTAAGATGCAGAGGATAGGGTGAGATGGAGGCAGATGACTTGCTGTGGCGACCCCTGAAGGGAACAGCTGAAAGGAAAAGAAGTATATGTGAATATATATATTTGTGTGTGTGTGGCTCTCAGAGGATTCGATTTTAAAATGTCTTTTTTTGGCACTCTTAGTCAAAAAGGTTCCCGATCCCTGCCACTGGGGAATGTTTATAATGTTCATCAGTAACAACCCATTTGATTCTTTCGCCATTTTTTAAAAAACAGGAACTATTTTCCTGCTCTCTCTTGATCAATGTTCAATAACCGATGAACCAGTAGAAACTGCTACAGCAAAACTATCGGATGCTCTGAATGAATAGAGCGTTGAGCCAGACATGGAAGTGTCAGAAAGTGATGACAAGAATTTTTCACCCGATTCTCCTGCTCATTAACTTTATAAATTTAAAGATGTTCCTGGCCATGTGCTTTTGTTTATGTTCGTGTTGATTGGTTCAGTGTGCCATGTGCTAAAGTTTACATTTGTCTTGATTGGCTTGATTTTACTTCCAGGAAAATGTTTAAAGGAACAGCACTGGGAGGGAAAAGTAAAGGGTCTTTTTAAAAAAAAAAATCATGCTGTTTTCTGTTTATTTTCAACTTTCATGTAAGTAGTTTGGTGGCGGAGGACAAGAAGGCAGTAAGAGAAGAAGATGCAGAGGATAGGGTGAGATGGAGGCAGATGATTCGCTGTGGCGGCCCCTGAAGGGAACAGCCGAAAGGAAAAGAAGAAAGAAGAAGTATATATGCACACACACACACACACACACACACACACACACACACACACACACACACACACACACACACACACACACACACATATACGCACATGTAGTCTGTATAATGCTTGTATTTTATTATCAATAAATATCACAGTAAAAAAAAAAACGTTTTTCTTAATCATTACTAAATTTTACTATATTAATACTATATTAATGAGCAAGACTGTCTATAGAATGTGTTTGAGAAGCACAGTAACAGATACATAGGGTTTTACTTCCGGGTACAGAACTCGTGGATTATCTTCATCCGCGGGAGGGACCGGAACCAAACCCGCGCGAATAACGAGGGCCTCCTGTACCAGTAAAACTATTTTATTGTTCTGTTATTATTCATGTTTTCCACCTCGATGGTAATAAGCATTTACCGTTCCACTTTGCTGGTAACATTTTAATAAGTGCCCACCCACTCCAATTTTTGCGCTTATCACATCGAATCTACTTTTCCTTTCGGCTTTTTACCTTTGTCAGGGGTCGCCACAGCAAATCATCTGATTTGCATGTTTGATTTGGCATAGGCTTTTATGTCGGATGCCCTTCCTGACACAACCCTTTCGCAAGGGACAGAAACACGCTGACAGCTTTGCAGCCTACTCTTTATGAAAGTCAGCAATGGTTCTTTTACATGCCTCACACTGTAGACAGTGAGAGACATGGCCGGCCTTTGATTACCCAGTTAGTTGCACTGGGGGGGGGCAGTGACAACCTTGTGGAGAGTGGGACTCGAACCCCCAACCCTCGGATCAGCGATCCAGCGCCCTTTCCCACTAGGCCCCCACTGCCCTTACGCTTATCACATCGAAGACGGTAGTATTATTATTGTTATAATAATAATAATAATAACAATAATAATAATAATACTAATAATAGTTATTATTATTATTTTGTTTATTTATTTATTTATTTTTCCTCTGGCTAATGCTCATTTCTGAAACAATTTTTGAACTGCTGCATAAAAACGAAGTGCTTCACAGTCGAGGCTGGTTCAGTTGAAGAGGAGTTTATACAGCTCATTCCTTCCAGTACTATACTGACAGAGGGTGACAGGTCAGCTGTTAATAGTGAAAGAAATTCAGGGCTTAATTCAGCCCTGCTGTCACACAAATTTAGAAGAGGATGTCATACCAGCTCTGTAATGTCAGGAAGAAATTTAAATCACATACATACAGAAGATACAATATAATGAGTAATGAGGTCATTCTGGATCATGAGTGGGGCACAGACTAACCGATCCACGAGATGACTAGCTCTCTTGTGCCTCTCCTCTCTGATGTTAGCTACATGCATCGCGTTAGCACTTCCTGAGACCAATAAATATAAATAAGCAGACTGTATTTGCGGTTAGTATATCACAGTTTCTTCTTCTTCTTTTCCTTTCGGCTTTTCCCTTCAGGGGTCGCCACAACGAATCATCTGCCTCCATCTCACCCTATCCTCTGCATGTTCTTCTCTGACACCAACGACCTTCATGTCCTCCTTCACCACATCCATGAATCGTCTCTTTGGTCTCCCTCTAGGCCTTCTGCCTGGTAGTTCCAGCCTCAGCATCCTATTACCAATATACTCACTCTCCCTCATCTGTACATGTCCAAACCATCTCAATCTAGCCTCTCTGACTTTTGTCTCCAAAACATCTTACATGTGCTGTCCCTCCGATGTGCTCATTCCTAATCCTATCCATCCTCGTTACTCCCAAAGAGAACCTCAACATTTTCATTTCTGCTACCTCCAGCTCTGCCTCCTGTCTTTTCCCCAGGGCCACTGTTTCTAAACATACAACATCGTTGGCCTCAACACCGCCTTGTACACCTTTTCTTTCATTCTAGCCGAGACCCTCCTATCACGCATCACACCGGACACTTTTCTCCAACCATTCCAACCTGCCTGCACACGCTTCTTCACCTCTTTTCCACACTCTCCATTGCTCTGGATTGTTGAGCCTAAATACTTAAAATCCTCCAATGTTCTTATCTCTGCTCCCTGTAACCTCACTGTTCCTCTTGGGTCCTTGTCATTCATGCACATGTATTCTGTCTTACTGAGGCAAATCTTCATTCTCCTCCTTTCCAGGGCATACCTCCACCTCTCTAGATTTTCCTGCACTTGTTCTCTGCTCTCACTACAGATCACAATGTCATCTGCAAACATCAGAGTCCATGGAGATTCTTGTCTAACCTCGTCTGTCAGCCTGTCCATCACCATAACAAACAAGAAGGGGCTTAGAGCTGACCCTTGATGCAGTCCCACCTCCACCTTGAACTCTTCTGTCACACCGACAGCACACCTCACCACTGTCTTACATCTCTCATACATGTCCTGCACCACTCTAACATACTTCTCTGTCACTTCAGACTTCCTCATGCAATACCACAGTTCTTCTCTCGGCACCTTGTCATATGCTTTCTCCAGATCCACAAAGGCACAATGCAGCTCTGTCTGACCTTCTCTGTACTTCTTCATTAACATCCTCAAGGCAAACACTGCATCTGTGGTGGTCTTTCTTGGCATGAAACCAAACTGTTGTTCACAAATGCTGACCTCTGCCCTTTGTCTAGCTTCCACTACTCTTTCCCATAACTTCATCGTATGGCTCATCAACTTTATCCCTCTGTAGTTGCCACAACTCTGCATGTCTCCCTTGTTCTTAAAAATGGGCACCAGCACACTTCTCCTCCATTCCTCTGGCATCCTCTCACTCTCTAAGACCTTGTTGAGTGTTCTTGTCAGAAAATCTCCTGCTACCTCTCCTAGACACTTCCATACCTCCACCGGTATGTCACCAGGACCAACTGCCTTTCCATTCTTCATCCTCTTCAATGCCCTCCTCACTTCACACTAACTAATCTTTGCTACTTCCTGGTCCTCAACAGTCACCTCTTCTACTCTTTTTTCTCTCTCTCATTTTCCTCATTCATCAGCTCTTCAAAGTACTCTTTCCATCTTCCCAGCACACTTCTGTCATCAGTCAATACATTTCCCTCTCTGTCTTTTATCAATATAACTTGCTGCACATCCTTCCCATCTCTGCTGTGCCAATCTGTATAAATCATTTTCTCCCTCTTTACTGTTCAACCTATCATACAAGTCATCATACGCCCTCTGTTTGGCCTTAGCCACTGCTACCTTCACCTTACGCTGTGTCTCCCTGTACTCCTGTTTACTCTCTTCGGTTTTCTCAATGTCCCACTTGTTCTTAGCTAACCTCTTCCTTTGTACACACTCCTGCACTTCCTCATTCCACCACCAAGTCTCCTTATCTACTTTCCTTCCAGATGACACACCAAGTATTCTCCTGCCTGTCTCCCTGATCACATTAGCTGTAGTTGTCCAGTCATCTGGAAGCACTTCCTGACCACCCAAAGCCTGTTTCAACTCCTCCTTGAAGACAACCCAACACTCTTCCTTTTTCAGCTTCCACCACTTTGTCTTCTGCTCTATCTTTGCCTTCTTCACCTTCCTCACCATCAGCATCATCCTGCACACCACCATCCTATGCTGTTTGGCAACACTCTCACCCGCTACTACTTTGCAGTCACTGACTTCCTTTAAATTACATTGCCTGCACAAAATGTAGTCTACCTGTGTGCTCCTACCTCCACTTTTATAAGTCACCCTATGCTCCTCTCTCTTCTGGAAGAAAGTATTCACCACAGCCATTTCCATCCTTTTTGCAAAATCTACCAACATCTGTCCTTCTGCGTTCCTGTCCTGGATACCCCATCACTTCCTCGCCCCCTCTGTTTTCTGCACCAACATGTCCATTGAAGTCTGCCCCAATTACCACTCTTTCACCTCTGGGGGTACTCTGCATCACTTCATCTAACTCACTCCAGAATCTCTCCTTCTCTTCTAGCTCACATCCAGCCAGTGGGGCATAAGCACTAACAACATTGAACATCACACCTTCAATTTCTAACTTGAGACTCATCACTCTGTCTGACACTCTTTTCACTTCTAGAACATTCCTGACAAACTCCTCCTTCAAGATGACTCCTACTCCATTTCTCTTCCCATCCACACCATGAAAAAACAGCTTAAACCCTGCTTCTATGCTTCTAGCCTTGCAACCTTTCCACCTGGTCTCCTGAACACACAGTATGTCCACCTTCCTCCTCTGCATCATGTCAGCCAGCTCTCTACCTTTTCCTGCCATAGTTCCAACATTCAAAGTCCCTACTCTCAGTCCTAGGCTCACGCATTTCCCCTTCTCTCTCTGGCAACGGACACGCCTCCCGCCTCTCCTTCTTCAACGAACAGTAGTCCAATTTCCATCAGCACCCTGTTGGTTGACAGCACTGATGGCGGTCGTTGTTAACCCGGGCCTCGACCGTTCCGGTATGTCATTCTTTCTTGGGATTCGCATATTTTATTTGCCGTTTGTTTTACGCCGGATGCCCTTCCTGACGCAACCCTCTGCATTTATCCGGGCTTGGGACCAGCATGAGGGAGAGACACTGGTTTGTGCCCCCCCCCCCCGGCTGCATTGGTTAGTATATCGCAGTTTATCATAATTAAATGCTCAAGGTTATTGTTATTATTTAAAACTCGGATAGATAGGCAGGTTGTGTTTAGCTAGCATTAGGTTTTCTTAATTGTAAATTTTTGCTCACAAACAGCTAGCGCGCTTACGGCTGTGCACGAGCGGTTATTGCTAATTTGTGTAGGCATAAAAATCGGCTTTATAGAGTTTAATATTCTGTTTGTTTTAAATGTCGTTTGTTTTTTTTAAATTAAAGATTGTACCCGTTTTGTGGCAGGTTTGGTATCCAGGACAGGAACCCAGAAGGACAGATGTTGATCGATTAGGAAACTTAGTGGTGGAATGAGGAAGTGCAGGAGTGTGTACAAAAGAAGAGGTTAGCCAAGAAGAAGTGGTACATTGAGAGGACCGAAGAGAGTAAACAGGAGTACAGAGAGACACAGCGTAAGGTGAAGGTAGCAGTGTCAAAGGCCAAACAGAGGGCGTATGATGACTTGTATGATAGGTTGAACAGTAAAGAGGGAGAAAATGATTTATACAGGTTAGCACAGAAGAGAAATAGAGATGGGAAAGACGTGCAGCAAGTTAGAGTGATAAAGGACAGAGAGGGAAATGTATTGACTGATGACAGAAGTGTGCTGGGAAGATGGAAAGAGTACTTTGAAGAGCTGATGAATGAGGAAAATGAAAGAGAAAAAAGAGTAGAAGGGGTGACCGTTGAGGAGCAGGAAGTAGCAAAGATTAGTAAGGGAGAAGTGAGGAGGGCATTGAAAAGGATGAAGAGTGGAAAGGCAGTTGGCCCTGATGACATACTAGTTGAGGTATGGAAGTGTCTAGGGGAGGTAGCAGTAGATTTTCTGACAAGAATATTCAACAAGGTCTTAGAGAGTGAGAGGCTGCTAGAGGAATGGAGGAGAAGTGTGCTGGTGCCCATTTTTAAGAACAAGGGAGATGTGCAGAGTTGCGGCAACTACTGCATTGTGCCTTTGTGGATCTGGAGAAAGCATATGACAGGGTGCCGAAAGAAGAACTGTGGTATTGCATGAGGAAGTCTGGAGTGACAGAGAAGTATGTTAGAGTGGTGCAGGACATGTATGAGAGATGTAAGACAGTGGTGAGGTGTGCTGTCGGTCTGACAGAAGAGTTCAAGGTGGAAGTGGGACTGCATCAAGGGTCAGCTCTAAGCCCCTTCTTGTTTGTTATGGTGATGGACAGGCTAACAGACGAGGTTAGACAAGAATCTCCATGGACTATGATGTTTGCAGATGACATCGTGATCTGTCGTGAGAGCAGAGAACAAGTGGAGGAAAATCTAGAGAGGTGGAGGTATGCCCTGGAAAGGAGGGGATTGAAGGTTAGTCTCAGTAAGACAGAATACATGTGTGTGAACGACAAGGACCCAAGAGGAACGGTGTCTGTCTGTGTGGGTGTGTGTATGTGCGTGTGTGTGTATATGAGGGTGGGATGAAAGTCAAATCATGACGCAATCGAAGAAGTGAACCAAATTTGATTTGATTTTTTCAAAATAGTCTCCTTGAGGTCAATTCAATTGTTTCATTGCTGTTGCAGCACATGGATTCCTTGGTGTAAAATTTTTAGGTTTCATTTTGCATTACCTCTTCTTAGTAAGTTTATACATTTTTCATCAATGTACACACCCAGTACAGCTAACTGGATTATCAAAGTCTGGGCGTGTCTCTCACGCTCTGTGGTGAATGGCATGTAAAAGAACTATTGGAGTAGCTGCATAGTAGCCGTCAGTGTGTTTCTGTCCTGCGATGGCCTGGTGAGCTGTCCAGGGTGTACTCTGCCCTTGCCCAGAGTCGGCTGAGATTGGCACCAGCCTCCTCCCGACCCTAATTAGGATTAAGCTGTTCAGAAAATGAATTCATAAATAAAATACGCAAGCACTGGACTCCAAACAGAAACAAACTCCCCAAGCCCAAGTCCTGATCTGATGACCTTCTTGGTGTGAAACAGGCATGACTATGCAGCTCCAAGGAGGGAAATGTCCTGAAATTTTCTTGCACCTAATTTTAACGATTAGTAATTGTGAGTCAGACACTGCCCTACCTGAGTCTCAGAGATGATTTTATTTTTGGATTGTCTAGGTTCAAGGTCAAGGTCAGGGACAGAGACAAAATTTTTCTCACTTCACATTTGGCACTTTACAGTGCAGTTTGCAAATGCGTGGAATATGTCTAATATTACACAAAACCGTGCAATATTACAAATGAACAACTAAGTGAGAGACACTGTACTACTTTCAAATATTTGGCAGCACATTTCAAAGGATCTTTTCAATTTATACTACAAATAGGCAACAATTATTTCATTATATTAATTATTGACATTCTGTAATTTTTAACAATTTATGGTCATGTTATGGAAAATGTTCATTCTTCATCCTTTTGCTTTATGGCAACCCATAAATAATTCTTCCACACAAGCTTCTCTTTTTCACCCCCCCCCCAAATTAATAAGACAGCATTGTTACTGAAAATTCACGTCCAACCTAAGGAATTAAAAAAAATAATAATAATCCCAATTCATTACTAGAAATAAGTATATGAAAAATATCCAAACACTGAAGAATTTGACCTTAAAAACCATCATGATGGTGCATTTTTTTGCAGGAATGTATGACTTTCTACACAGACTATATTAAATATGCTTGTGACATTTTCAAGATATGTTAATACTGGTATCGTGACTATGGAAAGGGCACATTTATCAGTTTGTTATGTTATTTTTATCATCTAGCTCTTCATAAATATTTTTTTACATAAATATTTGACTTGAGTGCTTGCTTTGGCTCATTAGCCTTACATTAATAAACAAAAATAAGTGTGCTCAGAGACTGCCCATCTCTGGCAAGCCATAAAAATTAGGTACATCACCCCCAGCTGGGCCTGCTGTGCTACCACATTTCCAAAGGGACTTTCCATGTTAAATTTAAGTTGTAACCAAATACACAATCTGGATTACATCTGGAAACTTGGTCTGACATCAAAGCTGATTATTAATTTAATTTATTTTAAAATGAATGTGTTTTTTATATAGTTATCTAAAATTTCAACCATTTGATGGGCTATGGATTTTTAAAATACTGTACTTTTAATTCTTGTAACATCATCAGTGTGTAGATTGTCACTAAAAAAAAATCAGTGATCTGTCAAAACCAGGAAGTATGGAAAACAAACTCTGAAAAAAAAAAAAAAAATCACATATTTCATAAGACACATTAATAAAAGATAGAAGATAATACATACATAAAGTGTGATTAACTATCTCTGATGTTAAATCCAGTGTAAACTCAAAGGCAGAGCTCCATTAAGAGCTAATAATGGGGATTTAACAGCAAAATTACTTAATCACACTTCATGTATTGTATCTTGGGAGCCAGTGTGACTGCAAGTGCTCTACTTTCCTTCTTATGAATATTCATGATATACACTGACATGAACACACATCCAGAGTTTGTTTTCAATGTTACTCTACCTTAGCTGAGAGGAGACTGCAATAGTTTTACAGATTACAGACTTGTGTTATGTCTCATAATGATGGCATTATGACTACGTTAATTTGTCTCATGGGTAATGAAAGGTATAACTGATGACAGATATCTGTCCAAGTAGCACACATTGTATAGTACTAAGGGAGTGGACATCAGTCTGACCATTATTGCATCAGGAGTGCTGAAACTTGTTCCCGAAGGTGTTAATAAATATTATCAGTGACTTGTGAGAGTTCATGTCACACCTCACCAGTGTGCTCTATCTGGGGTGCGAAGCCTGAGTCTGCGAGGTGTTATGTCACCATTTATAAAAAAAAAACTCATACAAAACTTTGCCTTGTAGTTTAGTACACTATTTATCAACTGGTATTTTAAGCTGCATGAAAAATCAGCAGGTCATGCATTTTGTACCTGGACCTTTAGTAAGACTTAACGGATTTAATCCACCTCTTAAAACCATCAGTATAAGGTCACATTTATAGAAACCATCAGTGAGATACAAAAACAATATAACATGGCATTGCATTACAAAGAGAGAGACATTTCACCCATTTCTGCTAGTAACTCTGAGCAATACATAACTTTCACTGATGAGATTCACACTGCAGGACAGAGAAGATGAAATCGGATTGAACAAAAAAATCTAACATCCACATACATACACTGGGAGCAGTGCAGCCAAGAGATATGAGGAAATAAAGAGAATGGACTTTTGGGAATAAATTAACGCAATGTAATAGAACAGACTCTATAATTTAACTTGTAAATGTCGGTCAGTGCTTCTGATAGTATTTAGACCAGCAGAGAAGGCTTTGGTAGCCCTGGTGGCTCACCAATGAAAAAATAATTTCTTGTGCTTCAACCAGTGCCACATCCACTCCTAACAAAGAAGGAGGTTTCCTAGAAGGTGAAGGAGATCCTAGGAAGAGATAGGGAGCCCGCTTTGATCCATCAAGATGCAAATATCAACCGAAGCTCACACTTTAAACAGCTGGCCCAAGACAAGATAGGCCTGCCATCTCATATCACTTTGTGCCTCAAGAGATAATAGAGAATAAGTGAACCATAATATCTACCCTCAGTTTAAAATGAAAGTGAAAGAAGTCACAATATGCAAGAGACATCATCCTCGGCTGTCATTGTGGTCAATCCAGCTGAGTGGCATCACTGCAATTAACACAAAACTGGAATATAGGCAATGAAAGATCAATTTGTGGTTGCCATTTTATGTCAGACATATTGGATTTTGAGAGAAGATAAAAGAGAAAAGGAACTTTGCCAGGGGACACTCAATCACTATGCCAAGCAATAATATTTGGAAAAACAAAGCAAACAACGTTTCAATTGTTTTCTTATCAAGGTTTTATGGACAGTCTTGTTTTGGACTAGTGCCAACACTTTGTGTGAGTTTTACACTGATAAATGATTTATCTTTTAGGAGGGTCTCAGGGAGGCTGGTGTCCATCCCAGCAAAATCTGGCTAAAAGCAGTTAACCCCCTTCCAGACACACATAAGCAAACATCCATTCACATAGGTGCTACTGATTAGCCTAACGTGCATGTCTTTGGACTGCCGGAGGAAACTAGAGTAACCACAGAATCAGTCACGCTGGGCACAAACTACCGCACTGTGCTGCCCAATTTGAACACATTTCTGTGGATTTGGTTTGCTTGGTTTAATTTGCATGCTTGGAAAGATATTGATGACATAAATCAAATGTCGGGTCGCGGGGGCAGCAACCTTAGCAAAGAGGTCCAGACATCCCTCTCCCGAGCCACTTCCTCCAACTCTCCCGGGGGGACACCGAGGCGGTCCCAGACAAGCCGAGAGACATAGTCCCTCCAGCGTGTTCTAGGTCGACCCCGGGGTCTCTTCCCGGTTGGACATGCCCGAAACACCACACCAGGGAGGCGTCCAGGGGGCATTCTAACCAGATGCCCGAGCCACCTCAACTGGCCCCTCTCAATGCGGAGGAGCAGCGGATCTACTCCGAAGCTCTCCCGGATGGCGGAGCTTCTCACCCTATCTCTAAGGGAGAACCCGCCACCCGGCGAAGGAAGCTCATTTCAGCCGCTTGTATCCGTGATCTTGTTCTTTCGGTCATTACCCAAAGCTCGTGACCATAGGTGAGGGTTGGAACGTAGATCGACTGGTAAATTGAGAGCTTCGCCTTGCGGCTCAGCTCCTTTTTCACCACGACGGACCGGTACAGGCACCGCTTAACAGCAGAGGCTGCAGCGATCCGTCTGTCGATCTCTCGCTCCATCCTTCCCTCACTCGTAAACAAGACCCCAAGATACTTAAACTCCTCCACTTGGGGCAGGACCTCATCCCCGACCCAGAGGGTGCATTCCACCATTGTCCGACTGAGAACCATGGCCTCGGACTTGGAGGCCTTGTGTATCCGGACTAAGCGGAAGAAGATGAGATGAGATGAGATAAATCAAATGTGTTCAACTTCTCTCTAATGACATCATTGTGCTGTGGAGTGAAATACTTTGTTAAAGTTAAAAATGAACTTTGTGTGTGTGTGTGTATGTATGTATGGGAATTGTGCACATCTCGGTTGACTGGGACTTGAGTCCCAGGGGCTATAGGCCTAAGCCTTAAAGGGGAAATGAAATGCCGACTAAAATAGTTGGCGGTAGCTTAAGTATAGTTTATTGAAGCGATTGTGGCTTAAATTTTATATCATAAATAAACCATTGCACACAGAGCGGTTTTGTTTTATGTGCTTGTCGTATAAGTTATCGACCCGAAAGCCACCATTGCTAAGTGCCCGCCTACACAAAGTTACCGTGACGTCACTGGGTTGGTACAAAATACCACATGAAATATAGTGCATGCATGTCACAGCGTATTATATGATATAAACAACATGGACTCTCACGCCAACAACACGCACAGTTTTTCAACAAAAGACGATTCATCTATTACTCTCAGAAGACGAATCAAATATTATAGTTCAACCAGAAACATTCTCAAATATATTTCAAACTACATCAGCAAGTACATGTGCTAAATACATTTACAAATTGAGGTAAAGTTATTTATCCATTCAAAGGCACAAACAAATGTGAATACATATTTACAGCACAAAAACATACTATTAATTTTATAAAAGTACTGACCATTAGGCTGCAGATACAGGCAGGATGGCTGATGATTATTTTAGCGATTGTGCGTCAATGTTTGTGTTCTAACACATGTGCAGGAACCGGAGGCGGTACTAAGAAGCTATTATTGTTTACTGATAATATTATGTTTGTTGATTGGTCAGCTCAGGCTTGCACATGCGCAGTGCCCGTTACACGTTAACTTCCGGTTTACTTCCTGACTCTCGTCATGCGGAACTTATCTCCGACTTTCTCTTCGATAAAAGTCACTAAGTTAATTTATAAGATTGTGAATACACATAGTTTCTTGTCCAGCGGAATTCAACTCCTGCTATGGGGGGGTGCGAGTGCCCCCCCCCCCCCCCCAGCCTACGCCCTTGTTAAGGCAGCAGTGTCTCAGCATTCAGGGACTGCAGTCATGACTTGGGGCCTCATTATAGCAGACAGTTAATAAAATCGTGTATATATATATAAAAATAATACAATAAATTAACCCCCCCACACACCAGGGAAATAATGAGTGACATATATAGAATATTCAATGTATCACAATTTGTTGTACACATACTGCAGTAAATAACAATACTGAGAACAGAGGACAGATTGTCATGTAAGCCACCAACATGTGAGTCGCTGGCATTTTACTTTTCTTGCTGTCTGCTCTGACTCTCTCCCTCTTAGAGACAAAAAGAAAAAACCTCACATCACACACATTCTTTGTGAGTTTCAATTGTGGAAATTGCTGGCTCAGGAGAGTGTCTAACAAGAGAGCAAGGCATCAAAGAATGTTCAGAATTCTGTGCGGCTGCTCGCTCAAGCAATGCTATAAAAATAATTTTAAAAATATGGTGGAAAAAGCTTTACAGACAATGTAATTTCCATAATATTTCCAAAAAAAAATGTTGCATAGACTTGCAAGGAATAAACCTTATAAAAATGAAATCTCTGTATCTGAGGGGAACAGGCTCCTAGATCTAAACCACTGATAGTAGTGAACCCTTGACTGTATAAAGCTGTTACACTTAAGGTGCAGAAAAAGTTTCTCATTTTAACAGATTCTAAAGTTTCACTGTAATGCTACATTATTTTTTATCTGAGGTGCTTTCACAATCACTGCATAGCATAGCAGGCAACTTGATCATGTGGAACAATCATCCTGTATGTTTGCAGTGCACATTCTATAACCTCAAAATAGTCGAGAAAATGAGTGGGAAAATCACTTTACAAATCAGACAATGCATTTAAGCACAGATTAATTGCTACAAGCATAATTCTACTCTGTCCCTGGTACAAGACTTCCTAATAATATTATCATGAAATTATAGCAGGTTCAACAATCTTCTAATTTAAAAAAGGTTAGTTAGTAGGTTTTCCTCTTGCCTTACATTTTTGCAATGTTCTGCAATTTACAGAGGGACTGTGTTTATGAAGATACATAGACAGTATTTTATTTCATATACCATGCTTGAGTGTAGTATATTTAGAATAATTTGAGTACACAGACTTTGTCTGTATTGCTTTTACAAAAAGCTGCACATTCGAGCTTGAACACACCACTGGTATCTATTTCTTTTAGCTTCTCTCATTAGGGGTCACCACAGGGGATTATCCTTCTTCATCTCACCCTATCTTCTATATCTGTCTTTGTCATGCCACCTGCATGTCCTAATTCAGAATATTCATAAATTTCCCCTTTGGGCTTCCTCTTCTCCTGTTACTAGGAAGATGCATCTTTAACATTCTTCTACCAATATACCCTTCTTTATACCATTCTACACATTCCCAGACCATCTCAATCTGACCTTTCTCCGCAAACACTCCTAATTGTGCGATCTCTCGAACATATTTGTTTCTTCTTGTATTCAATTACAACATGACTCTGGCATAAACTATGACTAAAATTAATGAATGAAATGAATATCTAAACATGGCGATACAGTGGTCTCGTATTTTAGTGATTACTGCTGATAAAAAGGAAAAAATTATTTCATTGAGGTTTGTGTGTTTGTTAGCAGAAATATGAAACAAAATGTCTGCAAACTTTCATGAAAGTTCTCCCAGAGGTGGGCAAGGAGAATTCTATTAAGTTTTTAAGATGATCCAGATGAAATTTGACATCCGGGGTTGTATATTATCAGAGATTTTGACATTTTGGCTCCTATGAGGGAGTGCTATGGAAGTAAAATTGTGCTTGCTTAGCCTTGCTGGCTCTTCATGAATGTTTTATGTATTGTACAAATACTCACATGAATGACTAAATCTTTTTATATTCTGCTTGGAAAATGGGGATCATGGGGCAATTGGGGATTATTGAGTAAATAGATCTAAAAATTAGACAACTTTGATCTGGACCAGACAGTTGGTGACATGACTACACAGATCCAGAATTAAAGAAATACTTTAAATAATGACTCTGTGGAAACTTTGAAAAAATAAGTCTTACAATCCTGTAAAGCTGTTTTCCAGGTTTTTGGATGAATTTTATGACTGGGAAAAGTATAACCATCAAGCGTAATCTCAGGATGTCATCTCCAAATCCTTCTTCATAAATTAAATTGAATACTTAGACTTTCCTGAAAATAATGACTGACAAAACAAACATTATATCCGTAAAATATTGTATGTTTTATTGTATTGTATTAACATTGCCCAGTGCAACTAACCGGGTTATCAAAGGTCTGGTATGTCTCTCACTGTCTATGGTGTGAGGTACAAACCGGATTTCAAATAAGTTGGGACACTATACAAATTGTGAATAAAAACTGAATGCTATGATGTGAAAGTGCCAAATTTTAATATTTTATTCAACATAGAACATAGATGACAGGATTAAAAGTTTAAACTGAGCAAATGTATAATTTTAAGGGAAAAATATGTTGATTTTAAATTTCATGGTGTCAACAAATCTCAAAAAAAAATTGGCACAAGGCCATTTTCACCACTGTGAGGCATCCCCTATTTTTCTTACAACCATCTGCAACCGTCTGGGAATTGAGGAGACAGGTTCCTCAAGTTTAGAAATAGGAATGCTGTACCATTCTTGTCTAACACAGGCTTCTAACTGTTGAACTGTCTTGGGCCTTCTTTGTTGCACCTTCCTCTGAACTATGTGCCAAATGGTCTCTATAGGTGAAAGATCTGGACTGCAGGCTGGCCATTTCAATAACCGAATCCTTTTCTTGCGCAGCCATGATGTTGTAATTAATGCTGCATGAGGTCTGGCATTATCATGTTGAAAAATGCAAGGTCTTCTCTGAAAGAGATGACACCTGGATGGGAGCATATGTTTTTCTAGATCTTGAATATACCTTTCTGCATTGACTCTGCCTTTCCAGATGTGCAAGCTGCCCATGCCACATGCACTCATGCAACCCCATACCATCACAGATGCAGGCTTCTGAACTGAGCGCTGATAACAACTTGGGTTGTCCTTGTCCTCTTTACTCCGGATGACATGGCATCCCAGTTTTCCATAAAGAACTTTAACTCATGATATGTCTGACCACAGAACAGTTTTCCACTTTGCCACACTTCATTTTAAATGACCCCTAGCCCAGAGAAATCATCTGCACTTCTGTGTTCTTTTTAGAAATGGCTTCTTTGTACTGTAGAGTTTCAGCTGGCAACGGTGGATGGCACGGTGGATTGTGTTCACTGACAATGGTCTCTGAAAGTATTGCTGAGCCCATTCTGTGATTTTCCTTACAGTAGCATTTCTGTTTGTGGTGTAGTGCCATTTAAGGGCCCAAAGATCATTGGCTTCCGGTATTGTTTCTTGGCCTTGACCCTTACGCACAGAGATTGTTACGGATTCTCTGAAATTTTGTATGATGTTATGACCTGTAGATGATAATAACTATAAACTCCTTGCAATTTTTTTTTTTTTTTGCTAGGAAACACCATTCTGATATTGTTCCACTATCTTTCTGCACAACATTGGGGGAATTGGTGATCCTCTTCCCCTCTTCACTTCTGAGCGACACTGCCACTCTGAGAAGCTCTTTATACTCAGTCATGTTGCCAATGGACCTCATTAGTGGTAATATGTCTTCCAGCTGTTTGTTATAAGTGCAATCAACTTTTCCAGCCTCTTACTGCTATTTGTTCCAACTTTGAGATTTGTTGACACCATGAGATTTAAAATCAACATATTTTCCCCTTAAAATGATACATTTTCTCAGTTTAAACTTTTGACATGTCATCTATGTTCTATGTTGAATAAAATATTGAAATTTGGCACTTCCACATCACATGAATGAATGAAGTTTAACGGCACTTTCAACACATACAATGTGTTGTATTGTGTCAAACATGGTTATTTTATATTAAGTATAATGACTCAGAGTTCAATTTCAAATCTCAAATGAAGCTAAGGTAAACCAAATCATTTTCTTCGAACAATCAATTTTCACATAAAACCCAATTGAATGGTGAAAAAGTAATATTAATAAAAACGAGTCTGGCTAAGAATGTGCATTCCTATACATTTCCAACCAACAGTAAAAGTCTGTTGTTATTTAGGCGGAATTGCAGCACTCTAGCAATAGAATTCATGCTAACTATACCACAAATTCAGAATTTATAAAACATTTCAGTATATTTTAAAAACGGCAGGATTACTGAAGCATTAAATTTAGTAAAAAGATTATACAAGTTGTTCACGTTAAAATGCTGGAACCTAGTCTCAGAAAAATCTGTGCAATCTATTAAAATGTGCTTACAGTCAGGGGAACTGAATAAGTGTCACACACAGGTACAGGCTCCCCTTTCAAAAATAGTTGTGTGTAATATAGGTGTGGCCAATACGAGTCCTGGCCAACACTACTTCTTCTCTTCTACTCACTCTACTTGAGTAAGAACATAAACTTTTTACACTGGGCTTTATGAGATGAAGTTTACTGTTAGTCTCTTCATCCTACTGGCTCTGCCACTGACTAAAAACAAAATTATTTACACGACACTTTACGTCAGTATAGGGGACCTTGTTCTCAGAAACACAATGATTAAGAGCTTCCTTAGCTAGTTTATCGGCCTTTTTATTACCTTTGATGCCAACGTTACTGGGGCACCAAGCAAACACTATATTTTTTCCACCCTCAGTGAAATCATGGCACCTTTGTAAAATCTTTAAAAGTGTAGGGTTATCAAAATCATTACCCTGTAAGGCAGTTAAGCTAGATAAAGAATCTGAAAAATAATAAAATTGTTTCCATCGTAAGAAGACACAATATCAAGTGCATGCAGAATCGCTCGTAATTCTGCTGTAAAAATAGAAGTTCCATCCAAAAGTCAGACCTGGACATTCAAACTATTGGTGACTGTAGCGGCTGCTACTCTGTTGTTATCCTTAGCGCCATCTGTATAAATAGCCCTAAAGTCCCTATATAGATCTCTCAACTGACCAAACATCATCTGAAACACTAAAAGATCTGAAGAAATTTTAGGAAACTCAGATAATGACAGATTTCTATGCGGTCTCTTTAATTTCCAAGATGGGATATCAGGTATATCATATGGCTCTATATTCTTGAGAACTGGACACACAGCTTTAAGTGAATCTTTAATTCTCAAAGCAAATGGATGAGTAGCTGTTGGTTTGCTTTGGTGTGGAACCGTGTGTTTCTGGTTTGAAAGGCTAGCTCATATGTAGGGTTGTCCTTGTTTGCCCTCAGTTTTATAGCATATTGAAGGGCGAGATTTTCCCTACTCAAATGTAATGGTAGTTCATTTGCTTCAACATGCAGACTAGGAATAGGAGAAGTTCTGAAGGCTCCTAGGCAGATTTTTATTGCTTGGTTTTGGATGGTTTCTAACTTTTTTAAATAAGATTTTCGAGCAGAACCATAAACTATGCAGCCATAATCTAATTTGATCTGATTAAAGATCTGTATCATCTTAACAGAACTTCACGATCAGCTCCCCAATCCATTTTAGAGACAACTTTCAACAGGTTTAAAGATTTCTGGCATTTTGTTCCTAAATAGTCGATGTGTGCTTTAAAGTTGAGTTTTTTTGTCAAAAATCCCACTAAGAAATTTAACCTGATCAACAATAGGAATGTCATGACTACCAAGTTTAAGATCTGGATCTGAGTGCATTTTTCTTTTATTGCAAAAATGCACACACAGTTTTAGACTGAGAGAATTTAAAACCATTATTATCAGACCACTTTTGAATTTTATTTAAGCATAGCTGCAGTTGTCTTTCAATAGTGTGCATGTGTTTTGCACGACAGCAAAGTCATCCACAGATAATGATTTTGATATACTGTCTTTCACGGCATTAGCTATGCTGTTAGTTTTAACATGAAATAAAGTCATAGATAAAATACTTCCTTGCGGAACGCCCATGTCTTGTTTCTGAGAAGCAGAAGGGGAATTCCCGACATGAACTTTAAAATCTCTATCGGTTAAAATTTTTTTAATAAATACAGGCATTCTTCCGCGAAGGCCCATCTTAAATCAAAGAAGAGTGATACAATGTGTTCACCTCTTACAAATGCATCTCCAATGTTAGATTCGAGAGCTATCAGATGGTCTGTAGTGCTTCTAAAATGGCTAAAACCACTTTGTGACTTTGATATTAATTACTTTGTGACTTCTCAAGATACCAAATTAAACGAGCATTTATCATACATTCCATGGACTTACACAAGCAACTAGTTAGAGCAATGGGACGGTAGTTTGTAGGGTCTGTGTGATCTTTACCAGGTTTTGGAACTGGAATATGGTAGCTTCCCTCTAGGAGTCTGGAAAACTACCCGTTTCCCATATATCATTGAAAATATGCAACAAAACATTTAAAGATTCATCAGAGAGATGTTTAAGAAACTGATAATGGATATTATCTGGTCCAACAGCAGAATCATGAGATTTGTTTAATGATTCCCTTAGTTCATACATACTAAAGGAATCATTAAAATTTTGTGAGTTGTTCGAGTTAAACTTGAGTTTGGTTTTCTCCCGCTGATTTTTATACTTTTGAAATGTTGTAGTGTAGTGTTCTGTAGGAGAATTTTTCTTAAATTCTTCTGCAAGAGTGTTAGCAATGTCAACTCTATCAGTGGCTTTGTTCCCATTTGATTTATTAATGTGTTTTACAGAACTATTTACTGGTTTTCCACTTATCTTGCGTACCATTTCCCATTTTTTTCCCCACTGATGACCTCATATTTAGCTTTGAAACATATTCTTTCCATGATTTCCTTTTATTTTCTTTAATTGTACGCCGTGCATTTGCGCGGGCTGCTCAATATTTCTAAATTAGCTATATATATATATATATATATATATATATATATATACACACACACACACACACACACACACACACACACACACACACACACACACACACATATATATATATATATATATATATATATATATATATATATATATATACATACATGTATATCTAAATTAGCTTGTGTAGAGTCATGTTTAAAGATATTTAAGGCCTTTTTGCGTTCTTTAATAGCCTTTTGACAGTCATCAGTAAACCATGGTTTACATATGGGTTTTGGAATTGTCAAGGACTTAGGTAAAGTTTTTAAGGCAATATTTGTGACACAGGTAGCAAAGTCATCTATTGTTTTAATTTTGGTTTGGAATGTGTTTAGATTGATTTCATCATTGCACAATTCCTGGAAAGCTGTCCAATCAGCTTTATGCAATTGCCATTTTGGGGGCTTTCCAGCATCTATAGGAGTGGTTGTATTGATGAAAATTGGGAAGTGGTCACTACCACACTGGTCTTCACCAACTTCACAAACAAGCTCCATAAACAAGGCAGGAGAGCAAATGCTCAAATCAATAGATGTAAAGGAGCCTGAAGATGGATGAAGATATGTAGGAGATTCGGAATGTAAAATGCACAGATCATGACGTGCAACAAAATCTTCGACCAATTTGCCTTTATTGTCTGGATTTTGACAACCCCAAGTAGCACTATGTGCATTGAAGTCTCCAAGCAACAGAACAGGAGAGGGAAGTTGGTCTAAAAGTTCATCCAATTCATTTGCATTAAGCCTGTGTTTGGGAGGGATATATAAAGAACACACTGTTATAGTTTTATGAAATTGCACTCTCATGGCTACGGTTTGCTGGCATGTGTTTAATGTAATAAGCTCATGAGGGACATTTGATTTAATTAGAATGGTAGAACCACCTATGGCTCTCCCATCAACTGATGACACAGATGTTTTACTGGATATATCATATCCTTTAAGTGTTACATTATCTAGTTTATTTAGTAATGTTTCCTGAAGACAGACAATTTGAGGAACACTATCACAAAGAAGTGATTTAATTTCTTCATAATTTGCTTTAAGTCCTCGACAATTCCATTGTATGATACCTTTTAATTTGGTACTCATAAGGGTTTAGTATTGGCTCTTTCTTTGCTTCTATCTCTTTTGCTATTAGGTGGGAGAGTATGAGGAACAACATCCATGTTCTCCTCCTCCTCTCCAGAATCCTACAACACCTGAAATTCATTATGTTGAGGCACTTTGTTTTCTGATCCCTTAGAATCTCTATTCGGTATTTGGTTTATTTTAACAGTTTTGTCATCTTTTTTAGCAGAAGTTTGGTTAGATTTTTGTCCGGGGTTTGATGCTGTCTGTGTACCTACCGAGTTTTTTGTGGCCCGTGAAGAGAGGTTAGCTTGTTTTGGTTGATATTTTTGAGGGCTCTGGGATTTTTCAAGGCAAGTTATGTCCATTTGTACTATTACGGAATCGTAATGGATAGCCTTTTTTGCAGTAGTAGCCGATGCATAGGTCTGTTTTGGTCGAGATCTTTTTTCCTCAACCAGTTTCCTTGCTTCCTTGAAGGTAAGGTTTCTAGTGCATTTAATGGCTTGGATTTCTTTCTCCTCTAACCATTTCGGACATTTCTTGGAAAAAGATGGGTGATTTCCATTACAATTCACGCAATTGGCCTGTTCACTACAATTTTGGCCCTCGTGCTCTTTACTGCATTTCCCACATGTTGGTTTGTTACCAAAGTTACCCTGATGGTGGCCAAAACGTTGGCATTTGAAGCATTGTAGGGGGTTAGGTATATAGACAGAAACTGGGACATTTAAATATCCCACCCTGACTTCCCCAGGAAGGATAGTAGCGTCAAAGTTGAGCATTAATGTCCCAGTTGGAACCGTCTGGCCTTCTTTCTTGATTGTTATGTGTTGAACCTTCCTAACCCTCTGAGCACGAAGACGCTCCAGGATCTTCTCTTCACTCGCATATCTTAATTCATTACACTTTATGACCCCTTTCCTCGTATTCAAGGGGTTGTGGGCCGAAACTTTTATTGGTACGTTGACTAGCATGGTGGATTTTAGTAAGTTGGTAGTGTGACCTTCTGGCTTTCTTCAATAAGAAGATCGCCAGAACCCAGCCTTTTCACTTGTTTAGGTTCACCAGTGAACCCTTTGATTCCCTTTGCAATAGCAAAGGGAGACAGTTTGCTTAACGGTTTCGTTTGATCTGTACCTTGAATAACAAGGAAATCGGGCCAAGAAATGCTGGGTCCATAGTCAGAGTCACTGTCCGAGTTGTTATCTAATGATCTTTTAAATGGTTTTTAGTAGTTGTAGCCATATTGAAGGGATACTATTTCACCATCGAAGCTCCCCACCCTCCTTGGAGCCCTACTGGGGGACATCTATTTGTATGCGGAAATCCAGCATACTGATGTCAGGGATACTTGCAATGGTATACTCAAGCACCCGGGCAGAACCCGAGTACCCAATTAACCTGATTAAGCAGCTGCTGCTAGAATTTTAAAAAATCCTAGTGCTTATCACCACCAGCCAATTGACTTGTGCCAGGCCTAATAAGCCTCTCGTCTAGGCAACATTAGGGCCAAAGCAATGTGTTGCAATGAAATCCCATTTTGGACATTTCCTCACTCAGTTACCAGGATCCTCTCTTCCGCCGACACGAGTCGCAACCCACGGCAAACAGGTCGCCTCTTAGTACATGCAGAGGAGCATTTCACGCTTCTATGTTTTTACATTTGAAACTTATTTTAATTTTTATTCTTTAAATATATGAAATCACTGAACCATAATCAACAGCAAATCCATATTGAAATTAATAAAAAGGAACCAGGCTGTGCAATCAATTTTACAAAACAATGAAATTAAACCACTTTTTTACCAAATCATGAAATGTTTAGGATATAAGCCAATTTTACAAAATGAGTGCAGGAAGAAAAGGAAAATATGTTTATCATATCCTGTTTCCCCTTTAGTCGTCTTTTACAACATCCCGGGCGGAGTGGGCCAATTCTACCCCAAAACCCACAAGGGGACCGTGACCCTGGTAAGGAGGGCTAAAGGTGTACTGTCACTTGCCCAAGGTGAGCACCCAGACTAGTGGAGGAAAGGAGGCGTCTTACTTCTCCATTCTAGACCGAAGCCAAGCTTGGTCTAGCCACTTCCCGGTTTATGAATGCAACTAGGTATGTTAATACTGAAGAATACAAAAGGGGAGTCAGAATTTTAGCTTCTATACAAGGGAATGCTATCCCATAAGCAATGTGAAAATTAGAAGTGAAATGTTACTGTTTATAAACTATAAAGTACATGCTAAAAATAAGGAAATTTAATTACTCTCCAAATACAGCTCTAGCAAATAGGCTGCTTTTCAAGAAAACAGCCTCTGATTGTCTCTCACGCTTCTGTATGTGTGTATTTATATTTTATTTACATCTTATGAATTATTTTTTAATGTTAATTGTTATTATAAGCATTTATAGCATTGAATATGTATTTATTGATATTATATACTTATATACATGTATGTACCGTGGGCCCTTGACTATTTGCGGTTTTGCACCCACGGTTTCAGTATTTGCTGACTGCCGAGCAACCGGCACGTGATTCAAATTCCTCCTTTCTCCTGATTGGTTGAGCTCATGTCTCGCCCCTTTTTCCTCATTCACGCACAAGTTGTCAATGAGTCTCTTTTTTTGTGTGTGTCTTAAATACCAATTAAACTCTGTGATACCACTCAAATGTTATGCGTCTTCTCTGGCTAAGCGATAGAAAATGCTGGATGTCTCTTCTGAAGAAATACTGTAAGACTTTCTCCTGAGAAATGACTGTTTTCTCTGAACTGTTGTATTAAAATCTTTTTCAATTACTATTCCAGTACAGTACCAAAGTTCATGTTTATGCGTGATATTTTATGTTCTGTAGCATGTTTAACAAATGCTACCAAAAGGATAAACTTTATTACGCTTCATGTCCTTTTACATTGAAGTTGGAGTGACGTCTTGGAGTGACGTCTCCAAGATGGCGACGTCGCGGAGTTCTCAGAGTCAAATTGTTTCTTTGTTCATCTTAATGTCTTATTTGTTTGTTCATGTTTTGCACTGTGCTCGTCTATGATCGGTCGACCCTACTACAGCTATGGTATATATATATATATATGTATACATGTACATATATATATATATATGTAGTCCTTCTAAAAATTTTTCTGTAATGTACTGATGAAAATTAAACTTTCAGATGTTTTAGATTCATTGCACACCAACTGAAATATTTCAGGTCTTTTATTGTTTGAATACTGATGATTTTGGCATACAGCTCATGAAAACCCAAAATTCCTATCTCAAAAAATTAGCATATTTCATCCGACCAATAAAAAAAAGTGCTTTTTTTTTTTTTTTTTTTACAAAAAAAGTCAACCTTCAAATAATTATGTTCAGTTATGCACTCAATTCTTGGTCGGGAATCCTTTTGCAGAAATGACTGCTTCAATGCAGCGTGACATGGCGGCAATCAGCCTGTGGCACTGCTGAGGTGTTATGGAGGCCCAGGATGCTTCGATAGCGGCCTTAAGCTCATCCACAGTGTTGGGTCTGGTGTCTCTCAACTTTCTCTTCACAATATCCCACAGATTCTCTATGGGGTTCAGGTCAGGAGAGTTGGCAGGCCAATTGAACACAGTAATACCATGGTCAGTAAACCATTTACCAGTGGTTTTGGCACTGTGAGCAGGTGCCAGGTCGTGCTGAAAAATGAAATCTTCATCTCCATAAAGCTTTTCAGCAGTTGGAAGCATGAAGTGCTCCAAAATCTCCTGATGGCTTGCTGCATTGACCCTTCCCTTGATAAAACACAGTGGACCAACACCAGCAGCTGACATGGCACCATAGACCATCACTGACTGTGGGTACTTGACACTGGACTTCAGGAATTTTGGCATTTCCTTCTCCCCAGTCTTCCTCCAGTACCTACTCTGGTACCTTGATTTCCGAATGACATACAAAATTTGCTTTCATCCGAAAAAAGTACTTTGGACCACTGAGCAACAGTCCAGTGCTGCTTCTCTGTAGCCCAGGTCAGGTGCTTCTGCCGCTGTTTCTGGTTCAAAAGTGGCTTGACCTGGGGAATGTGGCACCTGTAGCCCATTTCCTGCACATGCCTGTGCACGGTGGCTCTGGATGTTTCCACTCCAGACTCAGTCCACTGCTTCCACAGGTCCCCCAAGGTCTGGAATCGGGCCTTCTTTCACTTTTTCCTTCCCACAGACATCCCACTGAGGTGCCTTGATACAGCACTCTGGGAACAGAATACTCGCTTAGTTATTTCTTTCTGTGTCTTACCCTCTTGCTTGAGGGTGTCAATGATGGCCTTCAGGTCGGCAGTCTTACCCATGATTGCGGTTTTGAGTAATGAACCAGGCTGGGAGTTTTTAAAAGCCTCAGGAATCTTTTGCAGGTGTTTAGAGTTAATTGGTTGATTCAGATGATTAGGTTAATAGCTCGTTTAGAGTACCTTTTCATGATATGCTCATTTTTTGAGAGAAGAATTTTGGGTTTTTTTGAGCTGTATGCCAAAATCATCAGTATTAAAACAATAAAATACCTGAAATATTTCAGTTGGTGTGCAATGAATCTAAAATAGATGAAAGTTTAATTTTTATCAGTACATTACAGAAAATAATGAACTCTATCACAATATGCTAATTTTTTGAGGACTAGTACATATTTAAACGTATTACACATATTTAAAAGACTTAAATCACCCATACTTCAATATTCAAACCCTTTTTGTGTCAGGGTCACAGGGAAGCTGGGGCTAATCACAGCTAAATTCTGAGTGGAGGTCGGACAGGTCTCTAGTTTATCACAGGGCAAAAAGAGACACAAACAACCATTCACATCACAGTGCTCCTGCAAGAGGCTTCTTTGGACTGGAAAATCACATGAGTGTTCTGTTTGTTCCATCTTTTGGTTGCCATTTCCCTGGGTGTTTGGCATAATTACTTTTATATTTCTGTTTTTACAAATCCAAATTAAAGCTGCTGCAAGTGAGGGAATGATTTAATTAAACCAGAAGAAATTCTACTGTGAGTATATGGTTTCTTCTAAAATGTAATTAGCAAATGATTGCAGAAGGATACAATAGGCATTAGGCATGATCAGATAAGATCTAACTGGGTAGCAGAAATACATACATATATATATATATATATATATATATATATATATATATATATATATATATATATATATATATTTTATTGCACGGAACACACACATACAAAGCTTCTTCTTTTCCTTTCGGCTGTTCCCTTCAGGGGTCGCCACAGCAAACCATCCGCCTCCATCTCACCCTGTCCTCTGCATCTTCTTCTCTTACCCAGTGACCCTCATGTCCTCCTTCACCACATCCATAAATCTCTTCTTTTATCTTCTTCTCGGTCTTCTGCCTGGTAGTTCCAACCTCAGCATCCTACTGCCAATATACTCACTATCCCTCCTCTGTACATGTCCAAACCATCTCAATCTAGCCTCTCTGACTTTGTCTCCAAAACATCTCACATGGGCTGTCCCTCTGATGTGCTCATTTCTAATCCTATCCATCCTCGTTACTCTCCCAGAGCGAACCTCAACATTTTCATCTCTGCTACCTCCAGCTCTGCCTCCTGCCTTTTCCTCAGCGCCACTGTTTCTAAGCCATACAACATCACTGGCCTCACCACCGTCTTGTACACTTTTCTTTTCATTCTTGCTGACACTCTCCTATCGCACACAACACCGGACACTTTTCTCCAACCATTCCAGCCTGCCTGCACACGCTTCTTCACCTCTTTTCCACACTCTCCATTGCTCTGGACTGTTGAGCCGAAGTACTTAAAATCCTCCACCTTCGTTATCTCTGCTCCCTGTAACATCACCGTTCCTCCTGGGTCTTTCTCATTCACACACATGTATTCTGATTTTCTGAGGCTAACCTTCATTCCTCTCCTTTCCAGGGCATACCTCCATCTCTCTAGATTTTCCTCCACTTGTTCTCTGCTCTCACTGCAGATCACAATGTCATCTGCAAACATCATAGTCCATGGAGATTCTTGTCTAACCTCGTCTGTCAGCCTGTCCATCACCATCGCAAACAAGAAGGGGCTCAGAGCTGATCCTTGATACACTCCCACCTCCACCTTGAATTCTTTGGTCACGCCTACAGCACACCTCACCACTGTCTTACATCTCTCATATATGTCCTGCACCACTCTAACATACTTCTCTACCACTCCAGACTTCCTCATGCAATACCACAGTTCTTCTCTTGGCACCCTGTCATATGCTTTTTCCAGATCCACAAAGGCACAATGCAGTTCCCTCTGACCTTCTCTGTACTTCTCTATTAACATCCTCAAAGCAAACATTGCATCTGTGGTGCTCTTTCTTGACATGAAACCAAACTGTTACTCACAATGCTGACCTCTACCCTTAGTCTAGCTTCCACTATTCTTTCCCATAATTTCCTCGTATGGCTCATCAACTTCTCCCCCATTCCTCCGGCATCTGCTCACTCTCTAAGACCTTGTTGAATGTTCTTGTCAGAAAATCTACTGCTACCTCTCCTAGACACTTCCATACCTCCACAGGTATATCATCAGGACCAACTGCCTTTCCATTCTTCATCCTCTTCAATGCCCTCTTCACCTCACCCTTACTAATCTTTTCTATGTCTTGCTTCTCAACGGTCACCTCTTCTACTCTTTTTTCTCTCTCATTTTCCTCATTTATCAGCTCTTCAAAGTACTCCTTCCATCTTCCCAGCACACTTCTGTCATCAGTCAATACATTTCCCTCTCTGTCTTTTATCACTCTAACTTGCTGCACGTCCTTCCCATCTCTATTTCTCTGCTGTGCCAACCTGTATAGATCATTTTCTCCCTCTTTACTGTCCAACCTATCATACAAGTCATCGTACGCCCTCTGTTTGGCCTTAGCCACTGCTACTTTTTCCTTATGCTGTGCCTCCTGTACTCCTGTTTACTCTCTTCGTTCCTCTCAATGTCCCACGTCTTCTTAGCTAACCTCTTCCTTTGTACACACTCCTGCACTTCCTCATTCCACCACCAAGTCTCCTTATCTACTTTCCTTCCAGAGGACACACCAAGTACTCTCCTACCTGTGTCCCTGATCACATTTGCTGTGGTTGTCCAGTCATCTGGAAGCACTTCCTGACCACCCAAAGCCTGTTTCAACTTCTTCTTGAAGACAACGACCCTCTTCCTTTTTCAACTTCCACCACTTTGTCTTCTTCTATGCCTTTGCCTTCTTCACCTTCCACACCATCAGCGTCATCCTGCATACCACCATCCCATGCTGTTTGGCAACACTCTCACCCACTACTACTTTGCAGTCACTGACTCCCTGGGGGGGGGGGGGGGGGGGCACTAACCACGGTCTTTCCCCCTTATGCCGGTCCCAAGCCTGGAGAAATGCAGAGGGTTGCGACAGGAAGGGCATCCGGCGTAAAATTTTTGCCAATTTACAAAATGCAACCATAAACACATATACAAAGCTAATTTGTGATAATTGATGGTGAGAGCAGATTTTGGACTAAATCCAAATAAGACAGTGAACACTTATTAGAATACTTGGCCATGTTGTAACTGTATGATATGACAGTAATCCAAGGCAATAAGATATGAAGCATCTGTCAGATATTAAATAAAGAAAAATACCACATTAATGAATACAAAATAAATTAAAAATTAAATTTAGTATTTGCCATTTATTCAAACTTGGTAACTGTCACGTTGGGGTCATGGTGGCATACGATTGGCTACTAGTTCAACTAATTGTTTTCACAGGCTTAAACATCACAGCCCAAACTTAAAAAGCTAGCCAAGCTGACAATGCTACCACTTGTACCTTGAAGATTTCCCCATCAAAGTTTTCCAGCCTTACTACACACATATTGATGGAATTAATGTTCACTATTATACAGGCAGCGATTGCTTAGTAGTATAGGGCACTGGATCGCTGATCCTAAGGTTGGCGTTTCAAATCCCACTCTCCACAAGGTTGTCACTGTCCCTCCTGTGCAGCTAACTAACTGGGTTATCAAAAGCCGGCCACGTCTCTCACTGTCTATGGTGTGAGGCATGTAAAAGAACTTTCGACAAGAGTAGGCTGCAAAGCAGTCAGCGTGTTTCTGCCCTGTGATGGCCTGGCGAGCTGTCCAGGGTGTACTCTGTCCTTGCCTAGAGTTGGCTGGGATGGACACCAGCCTCACCGTGACCCTAATTAGGATTAAGTGGTTACAGAAAATGATGAATGTTCACTATTCAAATGAATAAAAACAAATAAATAAGATCGTCTAGTTTTGCCCATGCTCAGTTTAGGTTTAAATACCAACACTAACAAAGATACAGAATAACAGAGCATTCATAGAGTGAAAGGTACCTCTGTAGCACAGCAGGGATATTGTAGTGCTATGTGGGTGCTGGTTTTAATTGCCCATGTGCTCATCATATGATTTGTTTCGATGTATGTAGATATGACCAAGTTAGTGAAAATCTAAATCTCTGGTTCAAAGAATTTGAGATGGTCAGGATTTGATCTTTAAATGGAATTCAAGATCAAAGGAAATTGTCTAATTTGAAAGTCCATATATGGTTTCCAATTAGCGTTAAATAGTAACAGCATTCCTATCAGCATTTGTTTTAAAAGTTATAACTTTTGTGACCTTGCTCTGACTCTGACCTTCCACCTTGATATTATAAAAAGTTAAATACCAGGTACTGAGTTAGCGTAGTGTTCCCACAAAATTGGGTCAAAATTTATGCACAGACATGAGCCGCATTTTGGTCACAATTTGAAAAATATTGAATTACAAACACCAGTAATTACAATGACTCACAATTACTTACAATTACAATGCATTAAAAGCATTGTGATACAACAAATCATTGATTATCATTAAGGAAAAAATACTTCAAGTAAAAATGATCCCATATCTGAATAACTTCACTCCACATTCTGTAATTTTGCTCACAAACAGAATGATCTCTATGTTTTTGTTCATTTATTACTAAAAAGTAATACACTTATTATGATAAGCTAATACCTGGGTCAGTGTCATCTTTAAGTGAACAAAAACAGGATTCATAGGTATTATAATTTTCCACTTCGAATAAAATTTCTCTCTCTCTCTCTCTCTCTCTCACACACACACACACACACACACACACACACACACACACACACACACACACACACACACACACACACATGCATGCACTTGATGCCAGGACTATGAATATTTAAATCATACTCTTGCCTCTTAACATCTTAAACTCTTAAAGGTACGAAAGTGGTATGCTTAAACAAATTCAATTTCTCCATGAGATCCTTCCCTCAGCATATCTGCAGCCTCTCAGGCTTTATCCCTTTCATCGTTTTTAATGGGCTGACATTGCCACGCCTGACTCACTGCTTGTTATAGCTCAAGTGGAAAAATGTGGCATGTGAGTTCTCAGCCTAATGTGTAACATGAATCGACCACTGCTTGTGTTAGTTTATGTGTCTGAGTTCATGATTCTTGACTCAGAGCAGATTATGGGTCCTCTTGTTAGCATGCATCAGTCATAATACCCATTTGTTAATTCATATTAATCATCAGTGATCATCAGCCATTAGCAGCCAGCTGCAGTGCTAATACACAAACAACACTGGTCTACAATCAAAATGCTGCTCAAGTAGAGTCAAACTTTGCTAATTTTGAGTTGCTTTGAACCAACGAAAATGTTGTTTAAAATTGTTGATTGGCTCTAGTTCTTAAATTATGGTGCTGGGTCAGCATATACCAACCATTCTGCCTTATATTATGAAGGATGGGTGAGTTATAAAGGGAAGGGAGCTGATTTCAAATCAGAAGTCATTGAATAACTGGTGGTGGTAAGGTGCTGGACTAACTGATCCCAAGGTTTGGGGTTCAAGCCACACTCTCAACAGCTTGCCAACCTCCCTGCAACCCTAATTAGGATTCTACTGTACTATTCTACAGTTCAGAAAATGAAGATTATATATATATATATATATATATATATATATATATATAGTGTGTGTGTATATTTATTGATATTATATCATCGACCCCTGATAAAGGGAAAAAGCCAAAAGGAAATCTCATATACACATATGTATACATCAGTCGAGGGGTGATCCTACTTCTCGAAATTTGGTGATCACGGGGGGGATCGTGGTCCCAATTAACCGTGATAAGTGAGGGATACCTGTGTGTGTGTGTGTGTGTGTGTGTGTGTGTGTGTGTGTATATATATATATATATATATATAACATGTGTATATTTTTATTTTGAATACTGACACCTTGTAGACGTGTACTTATGTTCTTGATTGACTCCACCAAATGTATAAAATGATGGCATATTACAAATAAGCAACTGTGCACTTAGGATATGCAATAAAACTTTTTTAAATTACTAAACTAGGAAGACGCAAATAGTGTTCGCATCTCTATTACATTGACAACGATTTCCCCATTTCATCTATGAAAACTGGTGCACTTTATTGTGCACAAGGAAGGCACGAGAGCACTAGAAACACAGAAATCAAACTAAGGCGGAAACTGGTGGCGCACAGAGCTGAGAGCCAGAGAGATCACGGGGAAGAGGAGCAGTCTTCTAGCACCGGGAAGAGTGCTGCTAGTCTTTATAGCCCATGATTAAATGGAATCAAGTGTTTGTTTAGCATCCCACCCCGTGTGTGACAGACACACGCCTCTCCAATATGCAACTCTTTTGTGAGAGACCATAACACACTAAAATAAAAACCACAGTGCAGTTAAAGCATAAAAACAATCTTCTTTCTTCTTCTTTTCCTTTCGGCTGTTCCCTTCAGGGGTCGCCACAGCAAATGATCTGCCTCCATCTCTCCCTATCCTCTGCATCTTCTACTCTTACTCCAACGACCTTCATGTCCGCCTTCACTGCATCCATAAATCTTCTCTTTGGTCTTCCTCTGGGCCTTTTGCCTGGTAGTTCCAACCTCAGCATCCTACGACCAATATACTCACTATCCCTCCTCTGTACATGTCCAAACCATCTCAATCTAGCCTCTCTGACTTTGTCTCCAAAACATCTAACATGTGCTGTCCCTCTGATGTACTCATTTCTGATCCTATCCATCCTCGTTACTCCCAAAGAGAACCTCAACATTTTCATCTCTGCTACCTCCAACTCTGACTCCTGTCTTTTCCCCAGGGCCACTGTCTCTAAACCATACAACATTGCTGGCCTCATCACCGCCTTGTACACTTTTCCCTTCATTCTTGCCGATACTCTCCTATCACACATCACACCGACACTTTTCTCCATCCATTCCAACCTGCCTGCACGCCGCTTCTTCACCTGTTTTCCACACTCTCCATTGCTCTGGATTGTTGAGCCTAAGTACTTAAAATCCTCCACCTTCTTTATCTCTGCCCCCTGTAACCTCAAAGTTCCTCTTGGGTCCTTGTCGCTCACACACATGTATTCTGTCTTACTAAGACTAACCTTCAATCCCCTCCTTTCCAGGGCATACCTCCACCTCTCTAGATTTTCCTCCACTTGGTCTCTGCTCTCACTACAGATCACAATGTCATCTGCAAACATCATAGTCCATGGAGATTCTTGTCTAACCTCATCTGTTAGCCTGTCCATCACCATAGCAAACAAGAAGGGGCTGAGAGCTGACCCTTGATGTAGTCCCACCTCCACCTTGAACTCTTCTGTCACACCGACAGCACACCTCACCACTGTCTTACATCTATCATACATGTCCTGCACCACTCTAACATACTTCTCTGTCACTCCAGACTTCCTCATACAATACCACAGTTCTTCTCTCGGCACCCTGTCATATGCTTTCTCCAGATCCACAAAGGCACAATGCAGCTCCTTCTGACCTTCTCTGTACTTCTCTATTAACATCCTCAAAGCAAACACTGCATCTGTGGTGCTCTTTCTTGGCATGAAACCAAACTGTTGTTCACAAATGCTGACCTCTGCACTTAGTCTTGCTTCCACTATTCTTTCCCATAGCTTCATTGTATGGCTCATCAACTTTATCCCTCTGTAGTTGCCACAACTCTGTACATCGCCCTTGTTCTTAAAAATGGGCACAAGCACACTTCTCCTCCATTCCTCTGGCATCTGCTCACTTTCTAAGACCTTGTTGAATATTCTTGTCAGAAAATCTACTGCTACCTCCCTAGACACTTCCATACCTCAACTGGTATGTCATCAGGGCCAACTGCCTTTCCACTCTTCATCCTCTTCAATGCCCTCCTCACTTCTCCCTTACTAATCTTTGCTACTTCCTGCTCCTCAACGGTCACCCCTTCTACTCTTTTTTCTCTCTCATTTTCCTTATTCATCAGCTCTTCAAAGTACTCTTTCCATCTTCCCAGCACACTTCTGTCATCAGTCACTACATTTCCCTCTCTCTCCTTTATCACTCTAACTTGCTGCACGTCTTTCCCATCTCTATTTCTCTGCTGTGCTAACCTGTATAGATCATTTTCTCCCTCCTTACTGTTCAACCTATCATACAAGTCATCATACGCCCTCTGTTTGGCCTTTGACACTGCTACCTTCGCCTTACGCTGTGTCTCCCTGTACTCCTGTTTACTCTTTAAAGCATAAAAACAATAAAGATAAGAATTTCAACCTTTGTGGTGGTGAGCAGTTGGCATACGTAAATGGTGGAGTGAAAGAGAAGAACCGGATCCCCTTCCATAACAGACAGGGAGAGAAGAAAGCGGATTCCCTTCCATAACAGCATCAGGTCAATCAGCCAAGGGTGTTTTTTTTTCTCTTGCCACCACTTTTCATGGATGACTCTTCTTCAGGATGCTCCTTTCTTTTCTTGAAGAACATTTCTAACGTGGCTTGTTTCTGCCTTCATTTCAAGACCTTACAGAAGTGGCTCATGACCTCATAATTAAAGATGTTCACAGTGCTGCTAGCGTTTTAGCTTAGCTTTAGTGCTTTAGTGCGAGCTTTAGCTTTATGAGAGTGATACGTACATATTTCTGTATCAACAACTTCCGGAAGTCGCACACTTTTCCTCCCTCTTGGTCTCGTTTTTTGTCCTCTCGTTTCTCGAGTTCGACTTCTGATTTTGTTCGGTTTCCGGGACAAAAAAAATATGGATTTTTTTGTTCGGATTTCGATTTGTTTGAACTCGAGAGCGTTCAGATTCCGAGGCTCTACTGTACAGTACAGCTACTTCGCGCTTCAATTCGTGCAGCTTCAGTGCATCACAGTTTTTAAAATAAATAAATAAGTAAATATTCATTGAGTTAAAAATTAAGGAAATTAAGCAAGAAAAAGGAAAATGCCACAAAAACAAGGCCAATTATGCAAAAAAAAACCCCAAAAAAACAAAAAAAACAAAAAACAAAAAAACAACCCAAAATCTCCCATCAAAACTACTTCCATTGTTGCATCTTGTGTGTTCACCCTCATCTGCGCACGCGTATGGATGTGGGTTGTCTTCTTCTCATGTAATACCATCTGTATGTGTATGTATTTATATTTTATTTACATCTTGTTATTTTTTTAATGTTTGTTGTTTTAAGCATTTATAGCATTGAATATGTACTTATTGATATTATATACAAATATACATGTACGTTTACGTTAGTCGGGGGGGGTTGGGGAGGGTGAGCCTACTTTGCGGATTTCGATGGTCACGTTTGGATCTTGGTCCCAATTAACCGCAGAAAGTGATTGATCCCTGTATTTCAAAATCGTATAATCTTAATTTGAATCAGTCAATGATAAGATTTATAATGTTTTACCCCTATTAATAATTATTACACTTGCTTTGTAATTATATACAGGTCATTGTTAATTGTAAAACTTGTAAACAAATATTAAAGTTTTGAAAAAGCTTGTGAATAAATGGAAGTGCCATTGTAATAATTACCAATTGAATTTAATGGCTTACCAAAACTTCTGTACATGCTGGCTCCCTCCTGACCAAAGCAACACTAATGTCAGAGCGCCATAACCTAATGCACCATGTAGCAATCTGTATGAAAGCTGGCCTGTTAATAGTGTTCTGTGTGTCTGAGCTCCTCTTTAGCTTCAGGGTGCCAGCTTTCCAATTTGAGGTACTCTATCACAGAGGAGGGAAATTGAACAACCTAAATCGCTCACAGGCCAGCCACCTGAGTTGCTCTCGGTAATTGAAGTATAGGTCTACTGAAGTGTTAGCCTTTGCCCTACTGATTGCAACGGAATCATCAGACTGCCTGTGGAAAGCTATAATCTGTCTGAGATAAGATCAAACTTCAATAAAACATATTGAGTGATTCTGCTGAAGAGTATAGCTGAATCAAATATGCTTGATTGTGGCTGGTGTCAAGACCCTGCTGAATCGTATTCAAACAAGTATCTTGAATGGTGTGATTATTACAACAGAATCATGCACACTCTGCATTTTTAAAAGTTTACAGGTCTTCAGTCATTCTGATCAGAACATGTTAATCAATTCTCTACAACAGAAGCTTCTCAAAGATTTGTAAGAATTGCTCATTTCTCCTTCTTTTAAACTGACTCTTGACTTTCTGTCCAATACACCCCACTACCTGGTAGGTGCCACTGCAGAGATAAAAAACACTTATTAAACAAATGGAAGGAAATCGCAGCCAAAAGATGAGGTCTATACTGTACTAAAGTCCAAGGGCTGAGATTTTTTAGTACATATGGAGCAAACATGATAAAGTCAATCACATCGCACTTGGAAACTTGCCCACTTCTGCACAAGCAGTCTTCATCTGTGTGTCTGGGAGCTTTGGTAGTGTCACAATGTCACCGATTCATCTGTAAATTGCGACAGTTGGAAGAAAAATAAGGATGTGGTTTAACTTGTCTCATTGTCATAGTGCAATTCCTTTTAGTGGCTGTCACTGCATCAGCCTGTGTTTCCTTTATTGTGATCTAGTTTTTAATTTTTTTATGTTTTTGGTGTTTTCTTTCCTATACCCATTTCTCTTAGTTTGAATTTTGTTAGCTGGCTACATCCTATGTTAATTTGTTAGGTTTTGGGCCATTTCCTTATTTCTTTGGTTCCCAGTTCACAACAAATTCCTCATCTAACACGTATATTCTGTCTCTATATGTATTTCTTATGGGTAGCCTTCACCTTGTTTCCATTCTTGTGACAAACAAGAGTTTCCCAACGAGCAGCGAGTACTTTGCGGGACTTCATAAACTCTATCCTAAGGGATATTTGGTCGAATGTTCCCTGGTCTGACTACATGAGGACCAAATGGATTGTGTTTACTGTCATTACTGTAATGATCAATATTACTCTGTTCATATGTTAGTGATCATAATTTTTGTTTTATATTATGACCGATCGGTGCACACACAGACATACACACACGGACTAAAATCGTAAATACTTATTCATAAGGTACTGCATTTATAAGGCACTTTGTAGACCACCACAAGACCACTCTCAGTAACTCTGCTGACACCTAAACACACACACACACACACACACACACACACACACACACACACACACACACACACACACACACACACACACACACCCATATCACGTTCACTGTGCTGTAAATTAGTCTCTATAGTCTGTGGTCAGTGGTGCGTGTCCATTTGTACTTGATAGATGGGGTGGTACAGGAATGGAGAGTAGCTGGCAAAGCCTCTTGGCAGCAGACAAGTCACTATACACCTACAAATTACATTATTCATAGATGGAAAAGGCCCACACTTAAAAAAAATTAAAAAAAAAACAGTTGAAAAAAAAAATGCTTTATATAATATTACTGTGATTATTATCGGGAAAGCAAATTTAGATTGAACACGATTTCAAACAACAGTGTGGGAGAAAATAAAAAAAAATCAATGTTTCTTTCTCCCACGCAGCATCATTCATCATTGTTTTTTGATTCAGACAAAGTGAGATGGCCTTCTCGTTGATGGGACTCACCATCATCGAACTGCATCCGGGAGAGCCACCAACATTATTCACCTGAAATCAGAATTGTTTTAGCCAAGTGTCTAGTTGCACAATTCAATAAACCATATGCTTGCTTTCCCATTCAAGATACGTAATTTGTTTTCATTAATTAGCCCGCTGTAACATTGTGTGCAAATTCAAACCTGGCCTTAGACTGTATCCCTGCAGCTACATACTTACAAAGCCTCAGATATCTAACTCTTCCTGTGCTACTGCCCTCAAGGGTACTGTTCTCACTTTGCTTGAAGGATTCCACTGATCAGAAGGGGTGGGTTTGAATCCATGTGAGCAAACCCTCACCCCCTTCCTTTTAGTTTGTTATGCTGCCTCTGTATTGCAGCACCAAGTGTCACAAAGGGAGCATGCTTGCTTTCGCTTCTCTCTGTTTGGTGTTGGTTGAGTAATATCAACTGACTGAGTAAATAGGGGTGGTGGAACAGTGATGTAGTGGTTAGCACTTGTCATAGCAAGAAGGTCCTGGGTTAGAGTCCTGGGTTTGGTGAGGGTGTTTTTGTGTGTAGTTCTCCCTGTGCTTGTATGGGTTTCCTGTGGGTGCTCCGGTTTCATATAACAGTTCAAAGACTTGCACATGTGTCAAATTGGCTGTTCCAAATTGCCCGTGGATGTGAGTGTATGTGGAGAATGGATGTATTTACGATGCAATGGACAGGCAGGATTTTCATAGTGTTTCCAACCAAATCGCTGAGATAGGTTCTCACCTTCCCATAACAGAAATAGGCTTAATCTGTTTGTTCAAATGAATAGATTAAAAAATAAAAATTAAAAAATAACTACTGTATGGTGGGCATAATGAATGCAGCCATGAAGGGGGGGCACACGCCAGTGTTCATCCTCATGCCAGTCCCAAGCCCAAATAAATGCAGAGGGTTGTGTCAGGAAGGGCATTTGAGGTAAAACATTTGCCAAATTTGTGATGCAAGTCATCAATAAGAATGTCATACCGGATCGGTCGAGGCCCGGGTTATCAACGACCATCATCAGTGCTGTTAACCAACAGACTGCTGGTGGAAACTGGGCTACTGTTGGTCAAAGAAGGAGAGATGGGAGGCATGCCCATAAACGGAGAGAAAAGAGGAAAGGAATGAGTCTAGGACTAAGAGTAGGGACTTTGAATATTGGAACTATGACAGGAAAAGCTAGCGAGCTGGCTGACATGATGCAAAGGAGTAAGGTGGGCATACTGTGTGTTCAGGAGACCAGGTGGAAGAGTAGCAAGGCTAGAAGCTTAGGAGCAGGGTTTAAGCTATTTTATCACGGTGTGGATGGGAAGAGAAATGGAGTAGGAGTCATCTTGAAGGAGGGATTTGTCAGGAATGTTCCAGAAGTGAAAAGAGTATCAGACGGAATGCTGAGTCTCAAGTTAGAAATTGATGGCGTGATGTTCAATGTTCTTAGTGCTTATGCCCCACAGGCAGGATGTGAACTAGAAGAGAAGGAGAGATTCTGGAGTGAGTTAGATGAAGTGATGCAGAGTACCCCCAGAGGTGAAAGAGTGGTCATTGGTGATGTTGGTGCAGGGAACAAAGGGGGCGAGGAAGTGATGTGGGCAGGTTAGTTATCCAGAACAGGAACACAGAAGGACAGATGTTGATAGATTTTGCAAAAAGGATGGAACGGCTGTGGTGAATACTTTCTTCCAGAAGAGACAAGAGCATAGGGTGACTTATAAAAACAGAAGTAGGAGAACACAGGTACACTCCATCTTCTGTAGACGATTAATTTGAAAGAAGTCAGTGACTGCAAAGTAGTAGTGGGTGAGAGTGTTGCCAAACAGTATAGGATGGTGGTGTGCAGGACGACGCTGATGGTGGGGAAGGTGAAGAAGGCAAAGGCAGAGCAGAAGACAAAGTGGTGGAAGCTGAAAAAGGAAGATTGTCATGTTGTCTTCAAGGAGGAGTTGAAACAGGCTTTGGGTGGTCAGGAAGTGCTTCCAGATGGCTGGACAACTACAGCTAATGTGATCAGGGAGACAGGTAGGAGAGAACTTGGTGTGTCCTTTGGTAGGACTTGGTGGTGGAATGAAGATGTGTAGAAGTGTGTACAAAGGAAGAGGTTAGCTAAGAAGAAGTGGGCCATTGCGAGGACTGAATAGAGTGAACAGGAGTACAGGGACACACAGTGTAAGGTGAAGATAGTGGAGTCAAAGGCCAAACAGAGGGAGTATGATGCCTTGTATGCTGAGCTAGACAGGAAGGAGGGAGAAAATGATTTATACAGGTTGGCACAGCAGAGAAATAGAGATGGGAAGGACATGCAGCGAGTTAGAGTGATTAAGGACAAAGTGGGAAATATATTGACTGATGACAGAAATGTGCTGGGAAGATGGAAAGAGTACTTTGAAAAGCTGATGAATGAGGAAAATGAGAGAGAGAAAAAAAGAGTAGAAGAGGTGACCGTTGAGGACCAGGAAGTAGCAAAGATTAGTTAGGGTGAAGTGAGGAGGGCATTGAAGAGGATGAAGAATGGAAAGGCAGTTGGCCCTGATGACATACCGGTGGAGGTATGGAAGTGTCTTGGAGAGGTAGCAGTAGATTTTCTGACAAGAACATTCAACAAGGTCTTAGAGAGTGAGCAGATGCCAGAGGAATGGAGAAGTGTGCTGGTGCCCATTTTTAAGAACAAGGGAGACGTGCAGAGTTGTGGAAATTACAGAGGGATAAAGTTGATGAGCCATACAATGAAGTTAGAAAGAATAGCGGAAGCGAGCCTAAGGGCAGAGGTTGACATTTATGAACAACAGTTTGGTTTCATGCTAAGAAAGAGCACCACAGATGCAGTGTTTGCTTTGAGGATGTTAATAGAGAAGTACAGAGAAAGTCAGAAGGAGCTGCATTGTGCCTTTGTGGATCTGGAGAAGGCATATTAGAGGGTACCGAGAGAGGAACTGTGGTATTGCATGAGGAAGTCTGGAGTGGCAGAGAAGTATGTTAGAGTGGTGCAGGACATGTACAAGAGATGTAAGACGGAGTTGGGACTGCATCAAGGGTCAACTCTGAACCCCTTATTGTTTGCTATGGTGATGGACAGGCTGACAGACGAGGTTAGACAAGAATCTCCATGGAGTATGATGTTTGCAGATGACATTGTGATCTGTCGTGAACGCAGAGAACAAGTGGAGGAAAATCTAGAGAGGTGGAGGTATGCCCTGGAAAGGAGAGGAATGAAGGTTAGCTTCAGTAAGACAGAATACAAGTGTGTGAATGACAAGGACCCAAGAGGAACGGTGAGAATACAGGAAGCAGAGATGAAGGTAGAGGATTTTAAGTACTTAGGCTCAACAATCCAGAGCAATGGAGAGTATGGAAAAGAGGTGAAGAAACGTGTGCAGGCAGGTTGGAATGGATGGAGAAAAGTGTCTGCTGTGATGTGTTATAGGAGGGTATCAGCAAGAATGAAAGGAAAAGTGTACAAGACGGTGCTCGATACGACAGATCACACACACGCACACACACAGGCAACACTACAACTGGACAATTGAACTGATCAGCTTCTGGTTGCTCTTGGAAGGATCACCGGAGAAATAATCGAACTTCGACATGAAGATAATCTGATTTATTTATTTCCCTGAAGTGTGTTTAATGCTTCCTAGATAATTCTGTTTGATTGGTGGATTATTTGTGTATCATTTCCCAATATGATTCATGGTTTGTGTCTCACTCAGCCCCACGTTGACCCGACTCGACTCAACCTGCTGCTCGCAGGCCTGAAGCTTTAAAATCTTGATGGTGTTAAATCATGACCATCACAAATCATTGTTAATGACACCATTCCTTCCGTAACACTGCAGTAAATATCATCCTGCACATCAAAACCACTCAGCATCGCCAAAGCACACCATTTAACCCACCGGTCCCGGTCCCCGATCCCAGATGTCCCAGATAATGGAGTTATCTGTGTAGGATCTGGAGGTGCGCGGCGGCCGTGCATGCGCTTCAGGCTGCGCGTTGCTGGAACAGTGCAAGACGTGCTGATCTCTGAGAGCAGCGAGCGCACATTATTGGCTCACAGGTGGAAAGTTCATACTAGTGCGGGACATGAATTTAAACACTTAGAAAACTTTTATCCTCCCTCTCTCTCTCTCTCTCTCTCTCTCTCTCTCTCTCTCTCTCTCTCTCTCTCCATAATCATCACATTGTCAATATCATTATGTCCCATGTTTAAACTCCTGGTTCCTCTCTCACACAGTACAGCGGATCTCATCAGATCATTATAATACCGGAGTCAATTTGTTTCTTCTTTGAAACTTTTGGCAGAAGTTCAGAAATGTATGGTTCTGCCTCTCTTCCTGGAGCGTGTCAGTCACGCCCCCCTCTGCTGGAGCCGAGTATTAAGTGTATCTCACGATAATGTTTAATCATATTTCATACTTATATTTATGATATATCTTTCTATGGATTTTATTCCATTTCTATTACTACTTGTTCTTCAATTTCATTTCACTTTCACTCTTGACCTCAGACCGGATGTTCGTATCGCTGGATATTCGTAAAACAGATGTTCGTAAGTGGGGGAGCGTCTGTACATGTAAGAGGTTTTAGAGACAAAGTCGGAGAGGATAGATTGAGATGGTTTGGACATGTACAGAGGAGGGATAGTGAATATATTGGTAGTAGGATGCTGAGGTTGGAACTGCCAGGCAAAAGGCCCAGAGGAAGGATTAAAGAGAAGATTTATGAGTGTGGTGAAGGAAGACATGAAGGTAGTTGGTGTAAGATACGAAGATGCAGAGGATTGGGTGAAAAGGAGGCAGATGATTTGCTGCGGCAACCCCTGAAGGGAGCAGACGAAAGGAAAAGATGAAGATGGTGGGCATAATGATGATGGTGATGGTGGTGATTATGTTCCATCAGGCTTTGGACTAAAGACATAGCCAATGTATCAAAACTAATTTGGCAAACCATGTTAGCAGGGCACACATTTGTTTCTGCTTTGCACTTCAGAGAAATGGCTCTGTTAAATAATTCATATCTCAAGCAGTTAGCATGGAGTGGTGAAGCCCACAGAATAACGAGCTTAATGGAAACAGGGCTACTCTTTCAACCAGCTGTGTCTTGAAGGCTGATGATAATCATAATCCTCTAGCTTAAGGTGTGTTTTCAAATCAACTTCCATAACAATGTGATGATTCAAGCAATTATTTGAGAAGTTAAATATTTTTAGCTTGTAGAATTAGCCTTTTTATTTTCAAATCAACCAGTGAAAGATCATACTATTATTTAGCAGTTGGTATCATGATGGTTTTTAGCTATTGAATAAATTCTAAACTTAAGATCTTTCTCAAGCCCTGTTTGGGGTTTCTCTGCCAGTAACATACTCATTGGTGGATTGCCAACTCTAAATATCTGTGAATGCGTGTATGCATGGTTGTTCCCCATCCAGGGTGTTTTATACATCTTTCCTGGAAAAGACTTTGAATTCAATGTGACTCTGGTCAAAATAAAGTAAATAAAAAGGTGAATGAATTAACACACCATCTATTCATCTGTATTACTGCAATATTTGTCTTAATAATGTAATACAATAGAACTGAAAACATGTTTGATTTCACATAGGTTTTTACATCGGATGCCCTTCCTGACACAAACCTTTTAGCAAGAGACAGAAACACGCTGACGAGCTTTGCAGCCTACTCTTTACGAAAGTCAGCAATGGTTCTTTTACATGCCTCTCACCATAGACAGTGAGAGACATGGCCTTCCTTTGATAACCCAGTTAGCTGCACTGGGGGAGTTAGCTGCACTGGGGGGGGACAGAATAAAACAGATGACAACAGAATAAGTGAATCTCTTGCTAACTAATATTACAGATTCCAGATTGCACTGAAAATCAAATAACAGTTTATCCATCAACCCATTATTCATACCTCTTATCCATTATGAGGAAACCGCGGACAAGCACTGGCCTGATGAGCCACTAGGCTCAGGTATAAAAAGCCCAACAGACTTTACCTACCTATCTTATCCATTAGGGTTGTAAGGGGAAACTGGAGTCAGTCTCGGCCATCTTCATGAGAGGCAGGGTTACAGCCTGAATAGGCTGCCGGTCCATTCCAGAGCTAACACACACACAAATACCCATTTACACTTACATCACTGGGCAATTTAGAGGAGCCAGTTAACCCAGTGTGGATGTCTTTGTGAGCTTTCCATCTGTATCTCAATCAACAGGTCCACAGTGTTGACGTGTTATGGCTTTCATAGAATAGTCCTTTACTTACTCTGTAATAAACCTTGGGGTTTTCCTTATATGTCCACACATATTGTACAAAGCCTTTAAGATCGTGTATAAGATATCAAATGAACATTTTTTTTCTTGATCTTGATTTTTTGTTTTTTGTCAATTTGCCTCGATCTGATCTTGACTGATCTGACCTATTTTCCCCACAACAGATGTAAAACACATATTTTATATGTGAATGCAACTACACACCTTTTGAATTCACCCTACCAAAGCTTACACCGGTCCCTTCTGTCATTCTGTCATAGCTGCACTAAATTCCTACAACAGAATTTTTTTTTAAAAGATGCTTTACCTTAATGTTCCTTCTTTACAGTTAAATGTCTTTCCGTTGTCAGTTGTCACTGACTACGAGTGACGTATTTATTTAAATATAAATATATATATATTTAACAAAAATAAAAGGACAGGACAAAGACTTTCTATTGAAACTCCATTTATCACTACAGATCTGTTTCGAGGGGTGGTGAAACCATCCTCTCTCTTCAGGTGATTATAGAAGAGATCTTATCTTCTATATTCACCGTATCTTCTATAATCACCTGAAGAGAGAGGATGGTTTCACCACCCCTCGAAACAGATCTGTAGTGATAAATGGAGTTTCAATAGAAAGTCTTTGTCCTGTCCTTTTATTTTTGTTATTTGCTCTACCAAAAAGTATTGAGCACTCTCCTACGGAAGGATCTACTCAGAAAATCCTATATATATATATATATATATATATATATATATATATATATATATATATATATATATATATATATGTATATATATATGTATATATATATGTATATATATATATTTGGAATGGATGGAGAAAAGTGTCCGTGTGATGTGTGATAGGAGAGTATCGGCAAGAATGAAGGGAAAAGTGTACAAGACGGTGATGAGGCCAGCGATGTTGTATGGTTTAGAGACAGTGGCCCTGGGGAAAAGACAGGAGTCAGAGTTGGAGGTAGCAGAGATGAAAATGTTGAGGTTCTCTTTGGGAGTAACAAGGATGGATAGGATCAGAAATGAGTACATCAGAGGGACAGCACATGTTAGATGTTTTGGAGACAAAGTCAGAGAGGCTAGATTGAGATGGTTTGGACATGTACAGAGGAGGGATAGTGAGTATATTGGTTGTAGGATGCTGAGATTGGAACTACCAGGCAAAAGGCCCAGAGGAAGACCAAAGAGAAGATTTATGGATGCGGTGAAGGCGGACATGAAGGTCGTTGGAGTAAGAGTAGAAGATGCAGAGGATAGGGAGAGATGGAGGCAGATCATTTGCTGTATGACCCTGAAGGGAACAGCCGAAAGGAAAAGAAGAAGATATATATATATATATATATATATATATATATATATATATATATATATATATATATATATATATATATATATATACATACACACACACACACACACACACACACATATACATACACATATACACACACAGGGATCCCTCGCTACTTTGTGCTTCAATTCGCATTGCAGTTTTTTTTTTTTTTTTGTTTTTTTTTTTAATCAAATTAAAAAATGAGGAAATTAAGGAAGAACGAGGGGAAAAAGTTAAGGAAAATCACAAGGCCAAGAAAAAACACAAGACCAATTATGCACCCCCCCCCCCCCAAAAAAAAAAAAAAAAAATTCAAAACTACTTACATTTGTATGTATTTTTTTATTATTATACCGAATTACTTTATATTAAGCTTAAAACAGCCAATCAAGCTTACAATATGTGAAGTGCTCCATACCGAAAGTAGGGTACTTGCGAAAGTAGTGTACTTGCTGTGGGTTATATGGACTTCCAGTCTTTCAAGTGCGCAAGGGTGCCATTGAACTTGTTTAGAACACAGCCTGCACTGATGTGGAGCCAGCAAAACGGAGAGCTCTTTCCTGGATTTGGATTTTCATCCATTTTACAACTCTCTTTGCTTAACTGAGACACATGGTAGATTGTGCCGATCCGAGCAGATAGTTAATTCATCTCTGTGTATGAGACTTGCACCCATGCTAGTAGGGTTACGCTTCTGACCAACCATATTTGCTTAGGGTTACAAAAGTCCGCAAAACAGTGTAAACACAGATCACAGAGACAATGTCTTAACACAAGGGTTGCACGATATATAACTGACATATCTGACTGACTGTGTGTGTGTGTGTGTGTGTGTGTGTGTGTGTGTGTGTATATATATATACATACACGGGCGCTCCCCAACTTACATTGATCTGTTTTACGTTTTTTCGATTTTACGACCCCCCCAAAAAAAAAAAAAAAAAAAAAAAAAAGTATAAAATATGAATGAAAACCCGAATGCACAAATGACAGAACAATTAAAGATATTTATTATCTTTAAGCAGAATCCTAAGAGTGTATACTTATTTTTATATTAATATTCATTAGGATTTGTCCTTGTTCTTTGTATGCATCTCTTGAATAAAGTTTACTTACTTACACAAAAGAAAGAACGTGCCGCTTTGCTGGGATTCACATCTGTTCAGGCTGTGTTCTAAATGAGTTCAATGGTACCCTTGTGCACTTGAAAGACCAGAAGACTGTATGACCCACAGCAAGAACACCACTTTTGCAAGTACACTACTTTCGGTATTGAGCGCCTCACATATTGTAAGTGTTGATTGGCTGTTTTCAGCTTCATGTTAAGTAACTCGGTATAAATAAGTCACTTAATTGAAATTAATGTTGATATTATTTGATATATTTGATATTATTTTACAATGTTATGTTCATAATAATTGATTTAGGGGTGTTTTATGAGATACAGTAATGGTATTTATGTATGTATAGTACAGTATGAGTGTCATACGTCACACGTCATACATCATACGTCACTGGAGCAACTTACGTTCACTTTCAACTTACGTTCGGCCATCCGGAACCAATTAAAAATGTAAGTCGGGGAGTGTCTGTACACAAAAAAAGTTAAGGATATTTGGAAATGTTCTAGATATTTTTTACGGTTTTGTGATTTGGCCTTAATTTCAGTTATTTTTATTCACTAATATTCTTAACTTTTTTTGTGTAGTGTACATGTACATACACGTTCGCGTATGTATGTATGTATGTATGTGCATGTGTCATCTTCTTCTCATGCAATACCATCTGAATGTGTGTGTATTTATATTTTATTTAGATCTTATGTTATTTTTTTAATGCTTACTTATTAAGCAATTTTAGCATTAAATATGTATTTATTGATATTATATACACATATTCATGTAGGTATATGCCGGGGGGGTTATCATATCATGCGTGTATATATATATATATATATATATATATATATATATATATATATATATATATATATATATATATATATATATACACACACACATAATTATATACATATATACATACATACATACACATGCACACAGCACACACATACCTACATCCATACAGAGAGAGAGAGAGAGAGAGAGAGAGAGAGAGAGAGAGAGAGAGAGAGAGCGCACAATTTTATGGAGTGTATTAACTGGATTACAATATTACAATCCATGTTACTTTAAAGAAATAAATAAATAGCTCAATACAGTTATATCATGCTGTCTAACAAACTGTACTTGTAAGCATGAATAACTTACCAGGAAATATCCACAAGGATATTGTAATGGCAAAGGGATGTATGCAACCTACTTTAACATTTTACATTGCTCTGAAACATGCACCCACATTATTTGAGTCAAATAGGGTTAATAGCAAAGAAAAAAAAAAAAATCTTCCACCAGAGCAAAAAGCAGGCCCCGATATGGCTTAATGGACAATCCAGGACTGGTTCCAGTAAATCTACTCCATTTATAACCTAATCAGGTCATTCACCATCTTACTGCATGTAGCAATTCTCTGGAAGTGAAGCTCACTGTTGTTTTTAAACAACCTTTTAGCTTCTCTTCTTAAGCAGTGCAAGTATAACTTATGCAGCTCCAACAGGCATTAAGGGATATAGTTGCCAGACATTATTCCAATGAAAGAAAAGGGTTAAATACATATAAGCATCTTAAAAGGACAGCTTCTGAATTTATTTTAAAAAGCATGGCCCTATTCTCATTTCAGTTTTAAAATTGCTTTATACTTCATAAGGGTCATGAGGAGGTTGGAGCCTATTTGTATTGTCTTTGTAGAATTTAACAGTACAGTGGTACCTCACAAAATTAATCCGTTCCAGAAGTGGTTTCGTAACCTTGATTTTTCGTAAATTGAACTGCATTTTACATGTGAAACGCGTGATTTGTTCCAAGGCCCCCACTACTAGCCCCTAAACCCTTTAAAAATGATAAAAGTATCCCTTTTAAGGCCTCCTTCTTCTTCAATATCGTACCAATGGTAGACGGGTTTGGCCATATTCCTTTGTGATATCACTCAACTGCATGCCACGAGCCCACTTATTCTTTTCACTTGCACCGGGAATCACACAAGTGTGTGTGTGTGTGTGTGTGTGTGTGTGCGCGCGGGTACATGTGTGTGTGTGTGTGTGTGTGTGGGTGTGTGTGTGTGTGTGTGTGTGTGTGTGTGTGTGTGTGTTTGTGTGTGTGTGTGTGTGTGTGTGCGCTCGTGTGTGTTTACCATGTCTTCTAAGCAGAGTTATAATCTTACAAATGTTTATGCAAGGAATGTGAGTCAAGAAATAAAGTTGCAGTGAGCACACTCAAAAAACCTCACAAAACGACAGTAACTCTGCCCTTTACACGAAAAGCATCATGGGTATTATGGAGATGCAGCTCCATAATAGCCAATGGGAGGAAGCTGCGTCATCCCTCCTAGCCAATGGGAGGCCAACGGGGCGGGATGTTGAGAGATAGCCAATGGGAGAGCAACTCGCGCACTGTTTGAATTTTTGAGATGGTTCTTTTTTAACGTGAATTTTTTACGTATCCAGAGACAGAAATTTTAGGAAAATGTGTTTCGTAACCTGTTTTTGTTTGTTGGGACTTTTGTAAGGTGAGATACCACTATAATTCATTCATTCATTCATTTTCTGAGCCATTTAATTCCAATTATGGTCATAGGGAGGCCGGCACCCATCTCAGATGACTTCGAGTGAATGCAGAGTACACCCTGGACAGCTCGCCAAGCTATCACAGGGACTTTAAGAGTAATTATCATTATAAATCATAGAACATTACCTGATTACATTTTGGTATTGGTCCAAACAGCAATGTTAAATGTCTGAAATAGTTTTTCTTCACTAACTTCCCTCCTGACATTATTTCTGACTTTGAAAACACTAGGAAGTTTCAGGTGGGAGATGACAGCAATTTTTAAACTGATGTGGGTAATCAGTATTCATGTACTGCCTGCTGTCAATAATTGTGAACACCACCTGTTTAATGAGAGGAGTACATCCGGCATCTCCTGTCAACCATGCTATGACGCAGCATGTGATTGATGCCATTTTAAAAAGCTTCCATTCTACCTGTGGATCTAAAGCCACTTTTCAAAATACACCAGACACCTTTGTGGCACAGACCTTTCAAGATAGTTCATGTATGTTAATTTGATAGGCAAATCACAATCAACAAACCTATTAATTCCGTTGTTGAACTCTAAGCATATTTATTTGGCAAGATTGTTTTCTTTCAAATGGAATAACATTTATTACCCAGGAATAGGAAAGGGACGGATGGTGTTATAGTGATTAGCACTGTCATCTCACAGCAAAAATGTTGTGGACTAAAATCCTAGGCTTGAGTATTTCTGTGTGGAGTTTGCATCTTCTCTCCATGCTTGTACGGGTTTCCTCTAGGTATACCAGCTACCTCATAGAGTTCAAAGACATGCATATTATGCTAACTGGCTGTTCCAAATTGCCCTCTGGTATGAGTGTGAATGGTTGTATGTGTTGCCTTGCAGTGGTCTGGTGTCCTGGTCAGAGGGTGTACCCTACCCTAGCATCATCCAGTGTCTGCTGAGACAGTCACCAGTCTTCCTGTGACCCTGGTAGGATTAAGCAGCTCTGCAAATGACTGAAGCAGTGGACTGGATTGGAAGGTGACCAATTTCCTGTCAGCAGCAGTTCTGTGGGTGGAAACAGCTTGCTGTTGAGAGAGGCTAGATGAGAATGGTTTGAACTGACAAAGAGGGAAGGAAATTCAATTAACTGCTCTTTAGAACCATGGTATACAGAAAGGCTTCCTAGAATACATAACAATGATGCCTTGATACTATGTTTTAAGGTAGATGGGCCAATAATAGCATCGACTATTCTACAGATTAGTGAAAAAAAAAGTTACATAAAATCAGTGTGAGAAGGACATTTAAACTGAGTAGGATTGAATATTATGTGTGAATGCCAAAATGATGATGATGATTATGATGATGATGATGATGATGATGATGATGATGATGATGATGATGATGATGATGATGATGATGAGAAATTTGTTATTTTATTATGTTAGATTAAAAAAAAGTAAATTATTCCTCACCATCAAAATTGCATTATACCAGTAAAGAGCAGTGAAGCATGGAAGGCATTTTTATGCATACTATTTAGGAGTTTATTAAACTATTTAAGATATGCAGCTTTACAAATGGCACATACATATATGCAGTTACATGATGGCACAGTATTTTTGTTTAATGTATTAGGGCACATTTCTTTCAAGAATGTATGTATTGATGTCTTGTCTCTCCATTTGTGGAACAATGACGTATAACGTTGAAAGTCATTTTCATATCCTATCAATGGCCTTTCAGCTCTTTTGTCTTCATTTAAAGGCTGCCATTGATTCAGTTATTCGGAGAGCCAGGGGGAAGTTCATAAGTTAGAGTGAGGTAATAAGAAACTACATAGGGTTTAACCGTTTAATGCCCAAATTATTTTTTGCAGTTAAAAAAAAAAAAAAAAAAAAAAAAAATATATATATATATATATATATATATATATATATATATATATATATATATATATATATATATATCACTTGTTTTTCTTAATAGAAAAAGTCCTAAAGAAAAACCCCAAACATATTTCTTTCAACAAAATTATAATAACACTAATAATAATAATAATAATAATAATAATAATAATAACAACCCTGCACACTCAAGGTCATCTCATAGCTGACTGAGGCACGTGGGACCAAGCTGTGTTGCATCAGGTGACGCCGCAACAAGTATAGAGCACTGAGTACAATGCATCTAGTAGTTATTAGCATTTTTTAAAAATAAATACATCATAAAGTCGGAAATTCCGACTCGTTACAGACACTGAACTCGCGCAGGCTGTTGCATATAATCCAATAAAATTAGAGTTTCAAGGTATCGGCCCCGCCCACACACTGGAGTACAGAAAAGATTGGCTCTCCGCTGCATGCCACAGTGACAAGTGACATTGAAAATAGACGTATAGATTGACATGTGTGATTTATTTATGGTTTTGTTTTATGTGATGGCTTTTTTCTGTATTTTTATTTAAAGGACAGCAAAATTAAGTATTAGTTATACTGTTAAGAAAGGCCACCTGATTTATCTGAGAGCCAGATGCAGTCATCAAAACAGCCACGTCTAGCTCGAGAGTCATAGGTTCCCAACCCCTGAACAGGCTCGTGGGCGACTGATGTTGTCCTTGTGGGTTACCTGGTGCCCGCGGGCACCATGTTGGTGACCCCTGGCCTAGAGGAAGACCAAAGAGTAGATTTCTGGATGTGGTGAAGAAGGACATGAAGGTAGGTGGTGTAAGAGAAGAAGATGGAGAGGATCGAGTGAGATGGAGGCAGATGATTCATTGTGGCGACCCCTGAAGGGAACAGCCAAAAGGAAAAGAAGAAGATCGTTTAATATTGTCAGTGGGGTTAAGGTTTGGACCCTAGGTTGCCAATTCATGTGTAAAAATAATTCCTCATGTGTCCTGAACCACTTGTTCACTATTAGAGCATGACGGATGCAGGCATTGTCATCAGCGAATCAGAGGACTAAAACTCCATTAATGTGTTAATCCCATTATTTACTACATTCAGGTCATCTCCTGACTTAATATTATTGCCCCATTACCCCATCAACGAATAACCACAGATTATAAACTGCCTCCGGTAGCTTATATAGTGGCCACTATGCGTGATGGGTACATCATAGCATGTGCTTCCCTTCTTACCCTGACATACCCATCACTCTGGAACTGGATTTAACATGGATCGCATGATCTTTGTTCATTGCTCCAGAGTCCTATACTCTCTAGCAAACTGGAGTTTTTTACTCTGATATTCCAAGCATACGGATTTCTTATTAACACACATCTGTGTCGTCAGAAACATGTGAATTCTCATCACACTGTGTGTAGAAACACACTACTGTTACTATAATCATAGTAATTATTTCAAGCTGTTTTTTTTTCTTCAACAAACATTTATGTGATCTCCAATCTCGGTCATTCAACATTGTTCTGAAACCACATTTGTTTCTGCTAAGGCTTACAGTTGACCATTATTCTTAGAGGATTTAAAAACACACTGGACAGTTCTTAATCCAATTTTAGTAATTTCATAAATCTCAGTTGTTTTACTTGCTTGATGCAGGCCAAATAATTTAACCATTTCTGAAACGCAGTGACGCCAGTAATTTGGAACAGCCAATTATCCTACTGTGCATGTTTTGGACTGTGGGGGGAAACCAGTTTAGCCCGACGAAACCCCGCAAGCACAGGGAGAACATGCAAACTCCGCAGAGAAACATTGAAGCTGGGAATCAAGCCCAGGACCTTCTTGCTGTGAGGCGGTGCTAGCCACTACACCACTGTGCCACCTGGACAATAATTTATATATGGATCGAATGCTTTCTTTAGAAGGGTCATTAGATATGAATTACGTTTGTAGAACAAGTTTGTTAGGCATTTGTGAGGAGAATTCAGTCTTTGAAAACTCTTCATCCCAACAAGATAATAAAAAGTATTCTTTGGAATACATTTCCATTCACTGCACAATGGTATCAAGATACTTCAAGCTCCTTTTGATTGATAAATTGAATGGTTATTTAACAAACAAAGACACATATTTGGGGGAATTCATTGCATATTGTCCAGACTTCTGGGAACTCAATTTAGGTCAAACTGTGACACATGTCCTTCAATATAATACTGGCCCAAAACACTGATGGTGTAAATTGTATAACTGAGGCTGGTCCTATTTGACATTTGTGAAAATTATTCAGAATTAAATGAAAACTTATATTCAAGGGATTTATTTTTTTCCAGTTATAGGTACAAAGTGTTCATTCGGACACGAAGTAATTACAACCAGCAACTCTGCTATTGTACTTCTTAGGTATTTTCATACAGAATGCTTTCACACTGTAAAACCTGATACTATAAGAACAAAATTACACAAAATAGAGGCCATGCACTGCACTCATCAACATCAAGAAGTTATTCCAAAGTGTTATACAGAAAACATGTCAAAAATACTTACCTCTCAAATAGAATTTAAACAAAATTGTAACCATGTTAGGACTTTCTTTTTCTTTTTTAACATAAGCCTACACACAGGGTCACTTTGACATGCAGTAGAACAGACACACGCCTTTTCACCTTGAGAAAAAGTCCAGTTTTTGGTGCACCACGTATACACACACATTTTGCATGATCTTTAACTGAGATGACTCACTCTCCCTTCTAATATCCCCTCTGACGCTGTGAACTGTGATCAGATGGATGCGTCAGGGTGATGGTGGTGTTTTGAGGGAGTTGCAAGAGCCTTGGCTTCCTCCAGGATTTCCCTCACTGCTCCACTGGAACAAAAAAAAAGGTAAGTGGTCAAGTTAGGTACTGGATTGATAAGGTACTGGATTACCAATCCCAAGGTTAACCTCACTGTCAACAGTTGTCAGCCCCAACCCCACACACACACACTAACTGGCCTGCCATGTATCTCGCCCTCCATGGTGAGAGACATGTTAAGGAACTATAGCTGACTTTCATCAAGAGTAGGCTGCATAGCCGTCAGCGTCTCCATGGCTTGGCAAACTGTCCAGGCTGTACTTTTCCATAGCCCAAAGTTATCTGATATGGGTGCCAGCCTCCCCATGACCCTGATTAGGATTAAACAGTTCAGAAAATAAATGAATGAATAAACAGTTGACCTAGTTTTCTAGCGAACTCATTAGATACTCAAAAAAGTATAGAAGGTTACCTAGGCAACCAAAGCTGGCAACAGTTTCAGTGGCAACGTGATTTACGTCTCATGAAGTGATTCACTTGACACTAAGCTGTGGAGCATTTCACTTATCGCTCATTGCTTCCTGTGTGCATCCCACTCATTTTGCCCATCTATCTTTCACTCCACTCACAGGAAAACAGTGGAACCAGTTTCAAGTTTTCTCATTTGTTTCTCACTGGGCAGCCAGGCCTGTGAGTCATAAGTTAGCAGTGATTTTACATATGCTTCAGAAAGTTCATCGCAGGTCCAACATCCACCCAAAGAAAATCCATGCAAGCTTTGGGAGACCATGTAAAATCCCCATAGAAATACCCTTGCTGAGTCTGAGACTCAAATCCACAGCCTTCATGCTGTGAGGCAGATATGCCAACGGCTATGCCAATGTGCTGAGCTCTGTAATAAATAAATCTTCAAAATCTTTGGAACAGAACAGTTCTTCAGGATGCTACCTCTGCTTTCTCTTTGTTAAATATTTTCCTGTACAGTACTAGCATGCCTCATTGTGCTTTACTTCTTACTATTAACCCCATTAAACATTGACTTACAGCCACCCACCCTTCATCCCGGGCTCCCATTAAAAAACAAACAAACAAAAAACCCTTGTAATATGACTGTCTATGCCAACCCAGTTGCTTAAGTGCCTACTTAAAGTTGCACTGTTTATTGGAAAACATAAATGCTCTAGAATTTCTTACCATCAGTCTGCGTGCACAAGAAAGACAACAACGAGTCTGTACAACATAACCATTCCCTCAAGACTCCTGAATTTGAATCCCAAGCCAGGACATTTCTTTGTGGAGTTTGAATCTTCTCCCTGTGTCTGCATGGGTTTCTTCTGGGAACGTTGGTTTCCTCCCATAGTCTAAAGACATGTACATTAGACTAATTGGCAGTTTCTTATTGCCCCTGAGTATGAGTGTGAAAGGTCACTCTGCAATGGTCTGATGATCTGTTCTTTGTTTGCCCTGCCTTTTACCAGTGTCAGCTGAAATAGTCTCAAGGCTCCCAGCAACCTTAACACTGTAGTAGGATTAAGTGGTTAAGTAAGTAGTGAGTTAGTGACTGACTTTGAATCAATTTTAAAAGAAAAAGACCGTACTCTGTGTATCAAGATCTTTAGCTGGTGTTAATTCAGCTCTGATCCCAAGTTGTCTGTTGCCCCTATGGACAATGCCATGCTATCTTTTGTCTGTTTACACCACTTAGCCAATCAAACAGCATCTCTTTTTATTTCCTTTCTTCATTCCCTGTTTCATTTTGGCCCTCTGTCCTGTGCTTAGCTTTTTCAGAGCTTGTCGCATGAATAGGGATTCAATGGACATGAAAATAAAACCCCTTTCTTGCACTGGACAAAACTGAGATGCTGAGTGCTTAAGCTTGGCAAGAATAGTTGAGAAATTGAATTATCAAGGAATATGGAGTGAGATTATAAGAGCTCAGCTGCACATAGCTCTACACACTGAGCTTTGACTGATGGTATACTGATGTTAGCCACTGAAAAAAGTGAACCAGTGTCAGAATATATTTACTGATAAGGGAGTCTGCCATTGCTAAAAATGTAAATGTCTAAAGCTGCATCCACGACCGGCATTAGCACATCACATGTATCTAAATGTTGGTAAAATTATGGATTTTTTCCAGTGAGAAAAGACATTTTTTAGAATGGAGACATTCACAGGAAGTACTGGCTCTTATCTGAAACCTTACAGAAACCAAATACTATCCCTGTTTAATACAGAACATTATAATTTAGACGATATTTTAAAAAGTCAACATTATGCACAGAAAAGTTGCTGAATTCCAAGCACAGGAATAACCTGTACACATGCAGACTATAGATGTCTAACCAATTATGATCAAATACAGCCTACATGGTGCAAGAGGTCATATTAAAGGCCAGGTCAGTCATTCTGTATTAAAGATACATATTGCAAATGGTATGAACTGACCTTTAGGTGCAATTTCCATGTGAACATTGTAAAGTCAATCTTTTTTGTGATTTATTCATAGACACTTAACCTGTGCAAATCGTTCATAATTACTACAGACATCCTCCAGCAACATGACATCCCAAAATCTGATTCCTGTTTGAACAGTACTAAATGCAAGACTGAAAATATTTGAACATAATTCATTTACAATTATATTTGAGTAATTTTTTGGAGCATATTTAAGTCATCTTCTTCATTCTTCAATGAGGGGAATGGTGATGTGTTTGTCAGAACTCTCATAACACAGCAAACAAGTCCATGTGTTGGTGATGGCATTTCTGTGTGGACTTTGTATGTTCTGCATGTGCTTGTGTGGGTTTTCTTCAGGTACTCTAGTTTCCTCCCATTGTCCAAAGATATGCACAATAGACCAATCAGTAATATGGATTGTTAGCAAGGAAACGTGATCAGGAACATCAGTCGTCTTCCTTTTTTTAACATCCATATACCGTATTCGACGTAATAAGTGCCCTGCTCCAATCACCCCCCCCCCCCCCCCGAAATGTTTTTGATCTTACATCTGATAACCACTCGTGTACTGGGAGCAAAATCGTAGATAAAACTTCCCAATTTTATTCGATCAGTCTCTTCTTCTTTCTTCTTCTTTTCCTTTCGGCTGTTCCCTTCAGGGGTCGCCACAGCAAATGATCTGCCTCCATCTCTCCCTGTCCTCTGCATCTTCTACTCTTACTCCAACGACCTTCATGTCCGCCTTCACCGCATCCATAAATCTTCTCTTTGGTCTTCCTCTGGGCCTTTTGCCTGGTAGTTCCAACCTCAGCATCCTACGACCAATATACTCACTATACCTCCTCTGTACATGTCCAAACCATCTCAATCTAGCCTCTCTGACTTTGTCTCCAAAACATCTAACATGTGCTGTCCCTCTGATGTACTCATTTCTGATCCTATCCATCCTTGTTACTCCCAAAGAGAACCTCAACATTTTCATCTCTGCTACCTCCAACTCTGACTCCTGTCTTTTCCCCAGGGCCACTGTCTCTAAACCATACAACATTGCTGGCCTCACCACCGTCTTGTACACTTTTCCCTTCATTCTTGCCAATACTCTCCTATCACACATCACACCGGATACTTTTCTCCATCCATTCCAACCTGCCTGCACGCGCTTCTTCACCTCTTTTCCACACTCTCCATTGCTCTGGATTGTTGAGCCTAAGTACTTAAAATCCTCCACCTTCTTTATCTCTGCCCCCTGTAACCTCAAAGTTCCTCTTGGATCCTTGTCGTTCACACACATGTATTCTGTCTTACTAAGACTAACCTTCAATCCCCTCCTTTCCAGAGCATACCTCCACCTCTCTAGATTTTCCTCCACTTGGTCTCTGCTCTCACTACAGATCACGATGTCATCTGCAAACATCATAGTCCATGGAGATTCTTGTCTAACCTCGTCTGTTAGCCTGTCCATCACCATAGCAAACAAGAAGGGGCTGAGAGCTGACCCTTGATGCAGTCCCACCTCCACCTTGAACTCTTCTGTCACACCAACAGCACACCTCACCACTGTCTTACATCTCTCATACATGTCCTGCACCACTCTAACATACTTCTCTGTCACTCCAGACTTCCTCATACAATACCACAGTTCTTCTCTCGGCACCCTGTCATATGCTTTCTCCAGATCCACAAAGGCACAATGCAGCTCCCTCTGACCTTCTCTGTACTTCTCTATTAACATTCTCAAAGCAAACACTGCATCTGTGGTGCTCTTTCTTGGCATGAAACCAAACTGTTGTTCACAAATGCTGACCTCTGCCCTTAGTCTTACTTCCACTATTCTTTCCCATAGCTTCATTGTATGGCTCATCAACTTTATCCCTCTGTAGTTGCCACAACTCTGTACATCTCCCTTGTTCTTAAAAATGGGCACAAGCACACTTCTCCTCCATTCCTCTGGCATCTGCTCACTTTCTAAGACCTTGTTGAATATTCTTGTCAGAAAATCTACTGCTACCTCCCTAGACACTTCCATACCTCAACTGGTATGTCATCAGGGCCAACTGCCTTTCCACTCTTCATCCTCTTCAATGCCCTCCTCACTTCTCCCTTACTAATCTTTGCTACTTCCTGCTCCTCAACGGTCACCCCTTCTACTCTTTTTCTCTCTCATTTTCTTCATTCATCAGCTCTTCAAAGTACTCTTTCCATCTTCCCAGCACACTTCTGTCATCAGTCAATACATTTCCCTCTCTGTCCTTTATCACTCTAACTTGCTGCATGTCTTTCCCATCTCTATTTCTCTGCTGTGCTAACCTGTATAGATCATTTTCTCTCCTCCTTACTGTTCAACCTATCATACAAGTCATCATACGCCCTCTGTTTGGCCTTTGACACTGCTACCTTCGCCTTACGCTGTGTCTCCCTGTACTCCTGTTTACTCTCTTCGGTCCTGTCAATGTCCCACTTCTTCTTGGCTAACCTCTTCTTTTGTACACACTCCTGCACTTCCTCATCCCACCACCAAGTTTCCTTATCTACTTTCCTTCCAGAGGACACACCAAGTACTCTCCTACCGGTCTCCCTGATCACATTGGCTGTGGTTGTCCAGTCCTCTGGAAGCACTTCCTGACTACCCAAAGCCTGTTTCAACTCCTCCTTGAAGACAACACGACACTCTTCCTTTTTCAGCTTCCACTGACTTCCTTCAAATTACATCGCCTGCACAAGATGTAGTCTACCTGTGTGCTCTTACCTCCGCTTTCATAAGTCACCCTATGCTTCTGTTTCTTCTTGAAGAAAGTATTCACCACAGCCATTTCCATCCTTTTTGCAAAATCGATCAACATCTGTCCTTCTGTGTTCCTGTCCTAGATACCAAACCTGCCCATCACTTCCTCGTCCCCTTTGTTGCCTGCACCAACATGTCCATTGAAGTCTGCTCCAATGACCACTCTTTCACCTCTGGGGGTATTCTGCATCACTTCATCTAAATCACTCCAGAATCTCTCCTTCTCTTCTAGCTCACATCCTGCCTGTGAGGCATCAGCACTAACAACATTGACCATCACGCCTTCAATTTCTAACTTGAGACTCATCACTCTGTCTGACACTCTTTTCACGTCTACAACTTTCCTGACAAACCCCTCCTTCAATATGACTCCTACTCCATTTCTCTTCCCATCCACACCATGATAAAACAGTTTAAACCCTGCTCCTAAGCTTCTAGCCTTTCTACCTTTCCACCTTGTCTCCTGAACACACAGTATGTCCACCTTCCTCCTCTGCATCATGTCAGCCAGCTCCCTATCTTTTCCTGCCATAGTTCCAACATTCAAAGTCCCTACTCTCAGTCCTAGGCTCACACATTTCCTCTTCTCTCTCTGCCTACGGACACGCCTCCCGCCTCTCCTTCTTCGACCAACAGTAGTCCAATTTCCATCTGCACCCTGTTGGTTGACAGCACTGATGGCGGTCATTGTTAACCCGGGCCTCGACCGATCCGGTATGAATTCTGTATTGATCATTTGCATTTTTTAAATGTGGCAGAAGTTTTACGCCGGATGCCCTTCCTGTCGCAACCCTCTGCATTTATCCGGGCTTGGGACCGATCAGTCTCTGTAACCATAAAATGAGGTGTTCACTGCCCGTAAAAGTGAGTTTACACGGTATTTCAAGACCCCCTGCCACTGGGGAATGTCTATAATGTTCATCAGTAACAACACATTTGATTGTTCCACCGTGCTTTAAAAAACAGGGAAATATTTTGCTGTGTTCTCTTGGTAAATATCCAACAACCGTTGAACCATTAGAAACTGCTACAGCAAAACTATCGGATGCTCTGAATGAATGGAGCGATAAGCCAGATATGGACCTATCAGAAAGTGATGATGGATATTTCTCACTCGATTCTCCTGCTCACTAACTTCATCAATTTAAAGATGTTCCTGGCCATGTGCTTTTGTTTAGGTTTGTGTTGATTGGTTCAACTTGCCATGTGCTAAAGTTGATGTGTGAAAAGCACAGAGAAGAAAAAGTCTTTTTTTTTAAATTATGCTGTTTTCTGTTTATTTTCATCTTTCATGTAAGTAATTTGGTTGATGTCACAAAATGAATAACACAAATACCAAGACCCCCCTGCCAGAGTGGAACTCTGCAGGAAACATTTTAATAAGCGCCCACCAACCCCATTTTTTTTTTTAAGCACCCTGGGTGCTTATCATGTCGAATACGGTAGTTTTATTTAATTTCATGTGTTTTCAGATCTACTTTATACTTTATTAAGGATGCGGGGAATTGCAGCCAACTGAATGGATGGGATACACTCTAAACATCTCGCTACACCATTGCAACGCCAACATACAAACAACCATTCACTCTCACAACAAGTAATTAAGAATATCCAATAAGCCTAATGTGCATGTATTTGGACTATGGGTAAATGGAGTATGCAAACTCTACACAGAAATGCACGCCATAAAGTCTTCTCCAGCACATCCTGAAAACTTTTAATAGACTATAAACTTTTAATAAGACTTATTCAAGTCTTGTTTTACATTCATGTCATCGAGGAAGAAAAGGTCCATTGATGTGAGAACCTTCTTATTCACTACATTCAGGTTGTCAGGTCATTATTGCAACATTAATGTTGCTGAGCCTCGACCTGAACAACTGGAGCAACAATGCCATGTTGTGATCAAGGCTAAATTCACTCCATCAAAATATTTTAGTGTGCCACTTTTTTGTCGGTGTAGTATATTTCATAAATAATTTCCTAAAGTACCTTGTTTTTATCTCTGCAACATTCAGCCTTTGCTAGATGTTGCATCTGACATAAATATTTGTATATTTGACACGAACAGTCAGGAATCATTGATGAGGATAACAGCAAGTTTTTATTTTATTCTCATTTGGAATATGTCCAGTCTAAAAGCATATCTCTTAACAGAGATATTGGCAACAGATGTGGCCCAAACTAATTTAGGTTAAAAAATAAATTACAAGCAATACAGTGGTACCTTGGTTCTCGAACTTAATCCGTTCCAGAAGGCTGTTCGAATTCCGATTTGTTCGAATTCCAAATCCGCTTTTCTCATTACAAATAAAGTAAACGGTTTTAATCCGTTCCATGACGCTAGAAAACTACATTTTTTAAACATAGTGTTATTTCATAATGTCGTTTATATATGAGAGAGATTTCCTTTCGGCTTTTTCCCTTTATCAGGGGTCACCACAGTGAATGATTCGCACATTTGATTTGGCATATGTTTTTACGCCAGATGCCCTTCATGACACAATCCTTTTTAGACAGGGAAAGAAACACACTGACTGCTTTGCACCCTACTCTTTACAAAGTCAGCAATGGTTCTTTTACATGCCTCTCACCACAGGCAGTGAGAGACATGGCCCGCCTTTGATAACCCAGTTAGCTGCACTGGGGGCAGTGACAACCTTGTGGAGACTTGAAACCCCAGCCTTAGGATTAGCAATCCAGCGCCCTATACCACGAGACCGCCACTGCCCCTACATGTCGTTTATATATCAAATAGTATATTAAATGTGAAACAACAGGACAAACACACAAAATTCTTAATAGCGTAATTTATTTTGTGTCTTTTTTTGTTTGTTTTTTGTTTATTTTCGAACCTGCCTCGGCTTGCTTTAACGTGGAACCCTTCAGAATTCGAGCTAGGATCGTTTTTCACAAAATCATGGCTTATTCCAGGGTCGGGTCACGAGGGGTTATAATTATGAATTATGATTAAACATTATCCTGAGGTACACTTAATACTAGGCTCCGGCAGAGGGAGGCGTGGCTGCGCAGACGCGCACACACAAATGCAACAATGTATCCAGTTTTGGGTTGTTTGTTTTTTGGGTTGTTTTTGGGTTGTTTTTTTTGGTTTTGTGTTGGTTTACATTTTTTTTTTTTTTTTGGGTTTCATTTTGCATAATTGGCCTTGTTTTTGTGCCATTTTCCTTAACTTTTCCACTCATTCTTCCTTAATGTCCTTATTTTTTAATTTTATGAATATTTATTTATTTATTTATTTTTAAAAAACCACGATGCACTGAAGTTGCATTAATTGAAGCACTAAGTAGCGAGGGTTCCTGTGTATATATATATATATATATATATATATATATATATATATATATATATATATATATATATATATATATATATATATATATATATATATATATATATATATATATATATATATATTTACATATATAAACACAGACACATTTGTGTATACCAGTGCTACCCTTAATATATACAGTGGTACCTTGATGTCTTTTATAATGAATTTTCCATATGAGCTCCGATCCCATCAAAAAAAAATCTGCCCTATCCAATGAGCAAAATTCTTTTTATGAGTTCTGCTTGGGAAAATAGTTTTCTGTGCCAATTAGCCTTGTATTCATCCAAGTGTATTCCTCCGCGTTCCGAGAAAGCCTTGTGCATTATTTTCTGTGATGCCCCCTATAGGAAGGGGAAAATATCGGGATATATATATATTATACTAGTCCTTCTCAAAAAATTAGCATATTGTGATAAAGTTCATTATTTTCTGTAATGTACTGATAAAAATTAAAGTTTCATATATTTTTGATTCATTGCACACCAACTGAAATATTTCAGGTCTTTTATTGTTTTAATACGAATGATTTTGGCATACAGCTCATGAAAACCCAAAATTCCTATCTCAAAAAATGAGCATATTTCATCCGACCAATAAAAAAAGTGCTTTTAATACAAAAAAATGTTCAGTTATGCACTCAATACTTGGTCGGGAATCCATTTGCAGAAATGACTGCTTCAATGCGGCGTGGCATGGAGCCAATCAGCCTGTGGCACTGCTGATATATATGTGTTATGGAGGCCCAGGATGCTTCAATAGTGGGCTTAAGCTCATCCACAGTGTTGGGTCTGGTGTCTGTCAACTTTCTCTTCACAATATCCCACAGATTCTCTATGGGGTTCAGGTCAGGTGAGTTGGCAGGCCAATTGAGCACAGTAATACCAAGGTCAGTAAACCATTTACCAGTGGTTTTGGCACTGTGAGCAGGTGCCAGGTCGTGCTGAAAAATGAAAATCTTCATCTCCATAAAGCTTTTCAGCAGTTGGAAGCATGAAGTGCTCCAAAATCTCCTGATAGCTAGCTACATTGACCCTGCCCTTGATAAAACACAGTGGACCAACACCAGCAGCTGACATGGCACACCAGACCATCACTGGCTGTGGGTACTTGACACTGGACTTCAGGCATTTTGGCATTTCCTTCTCCCCAGTCTTCCGCCAGACTCTGGAACCTTGATTTCCGAATGACATGCAAAATTTGCTTTCATCCGAAAAAAGTACTTTGGACCACTGAGCAACAGTCCAGTGCTGCTTCTCTGTAGCCCAGGTCAGGCGCTTCTGCCACGGTTTTTGGTTCATTAGTGGCTTGACCTGGGGAATGCGGCACCTGTAACAAATTTCCTGCAGACGCCTGTGCACGGTGGCTCTGGATGTTTCTACTCCAGACTCAGTCCACTGCTTCCACAGGTCCCCCAAGCTCTGGAATTGGCCCTTCTTTCATGTTTTTCTTCCCACAGACGTCCCACTGAGGTGCCTTGATACAGCACTCTGGGAACAGCCTATTCGCTCAGAGATTTCTTTGTGTCTTACCCTCTTGCTTGAGGGTGTCAATGATGGCCTTCTGGACAGCAGTCAGGTCGGCAGTCTTACACATGATTGCTGTTTTGAGTAATGAACCAGGCTGGGAGTTTTTAAAAGCCTCAGGAATCTTTTGCAGGTGTTTAGAGTTAATTGGTTGATTCAGATGATTAGGTTAATAGCTCGTTTAGACTACCTTTTCATGATATGCTAATTTTTTGAGATAGGAATTTTGGGTTTTCATGATCTTTATGCCAAAATCATCAATATTCAAACAATAAAAGACCTGAAATATTTCAGTTGGTGTGCAATGAATCTAAAATATATGAAAGTTTAATTTTTATCAGTACATTACAGAAAATAATGAACTTTATCACAATATGCTAATTTTTTGAGAAGGACTATTATGTATATATATATACAATAGTCCTTCTCAAAAAATCCTAGAGTTGGGCGTTTAAGTCTCCACAGGGTTGTCATTGTCTCCCCAGTGCAGCTACCTGGGTTATCAAAGGCGGGCCATGTCTCTCACTGTCTATGGTGAGAGGCATGTAAAAGAACCATTGCTGACTTTCGTAAAGAGTAGCTGCAAAGCCGTCAGCATGTTTCTGTCCCTTGCTAAAGGGTTGTGACAGGAAGTGCATCCCACGTAAAAACCTATGCCAAATCAATTGTGCGAATCAGATGATTCGCTGTGGCGACTTTACTGAAAAAGCTGAAAAGAAGAAGAATATCCTTTGCTCAGTGCTTTTTCTCTACACCATTGGGAACACAGTGAGAGTGACAATGCCACCTAGTGTAATTGCACATCCTCAATTGCAATTACACCTAATTCCAGTAGAGTATGGCAAAAAAGCGCATATTCCCCAGGGTTACTGGCATCACACCACTCCACTATTTGAGAAGCACTGGCCTTGTGGGAGCTCACAAGCCTTTCCTCACTGGTATTCGTAGCGTGCACATGCCAAGTTCTTCTCCTCATGTTCTTTCGCACCACCTCATGCCTGCCCCCGTGACATCTTTGCGCGCACATGACATCTACACCGCAAATCGATGATCGGAAGCGTTAGTTGACTTAATGTTTATTCTTGTTTTATTATTATTTATTATTAATAAATAATATTATTTTAATTTAGAATTAAATATACTATCCCGAGAAACGAAAGCCATCCACATAATCAAGCTTACAGTTCCCTGGGAGGATAGACTTGACATCTCACACGAACTGAAAGCGGCAAAATACCAGGACTTGGTAGATGAAGCTTGTATGAAAGGGTGGAAAGCAAGTCTGATGCCAATAGAGATTGGATGCAGGGGTTTTGTTGCAACATCTACAAGAAACTTCCTGCACAAGATAGGTCTTACCCCTACCGCCACAAAGAAGGCGAACCACAGTCAATTACAAGCCAGGAGAGTAGTGTGTAGATGCACGTTAGAAGACCTCAACAATCAACCAGAAGCCAGCCTGCAGGTGAAGACAGTCTTTTGTCTTTGCTGCCCCACTCAGGTGAAGCGTACAGGTTTCGGGGCGAAATGCTAAAGACCCTGAGATACCTGCTGATGATGCAGACTAGGCACGAAGAAACAACAACCACAAGCTGCTGATTATAAAGACGCTACTCAAGCTTTGAGTAGCGTAGCATCATGGATCGATGTTTAAAAACCCATTAAGGTTAATGTACATGTATTATTATTAGTATGAAACATTTATTGTTTTAACATGTTTCTCTTTCATACATTCGGTCAAATATGTGTGTTTGTGTCAGGTTGTATAAGTTTAGGAGTTTAGGAGTTTCCTATGAGAATTTTTTGTTTTATCTAATGAACATTTTAACTTACAAGCTTGCCCTTGGAACAGATTAAATTCGTAAGTCAAGGTACCACTGTATTAAGAAATGAACAAGCATCATTCCCATGAAAATTTAACTTGTTTTATTTTGTCAAAGATATAACAAATAGTGTAGCAAAACAGCATTTACTAAAACTAGACATAATAAACTTTGTAAATGTGTAAAAAAAAAAATAAATTATACCTGCTAACAGGTGTTAATTATAAAAACCTACTTGTAATTATTATAAACTAACATGTAATGTTTATTTAATTACAATAATAATTATGAAATATGTAATAAATCTTAATCATTTTATGACAAAAATGTTCGATAATATTAAAAATATATATTTTGGCAACATGAAAAAACTATGTTTGGCACCTATATGTATTACCAATTATACCGGTCTCATCAGCACCAAAACTTTATTAATCATAAAACAAGAAGTATAATTAGCTCTGTAATTATGACTACTACATGGTCCACCTCAAGTTCCAAGTCATTTACCAAAATGGATGTGAAGTTTTTTCAATAGTCCCTGCATGATAAGAGATAACACTGCATAATATAGGTAAATTCATCAGGTAATGCAGGTAAGTACAGTTACAGTGAACACTGAGTCTCAGACACATGCTCATTCTGTTTCAAGAAACAAAGACTGTAGAGATGTACATTACACACACTACATCCAAACACCATTTCATGGTAACGGCTGTCACTGTAACATTGTTTTCTCCCCTGGTTATTGCCAGGAAAGCGTTGCCAGGTGTGTTTCATCTTGCTCTTACTGATATCCAGCTGCGCACCAACTTCCCTTACAGTAAGCCGTTTACGGCTGCCGAAGTCGACAATCAGCTCCTTGCCAAGTTCAAGAATAAAATCATTTTGGGCATACCTTTTCTTTTGGCCCACCTAGTGTAATCAGGATTCCCTGTACAGGACCCATGCATTCACACAGCAACAATCCACAATAAATTACATGATGTACTTCCAGTACTTCTTGCTAGCTCTGGAAGCTGCATACTTTTGAAGTTGATCATGAACATCAACACCATTCATGTGTCGGTTGTAGTCCTGGAGTGTGCGAGGTTGTTGGACTGTGAGTTTCTCATGTCCTACCTGACACTCACCTGAATTGGTCATTTTGGCCCCAACTGTAGTGTAAACTGTTCAATATTTCGCCATTGCAAATGTCTACTCCAACTTTTAACCAGTGTGGCGCCATTTTGACCTAGATCTGCATTCAGCCTTTGCGGAGCGTCTGCAGTATCTCGTAAATTCCTCACCAACCGGGAAAGGGGTATGTCATCCCCTTCATTGTCAGTTTCATCTGTCATTTCTCTATCTTCCGCTTCAAAACCAGGAAATTCCAACTAGACCCAAAATATGCCCCTGTACTATACCCTTAGTCAATCAAATCATGGTTCTTACGTAATTAGGATGCTGCTATGGAGGCAAGTTTAAAAGCGCGTCAAATATAGTCACTTCAGATTCACCATTCGGTGTCATATATCGTATACAGCGATGCGTGCAGGGAGTCATATGTCATCATTAAGGGGGAAAGAGTTGAGACATATAAATCCAGAAAATCCAGAACACATTTGATGAAAGTGCCTTGTTGATGATAATCTGCCCTCTTTTACATACATGAACTCAAAAACATGATAGATTGATTGTCACACTGAGTGACAGAAGACAGAACAGAAAATTGTGAAAATTTGTTTCATTACTGGGTTTTAAAAATCATGATTTCCCAACAATAAAAACAAACATTTCCATTGTGAATGTCAGGAGTCTGGTTTTTAAGATGCTAAAATGAGGATGAATACTGATAGCCTTTAACTGAGCTAAGTAATACCACAGACTTTCAGCCATAGTCTTGGGCTGTTATTCATCGTTACCTCTATGAGTGGATGCCAGTGGGCAATGGGTTTGCGTGGGTAGCTCAACATCTCATTCCAGTGATCTCGGCCCAGACTCACAGCCATATTCCCCACTCGACAGACACCGATGATCTCATTATGGCCAACTCTGTGGACAATATTAAATTCTTGTTAACAGAGATTGCTTTGATATATAGCCCTAAAGATAAATGCTATGAGCTTCAGAGTTGTGAATCATACCTCAGATCTCATTATTGTTACACCTAAACTCACACCTTAATCCTGCGACTGAAAGTATGTTAAATATTTTATCTGATGTCAGTCAGCATAAAGATAGTAAAAAGCTGTGTGAATTCCTCACGCAATCAGTTCGGTGTCATAGTGAAACTGACAGGTCTAATGAATTCCGGTTGTAATCAGATACCTGCTGTTAAAATGTCTGCAAAGTTTATGCACCTCATGAGCATCATTAAGAAGACCTAACTTTCAGTGTTCCAGTGGTCTCTGTTATGAGTGATGATTATTTATATGTCTTGTTATAAGCCTATGTTTTTGACCTCTGTTTATAACACACCTTTCCTTAACAGTCGACTAATTTTATGCATTTTGCAAAATGCCATTCCAATGAAATTCAATGAAAGCTATCATTTTTTGGCATTTTTCAATGCAAAAAGTTGTTTGTTTTACTTTTGTTAATGAGTAGGATATTATATATATATATATATATATATATATATATATATATATATATATATATATATATATATATATATATATATATATATATATATATATATATATATATATATATATATACACACAGTCATCCCTTGCCATTTCGCGATTTGAGCACCGCGGTCTTGGTACATCGCAGCATTTTAATAAAAAATAAAATAAAATAAAAAAAAATGCATAAAAAATTCAAAATTCGCACTGAAGCTCACATGTAAGCAAGCGGAAGAAAGGGACCCAAGGCAGGCTGCGTCCATTGTTTCCAAACGACAGACTGAAATGCCCCTCCTCCCCAGTTCAGGCAGGGACCGCCCACTCAACTCAATCTCGCAAGCTGATTGGCTTAGATACGTGATGCTGTTGTCTCGCACATTCCGGCGGGATTTTTTGTGCTGTTGTGATCTTACTGTATAGTGTTTGTGAACGTCCTGCACCACGGAGAAGAGCTACAGTATTGTCAGAGGTGAGTACAGTACTTAAAGTATTTACATATAAATTCTATTTAAATATGAATACATTACAGTATTTACATATGCATATAACTGGGTAGCATATAATATACACTTCTTGATAATGAGACAACATGGTAAAAATGGGAGCGGGGGCGGGGCGTTTCCTACTTCGCGGTTTTTTGAATATCGCGGCCAGGTCTGGTCTACATTATCCGCACACACACACACACACACACACACACACACACACACACACACACATATATATATATATATATCTTCTTCTCTTTCGGCTTTTTCCCTTTCTTGGGAGTCGCCACAGCGAATCATCTGATTCGCACATTTGATTTGGCATAAGTTTTTTTACGTTGGATGAGGTGGGGGGGCACTAACCAGTGTCTCTCCCCCTCATGCCGGTCCCAAGAAATGCAGAGGGTTGTGTCAGGAAGGGCATCCGACGTAAAACCAATGCCAATTATTTATGATGCAAATCAAAAGTATTACCTCCATCCCGGATCGGTCGAGGCCCGGGTTAACAACGACCGCCATCAGTGCTGTCAATCAACAGGGTGCTGATAGAAATTGGACTACTGTTGGTTGAAGAAGTCGAAGAAGGAGAGGTGGGAGGCGTGTCCGTAGGCAGAGAGAGAAGAGGAAAGGCATGAGTCTAGGACTGAGAGTGGGGACTTTGAATGTTGGAACTATGCACAGAAAAGGTAGAGAGCTGGTTGACATGATGCAGAGGAGGAAGGTGGACATACTGTGTGTTCAGGAGACCAGGTGGAAAGGTAGCAAAGCTAAAAGCTTAGGAGCAGGGTTTAAGCTATTTTATCACGGTGTGGATGGGAAGAGAAATGGAGTCGGAGTCATCTTGAAGGAGGAGTTTGTGCAGGTTGGCACAGCAGAGAAATAGAGATGGGAAGGACGTGCAGCAAGTTAGATTGATAAAGGACAGAGAGGGAACTGTATTGACTGATGACAGAAGTCTGCTGGGAAGATGGAAAGAGTACTTTGAAGAGCTGATGAATGAGGAAAATGAGAGAGAAAAAAGAGTAGAAGAGGTAACCATTGAGGAGCAGGATGTAGCAAAGATCAGTAAGGGTGAAGTGAGAAGGGCATTGAAGAGGATGAAGAGTGGAAAGGCAGTTGGCCCTGATGACATACCAGTTGAGGTATGGAAGTGTCTAGGGGAGGTAGCAGTAGATTTTCTGACAAGAACATTCAACAAGGTACTAGAGAGTGAGCAGATGCCGGAGGAGTGGAGGAAAAGTGTGCTGGTGCCCATTTTTAAGAACAAGGGAGACGTGCAGAGTTGCAGCAACTACAGAGGGATAAAGTTGATGAGCCATATGATGAAGTTATGGGAAAGAATAGTGGAAGCTAGACTAAGGGCAGAGGTCAGCATTTGTGAACAACAGTTTGGTTTCATGCCAAGAAAGAGCACCACAGATGCAATGTTTGCCTTGAGGATGTTAATAGAGAAGTACAGAGAAGGTCAGAGGGAGCGACATTGTGCCTTTGTGGATCTGGAAAAAGCATATGACAGGGTGCCAAGAGAAGAACTGTGGTATTGCATGAGGAAGTCTGGAGTGGCAGAGAAGTATGTTAGAGTGGTGCAGGACATGTACGAGAGATGTAAGACAGTGGTGAGGTGTGCTGTCGGTGTGACCGACGAATTCAAGGTGGAGGTGGGACTGCATCAAGGGTCAGCTCTGAGCCCCTTCTTGTTTGCTATGGTGATGGACAGGCTGACAGACGAGGTGAGACAAGAATCTCCATGGACTATGATGTTTGCAGATGACATCGTGATCTGTAGTGAGAGCAGAGAACAAGTGCAGGAAAATCTAGAGAGGTGGAGGTATGCCCTGGAAAGGAGAGGAATGAAGGTTAGCCTCAGAAAATCAGAATACATGTGTGTGAATGGGAAGGACCCAGGAGGAACGGTGATGTTACAGGGAGCAGAGATAACGAAGGTGGAGGATTTTAAGTACTTAGGCTCAACAATCCAGAGCAATGGAGAGTGTGGAAAAGAGGTGAAGAAGCGTGTGCAGGCAGGCTGGAATGGTTGGAGAAAAGTATCCGGTGTGATGTGCGATAGGAGAGTGTCAGCAAGAATGAAGGGAAAAGTGTACAAGATGGTGGTGAGGCCAGCGATGTTGTATGGCTTAGAAACAGTGGCGCTGAGGAAAAGGCAGGAGGCAGAGCTGGAGGTCATGGAGATGAAAATGTTGAGGTTCTCCTGGGAGTAACGAGGATGGATAGGATCAGAAATGAGTATATCAGAGGGACAGCCCACGTGAGATGTTTTGGAGACAAAGTCAGAGAGGCTAGATTGAGATGGTTTGGACATGTACAGAGGAGGGATAGTGAGTATATTGGCAGTAGGATGCTGAGGTTGGAACTACCAGGCAGAAGGCCTCGAGGAAGACCGAAGAAGAGATTTATGGATGTGGTGAAGGAAGACATGAAGGTCGTTGGAGTCAGAAAAGAAGATGCGGAGGACAGGGTGAGGTGGAGGCGGATGATTTGCTGTGGCGACCCCTGAAGGGAGCAGCCGAAAGTAAAAGAAGAAGAAGAAGCCCTTCCTGTCACAACCCTTTAGCAAGGGACAGAAACACGCTGACGGCTTTGCAGCCTACTCTTTACGAAAGTCAGCAATGGTTCCTTTACATGCCTCTCACCATAGACAGTGAGCGACATGGCCCGCCTTTGATAACCCAGTTAGCTGCACTGGGGGGACAGTGACAACCTTGTGGGGACTCGAACCCTCAAACTCAGGATCAGCGATCCTGTGCCCTATCCACTATATATATATATGTATATATGTCTATATGTATATATATATATATATATATATATATATATATATATATATATATATATATATATATATATATATATATATATATATATTTACACACACACACACACACACACACACACACACACACACACACACACAATAGGCCTTTGACTACTCGTGGTTTTGCACCCACGGTTTGAGTATTCGCTGACTGCCGAGCAACCGGCACGTGATTCAAATTCAGCCAATGGCTGCCTTCCTTTCTCCTGATTGCTTGAGCTGATGTCCCGTCCCTTTTTCCTCATTCGCGCACAAGTTGTCAATGAGCCTCTTTTTTGTGTGTGTTTTAATTACCAGTTAATCTTTATGATACCACTCAAATGCTGTGCGTCTTCTCTGGTTAAGTGATAGAAAACGCTGGATGTCTCTTCTGAAGAAATAAGACTTTCTCCTGAGAAAGGACGGTTTTCTCTGAACTGTTGTATTAAAATCTTTTTCAATTATTATTCCAGTACAGTACCTAAGTTCATGTTTATGCATGAAATTTTATGTACTGTAACTGTTTAACAAACGGTACCAAAAGGATAAACTTTATTACAGTACTCTTCATGTCCTTTTACATTGAAGTTGGAATGATGTCTCCAGGATGGCGCTGCCCAGAGGGCGACGTTGCAGAGTTCTCAGAATCAAATTGTTTCTTTGTTCATTTTATTTGTTGCTTTGTTTGTTCATGTTTTGCACTATGCTCGTCTACGACTGGTCGACTGTACTACATATATAACTATAACATGTATAACTAAGCAGAGCTAGCATGCTATTAGCAGAGCTAGCATGCTATTAGCAGAGCTAGCATGCTATTGTTCGTTTTAATTTGTTTTATTTGTTGTTTTGTTTGTTCATCTTATCGGGTGTACTCTCCTCGAGCCATGTTTCACAGAAACACAGTCCTGTAGATCCCTCTGTGCTGCAATCTGAACATGAAGCTCATCCATCTTGTTTCGCAGAGACCGAACAGTTAGCCAGAAGTGCTAACCAAGCGCCAGAGAATCTGAGAACTCCACCTGGGCTTAATGATAGCATAGCATAGCAGCCCAGAGGGATCTACAGGACTGTGTTTCTGTGAAACATGGATTGAGGAGAGTACACAGTCCTGTAGATCACTCTGCGCTGCAATCTGAGCATGAAGCTCATCCATCTTGTTTCGCAGGGAGTGAACGGTTAGCTGGAAGTGCTAACCAAGTGCCGGGGAATCTGAGAACTCCGCCTGGGTAATGATAGCATTGCATAGCAGCTCACAATAGTTGTTGCGTGCTTAGTTGCCTGAAGCTGAAGCTGCTCATAGCCGTAGTAGGGTCGACCGATTACAGATAAGCATAATGCAAAACATGAACAAACAAATAAAACAAATTAAAAAGAACAAAAACAATTTGACTCTGAGAACTCTGCGACATTGCCCTCTAGGCAGCGTCATTTGGACGATGTCACTCCAAGTTCAATGTACAAGGACATGAAGCTTAATAAAGTTTATCCTTTTGGTATCATTTGTGAAACATGCTACAGAACATAAAATCTCACGCACAAACATTCTCAGAATTAACTACTGTACTGGAATAATAATTGAAAAAGACTTTAAAACGAATGCTTTACAACATTATATGCTGTATAATGTTTATATATTTTATTACTAAATATCACAGTACAAAACTGAAAAGTTTTTCTTAAACACACACACACACACACACACACACACACACACACACACACACACACACACACACACACAAACAGTGATACCTCATCTGACGATAGTCCCAGCAAATGAAAAATCCAGGTTACGAAAAACATTTTCCTAAAATTTTTGTCTCTGGATACGAAACAAGTTCACGTTACAAAAGCACCATCTCAAAAATTCAAACAATGCATAAGTTTCTCCCCCATTAACTATCTCCCAACATCCTGCCCCGCTGGCCTCCGATTGGCTATCTCCCAACATCACGCCCCACTGGTCTCCCATTGGCTAGGAAGGATGATGCAGCTCCCTCCCATTGGCTATTATGGAGCTGTATCTCCATAATACCCATTATGCGTTTCGTGTAACAGAGTTACTATTGTTTCATGAGTTTTTCGAGTGTGCTCATTCCAACTTTATTTTTTGGCTCAGGCTTTTAAACTTACATGGACATTTGTAAGATTATAAGTCCGCAAAGAAGACGTGGTCAACATGAAGTAAGTACCTTAAAAGGTATGCTTTTAGAATTTTTAAAGGGTTTAAGGGGTAGTATTGGGGGCCTTGGAACGAATCACGTGTTTTACAAGTAAAATGCAGTTCTACTTACGAAAAATCCAGGTTACGAAACTGCCTCAGGAACGGCTTGATTTTGTAAGGTGAGGTACCGCTGTATACACATATACAGGGATCCCTCGCAACTTCGTGCTTCAATTCATGCGGCTTCAATGCATGGCATTTTTAAAAAAAAAAATATTCATTGAATTAAAAAAATAAGGAAATTAAGATAGAATAGGAAAATACCACAAGAACAAGGCCAATTATGCAAAAAATCCCGTGCATGTATGTATGCGTGTCGTCTTCTTCTCATGCAGTATCACGGTATGTGTGTGTATTTTATTAGTATTTTATTATTTACAGTTGTATTTATTCGTACATATTTTATTTTATGTGTATTAGATTTTATTTACATCTTATGTTATTTTTTTAATGTTTAATTGTTATTATAAGCATTTATAGCATTGAATATGTATTTATTGATATTATATTCACATAAACATGCACGTATACGTCAGTGGGGCAAGTGATCATATTTCACGGATTTCGATGGTCGCGTGGGGATCTCTGTCCCTATTAACCGCGGAAAGTGAGGGATCACAGTATGTATGTATGTGTGTGTGTGTATATATATATATATATATATATATATATATATATATATATATATACACATACACACACACAATATATATATATATATATATTTAGGGAGGATGGCGCCCATCCCAGCCGACTCTGGGTGAGGGCAGAGTACACGCTGGACAGCTCATCAGCCCATCGCAGGGTGGAAACATGCTCACGGCTATGTAGCCTACTCTTGTCAAAAGTCAGCAATGATTCTTTTAAACACCTCAAACCATAGACAGTGAGAGACCTGGCTGACCTTTGACAACCCAGTTAGCTGCACTGTGGGGGGGGGGATATTATATATTGTATATTCATTTTTTTGTGGAACACTATTATATACACACAAACATAAACCCAGATGTGCTGTAGAATTCAGATGTCCGATTTATTATAACAGTATTACATTTTCAATGTTGCCAAGTATCCTAATAATTTATTGAAAAAAAGAGACCTTGCTTCCATCAACCTTTACTGTATTTTCTCTTTAACAACATGAAATATTTAAGCATTCTTAGCATTATGGAATGTAGAATAAGGTCACATATAAATAGATGCATAGAAAATCTTTCTATAAAAATGTAATAGAGAGGATACCATACTTCTGTCTTTTTTCAATACAGGCAGCTTTTAATGCTCCTGTAAGCAGGGTTTCCTTGGAAATGCTCTTTAACATCCCCAGACATCACAGAGTTCATCTCATTTGAAATTGAGTGCTACTTGTAGTACTTCTTGATTGAGACATTAATGTGTGTTTCTAAATGAGCAAAGTGGGGAGGCTGAGTGGCCTTGAGAATGGGAGGATGGGGATGATATGATCTCATAAAATATTCACTCCTCACAATACTTTGTAGCTAAAACCCACACCATATACTCCTTCTCTGTGTGTAGTTTCCTTATTCAGAGATCTTTCACAGGAAAAAGAGTCTGATCAATTGACAAATTTTTATTAAGAGCAGAATTTCTCCTTGTGTAGGATATGTAAATTCAACAAAAACATTACATATTGGCCCACTTCTGTTATACTCATTCAACAGAAATATATTAATTTATGAACTTAATTTATGATATCAACATGCATAAAATATCAATATGAAACCAATAAGCCCCAAACAACAAACAAATTAATCAAGCTCTTTAGTGCATCAGTGGTGGTGCCACCTTTGTGCTCAGGTCATCCACCCACACCGTGAAACAAAGACTGCCATATACTGCACTGCCATTTTTATGATTTTGTTTCAGAAACTGACATCCGCCATGTCGTATTTTGTACAAATGCAGAAGGCTCCTTTTGAAATTACTGACCTGAAGATTTTGTTGTCAGCCATCATAGTTTTGCCATTATCATGGATGAATTGATTATTGCATCTCTGTTGGTTGGACATAAAATCCTCCGCCAAAAACAACTCACTGAGCCAATTTAGCTTTCTCACAAGTGATTAAAAAAAAAACAAATTAAAAAAACAGCTTTGTTTTAAACTTAGATTTTTATAATCATGAAAATTAATGAAAATTAATACAGCATATGAATTCAAATTTTGTAACCCTGCAATGGTGAAAAAAAATGCTCCAGGTCTCTGTGTGACCCTGAAAGAAAAACAGTATGTTTAATAGGGGTGGGTATTGCCTAGATTTTATGTATTGCGATATATATTGCTAATTTAACATATATTGTGATATGTATTGCGATATACGCTATTGCAAGATGAATTTTAAATTAAAAGTGATCCTGTTCGTTGCAGAATTTAATCTTTATTTCAAAAAGAGAAACCAACAACATTAAAATGTTGTTTTTAGTCATTAAAATAAAAATTCTAAGCATCAGAAAAAAAATCTACTTCTGAAAATTTAATGTTTTAAACTTTGGCCCAAACATTAACACTGAAATAGAACTGCATATTGAGCAAGATAAGCTACTTAACCATATTAAATACACGTAACAGTGTAATTGCATCTAGTGCTTTTATCAGCATATTGTGCAGTCTTAATCATTAATGCATGCTTATTTAATTTTTAAGGCGGGATTAAAGGTGGAGCATCATCCGAGCATGCGCATAATTGTACCATGCACAACTAGATCTCAGACCCGTGACCCTATGAGCAGTAGATTAATTGATTTATATATAACAATATTAACGCTACATGTATTAATTAATGTCCTCATAGTGATGCCCATAGGCCTACTGGGCACATGCCACACGTATAACCCTTACAATGACACTGACGGCACACTTTACAAATTTACAATATAACATGCATTATCATATACAGTAGGCCCTCGACATTCACGGGGGTTCGGTTCCGAGCCCTCTCGTGAATCGAGATAATCCACGAGTTCTGTACCCGGAAGTAAAACCCCATGTATCACGTCACATACGCAAATGAGCAGCTGTAAGTAAAATACGATGTATCTATTACATGCACTAAAATATGCTTCTTAAACACATTCTATAGACAGTCTTATTCATTAATACAGTATTAATGTAGTAAAATATAGTAATGATTAAGAAAAACTTTTCAATTTTTACTCTTATTTTTATTCATGATAAAATATAAACATTATATAGCATATACTGTTGTAAAGCACTCGTTTTAAAGTATTTTTCAATTATTATTCCAATACAGTACCTAAGTTAATGTTTGTGCATGAGATTTTATGTTCTGTAGCATGTTTAACAAATGATACCAAAAGGATAAACTTTATTACGCTTCATGTCCTTTTACATTGAACTTGGAGTGACATCTTGGAGTGACGTCTCCAAGATGACGCTGCCTAGAGGGCAACGTCGCGGAGTTCTCAGGGTCAAATTGTTTCTTTGTTGGTTTTAATTTGTTTTATTTGTTTGTTCATGTTTTGCACTATGCTCGTCTATGATCGGTCGACCCTACTACAGCTATGAGCAGCTTCAGCTTCAGACAACTAAGCACGCAACAAGTTCTATCTTCTATCTATTCTCTGCTATGGGAGCTCCATGCTAGCAGTTACCGGCTAAGCCCAGGCGGAGTTTTCAGAGGCTTGGTTAGCACTTCCGGCCACACTGCTTGAAAATGTTCAGTCCCTGCGAAACAAGATGGACGAGCTTCATGCTCAGATTGCGGCGCAGAGGTCTACAGGACTGTGTTTCTGTAAAACATGGCTCGAGGAGAGTACACCCGATAAGGCGATTATACCAGCCGGCTACACGGCCTTCATCCCCTGCTATCCCAAGCGCCGGGGTCGTCATTTGGCCCCTTCCCGCCGAGGCTTCTTGTCCGCTGGTGTGCGGCTCGCATTGAGCTGCCTACCATAGCATATTAGCTCTACCAGCCGCATCCCGGCTAACAAGCCCAGTTGAGCGTGCTTAGTTATACACGCCCGAAGATACTCCGATCTTATAGCTGTATAGTGCAAAACATGAACAAACAAAACAACAAATAAAACAAATTAAAACGAACCATAGCATGCTAGCTCTGCTAATAGCATGCTAGCTCTGCTAATAGCATGCTAGCTCTGTGAATAGCATGCTGGCTCTGCTTAGTAATACACGCCCGAAGATACTCCGATCTTATAGCTGTACAGGTCGTAGACAAGCATAGTGTAAAACATGAACAAACAAAACAACAAATAAAACAAATTAAAACGAACAAAGAAACAATTTAACTCCGAGAACTCCGCGACATCGCCCTCTGGGCAGCACCATCTTGGAGACATCACTCCAACTTCAATGTAAAAGGACATGAAGAGTACTGTAATACAGTTTATCCTTTTGGTATCGTTTGTTAAACATGCTACAGAACATAAAATCTCACGCATAAACATGTACTTGGATACTGTACTGGAATAATAATTGAAAAAGATTTTAATACAACAGTTCAGAGAAAGGAGAAAGTCTTATTTCTTCAGAAGAGACATTCAGCGTTTTCAATCGCTAAGCCAGAGAGTGGTATAGAGCTTAACTGGCAATTAAAACACACATAAAGAGGCTCATTGACAACTTGTGCGCAAATGAGGAAAAAGGAGCGGGACATCAGCTCAAACAATCAGGAGAAGGGAGGGCAGCCATTGGCTGAATTTGAATCATGTGCCGGTTGCTCGGCAGTCAGCGAATACTCAAACCGTGGGTGCAAAACTGTGACTAGTCAAGGGCCTACTGTAAATCACATTAATAAGATCATTATTCTGGAGAAAAGTGGAATGTAATTTACCGGAATCTGGGACCGATTTGGAGCATGCTGAGCCTGAGGCCGAGTCCACAAGTTGTGTGACGTGATTTTTTTCCAGAGTCAACAGAGATATTATTGCCATGTTACGCAAAAAAAACACCCAGCAAAAAAACATGCATGGTTAATCTGCCTTGATAGAAAACAGGTTCATGGGACCGCTTCCCTCTTTTGCTCATTTTAAAATAAACGTTTAAATGAAAATCTAGATGCAGTCGGTCAGTAAATTTCTGAGCAATTAGCAACATGAACCGTGGTTTTGTTTTTACTGTGAATTTCTGTATCTGTATAAAAACAAATTCTATTGGCTGAAGCACTTCGTGACAATCCATACTGCGCAATCACGGCATGGCTCTTATTATACCTGATGCACCACACACTGAATAACTGTAGATAAGAGGACAGAAACACAATTGTGTCAGGATTACGTGCTGGGAGCTCTGCGGTCACCATTTCTTTTTTCAACAAAAGCATTACTTCCGGTTCAATTAGCGGGAATAGCCGAGGTTTTTTTTTACCATTCTAAAGTTTTGAAAAAAAAACGGTTTTGCTTCAGAGAATCGCAATACGTATTGTTTGCATGCTAGAACCAGTTTTATTGTGCAGCCCTAATGTTAAATGAATAAATTGATGTGAAGTTGTTTGGAAGTCTTCCCAAAGGCTGTCTACAGAGGGAACAGTTGTGCAATACATTTGCGAACCAATTCCATAACATATTTGTTCAAATGGATCCAATGTTGTAATCTAGACAGTCAAGTCCATCATTTCTAATAACGATATGCCAAATTTCCCATCTGCCATTATACAATGACTGAATATTTAATTGTTGCAGGTTTATTGCAGTTTCTTGTTTCTATAGACAATTTAGATGCATGTTTGGAATTTTCCTTATATATAATAATCCATGGTCAAAACCTGACTATACTATAGTAAACATATTATGCAGTATATGTATATGGTGAGGTCAGTAGTGGCCAGTCGGTAGGGTACTAGCTTACTTATCCGAAAGTTGGAGGTTCAAACCCCACTATGACCAGGCTGGCAGTGCAGCTAACTGGGTTATCAAAGCCAGCTAGGTCTCTCACTGTCTGTTGTGAAAGGCATGTAAAAACAAGCATCGCTGTAATTCGTAAAGTGTAGGCTGTTGGTTTGCTGTAAGCATGTTTCTGCTCTGTGATGGACTTGCAAACTGCTCAGAGTTGGTTGAGATGGACACCAGCCTCCCCGCAATCCTAATTAGGATTACATGGTTCAAAAAATGAATGAATGAATCATTCCAGTTTAATAAATAACATAAAAAAACTGGGACCTTTGGAATAACGGTGATGCTTGGGAAAACAGGACAATATTTGGAGTGCATTTTTTTTTTTTTTTTTTTTTTTTTTTTTGCTTACTCTGTAGGAAAAGAAGTGAAGTACATCTGCTACTGTTTCCAAATCCTAAGTTTAGCCAAAAATATTTTCAAATAAGACACCTCCACAGTTCGGGCTTTGAGCCTGGGCAGAATTTATCAGCTTCTAAGAGGGTAAAAGAGAAAACATTTGGCACGGTATCTGTAGTGCATAAAGTTTCTTACCGATCGTAGTCCATCACTGCTATTAACAGACTTATTTGGTCTATGTTCTCAGGAGGAACATCAAAAACTATGGCTTCATTGTAAACAGGGTTCAGAGTGTTCCTCTTAGTCGATGTTTTTCGCTTCTTCAGTCTCCTTCCATCACACATTAGGGACACTTTTACGTAAGGATCTGAAAGGTATCAGAAATATTATACAGGTTTCTGAGTGATCAATTAATTACTAAATAAATACATGATTTCTATAAAAATAAAACAGTGAAATTAAAAAATGGTTAAAACATGGTTGGCACAGTGGTGTAATGATTAGCATGCTGGCCTCACAGAAAAAAAGATCCTAGGTTCGAGTCCCAGGGTTGGTGAGGATGTTTCTGTGTGGAGTTTACACGTTATTCCCATACTTGCATGGGTTTCCCCACAGGGTAGTCTCCTTTTCCCCAAAATTTAAAAACATACAAAGCAGGCTAAATCATTATTCTAAACTGCCCCTGAATGTGAATGGTTCTGTGTGAGTGTATTGGCCCAGTAATAGACTGCTATGAGCAGTGTTTAGGGTAAACTCCGCCTCTGATCTGAGTCAGTCGAGATAGCGGCGTGGTAGCTCGCATGTCCGCCATATAGAAAGAAAGTCCTGGGTTCGATTCCCAGCTCCCTGTGCTTGTGTAGGTTTCCTCCAGGTACCCTGATTTCCTCCCACAGTCCAAAAAACAAAACAAAACAAAAAAAAACCAAAACAAAAAAAAACAAAAACAAAAACATGCACAGTAGGTGAATTCACTGCTCCAAATCACCCCTAGGTGTGAGTGTGAATGGGTGTGTGAGTTTTGGCCCTGCAATGGCCTGGCAACCTATGCAGGGTGTACCCCGCCCTCGCCCGGAGTCAGCTGAGATGGTTGCCCGCCTCCTCATTGCCTTAATTAGGATTAAGCAGCTCAGAAAATGGATGGCTATATATAAATATAGGAAACACAATTTCAGTGCCCAAAAAAGCGAACTAATCTGTTGGTAAAAAATAAAAAATAAACTGTCCAACTGTACAAGACAAATAAGAACGTTTTTGCATACCCATGGGACAGAATGAAAGCTTTTTTGTTCTATGCAGATGTTCAGTTATTTATTTAGTTTTTAAAGTTGAAATGTCTCCTTTTGAATTTTAGAACTAGTATGTAAGAAATGGTTTGCCAAGTCTTCACTCTTACAACCTCCTCCATCTTGTTTTGTGTCCTCTAGGCAACTTTAGGATTCTTCCTGTTGTTTTTTTTGTATGTCTTCCAGATGTCTGTAAGGGCTTTCTTCATTTTAGGTCTGCAAATTGAAATGGACGTATCAAAATGCCATTTCAATTTCACACAATCTCTTTTGCTGGAGGATACACCCACATTTTAACATCTTGGAATTTTACTTCTATACAAATAAATAGTATTTTTTGAATAACGAATTCTTCATGTTGGCAACAGCGATCTAGTGACTAGCGATAGCACCTCATGGCTCAAGCAATCCCATTTCAATCCTTTGGTTGGGTTACTGTCTGTGTTGTATTTGTGGTGAACTGTTTCACCTAGGTGTGAATGTGATGGTCTGCAAGTCAATAAAAGAGCTATAGTTTCAACTCAAAATTCAAATTAACCAACAATTTGATTAGAAAGCAAAATCTTGGTACCAGTGAAGATCATTAAAATCATTAAAATAATTAGACAATATGATATACACGTTACTCTCTCTATATATTATACAGTATATACACATTACACACACATATATATATATATATATATATATATATATATATATATATATATATATATATATATATATATATATATATATATATATATATATAAAAAATGCAGCCGTGAGGGGGGGCACAAACAAGTGCTCACCCTCGCGCCGGTCCCAAGAAATGCAGAGGGTTGCGACAGGAAGGGCATCCGGTGTAAAACTTTTGCCAAAAATACAAAATGCAAACCATAAAGACAAATTGCATACCGGATCGGTCGAGGCCCGGGTTAACAACGACCGCCATCAGTGCTGTTAACCAGATGACTGGACAACTACAGCTAATGTGATCAGGGAGATAGGTAGGAGAGTACTTGACGTGTCCTCTGGAAGGACAGTAGATAAGGAGACTTGGTGGAATGAGGAAGTGCAGGAGTGTGTACAAAAGAAGCAGTTAGCTAAGAAGAAATGGGACATAGAGAGGACCGAAGTGAGTAAACAAGAGTACAGGAAGACACAGCGTAAGGCGAAGGTAGCGGTGTCAAAGGCCAAACAGAGGGCGTATGATGACTTGTATGCTAGGTTAGACAGTAAAGAGGGAGAAAATGATTTATACAGGTTGGCACAGCATAGAAATAAAGATGGACAGGACATGCAGCAAGTTAGAGTGATTAAGGACAGAGTAGGATACGTGTTGACTGATGACACAAGTGTGCTAGGAAGATGGAAAGAGTACTTTGAAGAGATGATGAATGAGGAAAATGAGAGAGAAAAAAGAATAGAAGAGGTGACTGTTGAGGACCAGGAAGTAGCAAAGATTCGTAAGGGTGAAGTGAGGAGGGCATTGAAAAGGATGAAGAATGGAAAGGCAGTTGGTCCTGATGACATACCGGTGGAGGTATGGAAGTGTCTAGGAGAGGTAGCAGTAGATTTTCTGACAAGAACATTCAACAAGGTCTTAGAGAGTGAGAGGATGCCGGAGGAATTGAGGAGAAGTGTGCTTGTGCCCATTTTTAAGAACAGGGGAGATGTGCAGAGTTGTGGCAACTACAGAGGGATAAAGTTGCTGAGCCATACGATGAAGTTATGGGAAAGAATAGTGGAATAAGAAATAGCCATGATTATAGTATACCTCCTACACGATTAAAATATTCAACACTTTCATTTTTTCCATCAACAGTTAAATTGTGGAATGATATCCCACTAGGAATCAGAGACAGCAATTCTGTAGTTTCATTTAGATCAGCGATTTGTCTAAAAACAAAATGTGCACCGGAAAATTTTTCATACGGGAAAAGGAAGTTAAATATTTTACACACAAGATTAAGATATATGTCGAGTTCACTTAATTATGATTTATTTAGAATTAATGTAAAGGATGATGCACGCTGTCAGTGTGGCCACAAGTCTGAGAATGTTTTTCACTATTTTCTAGAATGTCTCTTATATAATTTTCAACGTGAACAAATGTTCAAAACTTTAGAGCACATTGTCCATCAAAGAGCACCAATCGATATTAATCTCATTTTAAATGGCAATGCAGATTATTCTCTTAGAGAAAACCAGAATGTTTTCAAGTGTATACAAATATTTATTTGTAATACTAAACGATTCCTTTAATTCTTTTGTGTTTCTCCTTCCCTTGTCAGTATCTTGCTGTATATTTTGTTAATTACTGTAACTACCTGGAGAGGGCTTTATTAAGTTCGATAACTTGTGCCCAATCCATTTCATGTTTGAATAAAATATGTTTTAATCAATAATCAAGAATAGTGGAAGCTAGACTAAGGGCAGAGGTCAGCATTTGTGAACAACGGTTTGGTTTCATGCCAAGAAAGAGCACCACAGTTGCAGTGTTTGCTTTTAGGATGTTAATAGAGAAGTACAGAGAAGGTCAGAAGGAGCTGCATTGTGCCTTTGTGGATCTGGAGAAAGCATATGACAGGGTGCCGAGAGAAGAACTGTGGTATTGCATGAGGAAGTCTGGAGTGGCAGAGAAGTATGTTAGAGTGGTCCAGGACATGTATGAGAGATGTAAGACAGTGGTGAGGTGTGCTGTCGGTGTGACAGAAGAATTCAAGGTGGAGGTGGGACTGCATCAAGGGTCAACTCTGAGCCCCTTCTTGTTTGTTATGGTGATGGACAGGCTGAAAGACGAGGTTAGACAAGAATCTTCATGGACTCTGATGTTTGCAGATGACATTGTGATCTGTAGTGAGAGCAGAGAACAAGTGCAGGAAAATCTAGAGAGGTGGAGGTATGCCCTGGAAAGGAGAGGAATGAAGGTTAGCCTCAGTAAAACAGAATACATGTGTGTGAACGACAAGGACCCAACAGGAATGGTGAGGTTACAGGGAGCAGAGAAAGAAGGTGGAGGATTTCAAGTACTTAGGCTCAACAATCCAGAGCAATGGAGAGTGTGGAAAAGAGGTGAAGAAGCGTGTGCAGGCAGGTTGGACTGGTTGGAGAAAAGTGTCCGGTATGATGTGTGATAAGAGGATATCGGCAAGAATGAAAGGAAAAGTGGACAAGACGGTGATGAGCCCAGCAATGTTGTATGGTTTAGAAACAGTTGCGCTGAGGAAAAGACAGGAGGCAGAGTTGGAGGTAGCAGAGATGAAAATGTTGAGGTTCTCTTTGGGAGCAATGAGGATGGATAGGATCAGAAATGAGTACATTAGAAGGACAGCCTATGTAAGATGTTTTGGAGACAAACTGAAAGAGGCTAGATTGAGATGGTTTGGACATGTACAGAGGAGGGATGGTGAGTATATTGGTAGTAGGATGCTGAGGTTGGAACTACCAGGCAGAAGGCCGAGAGGAAGACCAAAGAGAAGATTTATGGACGTGGTGAAGGAGGACATGAAGGTCGTTGAAGAAGATGCAGAGGACAGGGTGAGATGGAGGCGGATGATTTGCTGTGGCGACCCCTGAAGGGAGCAGCCGAAAGTAAAAGAAGAAGAAGATATATATATATATATATATATATATATATATAAAATTATAAAAAACATATTTTCACCATGCTATATGCAAATAATTGTGTTAGTGTGAACTACAAGGTCGTATGTGACATGTGATATATACTTTTATTAAATGATAGACACAGATGAACTCAGAGTGAACGTGCAAGCACGTGTGAAAATGCTGTATAATGGTGTCTGTTGAAGTATCTGTGAGAGATTAAGTATATAGTATAACAACAATCTAATCCTAAACAATCCATATTACATGGAAAAACAAGTAAAAAAAATCAAACAAGTGTTTTTTTTTTTCTTAATTCCAATTTAATATTTGATATTGGTGATGTTATTTGCTTATATTAAGTCCATGGATTTTTATTCACATTTCTCTGATAGCTGGCCAACCAAATCTCATCAGTGATGTAGTACATACTAAAGTATAATATGCATTATGCTCAAGATAGATTATTCTCTTTAGAGTTTATAATAAAGATTTGTAATACCTGAGGCTCCTGTGATATCCATGGCTTTCAGATTCCTGGCCTTGATGATTGTGATGGTCAGTCGGCCAGCGGTCGGAAGATAGCAGAGTGAAAACATCAAGTCGCCCAAGTCCACATTATCCTGCAACACACACACAAACACACACACACACACACACACACACACACACACACACACACACACACACACACACACACACACACGTGTACTCAACAACTAATAACCTGAAATGTGAGCAGGCTTAACAACTACAGCATTAAAGTACATTATTTCAAATGTATTGTATAGCATCAACCCTAATGATCTCCATTACCTTAGAAAACATCTACATACTACATCATCATGAGAAACAAATTCCTCTGAGCTCATTATCAGTACCAGTCAAGCAACAACATTCGCTAATACTTTCATTTGAAACTATTAAAAAAACCCATGATATCCTTGATTGAAATTAAGAAAAAATATGTGCTGGAGCAACATATATTCTGGAAGCATGCAGTGGGTTCCTCTGAGAGATTCTGATAGAGTAAAAAATCTGGACTGACACAGTGACCAGTTAGTTGTGTGAAAATATTTTGAGAGGCATTTCCCAAATCAGGGAATCCTAGACTGTTCCATGCCCTAGTTTTATATTACACACGCACAGAAGAAGTGGGTTGCTCTAATTAATTAACACCTTTCTTAAAATAGCACGATTTACACAAGAACAACACATCATGGATTCAGAGAAACTCAAAAATGCTTTGATTAAAAATAATAAGGCCAGCAATCTACATGAAATTAATGTAACAGTTGAATATACAGCCATTTTCTAATTTTATACATTTTTTCCAATGGTTACAGTGGAAAGCAAGTCGACAAATCACTTTATGCTATGTAGACAAATGTAACCAAAAACAATCGGATCAGATTTTTTATTATTTGAAGGGTCACATCTTACACTTAGAGCTTCTTCTTTGCAAGTTTGAAGCTGACACTGTTGTCTCTTTCAGGTCTAGCACATTGAGTTATACCCATGGGAGTGTTGCTCTTAAAATGAGGTGGATTTAGGTGAATTGTTGGCACCATAATGCAGGAGAAAGCCTTCACAGTGCTCAAGTCTTTTGCTTCGGGTTAAACAGCCCACTCCTTGCATGTCATCATCGTCTGTATACTGACTATCACTACTGCAAACTCAATAAAAAAAACCTCATTTTTTTTCTCCTGATTTACACCACTAAACGTCTGTCAAAATTCTTATTACTAAATAATTCTTATTATACTATTGTGCATATAAAATGCCTTAAGATACCAATCAAGCCACACACTCGTCCACAGTGACTGTGTGACCTTGGGCATGCAAACTAACGTATGCGCACTTGTATGATGTCCTGTAAAATTGTAATATTCAGAATTAAAGTACATGTGCATAAAACGAGTGTCTATATCATAGTTTGTACTTTTATCTGAAACAATTTCACTTTGAAACAAAGACACAAAGTGGCGTGAGTTTTTGCTTTGATTTCATGCTTTTTAGTCTTGAGCTTGGATTGTTTTGCTTACAGTCGCTATGGATCTTGACTTGAAGTTTAGCAGCAGGGATATCATCAAGCATTAGTCTGTCTGCATAATTTTGCTGCTATGGTTCCTATATGTGCATCGACAAAATTACATAACAGGATAGTCGAAACTGGGAGATGACAGCATGCATAAGTTGTAAATCTCTGTAGACTTTAAATGGCTTTCTAATGCACAATGCACTAAGCCTAAGCACATAAATACCAGAACATCCACGAGCTCCTAATTATTCACTAATATACCTACACTAATACTGCTAAGAGCATTTTAGCATCCATATTATGGCTACTACCATGAATTGGATCAGTCAGTCCTATCGTAATACAGTCACATATGAACGCCTTTGTTATGTAGGTTCTATACTGATCTCTTGATGTGCTCATGCAGAACATAAATATCAATTCAAAAGGCCAACGTCGACTGAGATTCCGGACTCCTGCCTAACATATCCATCTCCTGCATGTACCCAAAGAGATCCAAGGGTGTATTAAGGTAAATGATCCTCATTGTAGGGGTTCAGGAAGGTTCAGGACCCTCAGGTCTTTCTCTCAGCAGGATATTTTATTTATTATTAGTCATAAAAGGTCATGGACAGCTAGCTGCAGAGACAAGCTCATTATCTAGATCAGTCCCCCTGACTGGGCCTGTCAGAATGGGAACAACACTTATTACCACGCAACAGGGGGGAAATGGTTTCGCAGCTGAAGCCAGGTACATTGCATTAACATTAAATCATAGTCAGAAACATTTAAATACAGTATAAGAGTGGGCTGAAAAGTTCATAGGCTGACTAGAAGTAGTAATCCAAAAGCAATGAAAATTTAGAGCTTCTCTACCAAGGGGATCCAAGCCCTTTAACACTGATAGAAGTAGTGTGTATACCACAAGTATGATTATATTGAAAGCTAAATAAAATTTGGTCAAATTCATCCACTGCATCATGGTTAGCCTATTTACTTTTCAGCCAACCCTGAGACATTGCTATATGGGGCTGATCACAAAACTGGTACTGAAATGTCTGACACTGGCCTTTACATTTTCTGCAGATTTAGAAACAATTGTTTTTCCCATTTTTGAATCTATAAAGGCCAATATGCATTAATGCCTGGTATGTGCAGGATAAAATTCCTTGGACAAGTACCACCATCAAATTATCAGTAGGATGACTCAAAAAAGTCCGTAGGTAACATGAACAGATTTAATATGTAATACATGTAAAAGGTAAGTTAACAAAACCTAGGTTTTTATGTTTTAATTTTATATTTTTAAAGCATAACAATGATCATACCACATGCAAAATCAAAATACCCACATCTACTTCATGGTTGTATGTATTAAAACGCATTCATTTAGAATAAAGTGCTTTTTTTAAAATCTAAAATATATGAACACTACATTGTGTAGATTTATTCATAATTTTATAGAATAGCATTTTGTTGAATTTGATGCCATTTTGTTTCAGCCATTGTTCACTCAAGATAATGTCTATTAACTGTGATATAGCGAACCAATCCGATTGCATTGTACCAGTGTAGTGGATACTTAAAAAACAACAACAAAAAAACAAACAAAAAAAAAGCAGTAACAACATATGATTTAGTAACGTTGTTATTTCTAATGAACTATAACTGAAGATTACTGGAAGGGTTCCTATGACAGGTACTGTCATTTTTCATTGTTAGTAAAAGGGTAACAGAGTTGATTCAATAGCAACAAATTAAAATTAGCGAATGAAGCATTCCTTTCATAGTTGCTGCCTGATGAATTATGATGACTAATGAGTACCCAGGGGAGATTTTCACTTCACTCAAAAGCAAAATAAGGTCAAATTATTTATTTTTGCGAGAGACTAAAGACATTTCTGTTCAAATCAAAAGATGAAAAAACAGATCAGAATTGTAGCTTTAATTGCCTGATATTTGCACATCAGACCTAGAAGTTATTGTCTGTCTGTCTGTCTGTCATTTGATATCAAAGGCAAATGTCTAGTATTATGTTTCTAAAAACAAACAAAAAAATAATTTTGAAGGAAATACAGTGGTGGATTGATCCCCAGCTTGGGTGTTCAAGCCCCACTGTCACTGCTGTCCGCCCAGTGCAGCTAATTATGTTATCAAAGGCCAACCATGCCTCTCACTGTCTATGGTGTGAGGCATGTAAAAGAACAATTGCTGACCTTTGTAAAGAGTATTTGCGTAGCTGTCAGTGTGTTTCTGCCCTGCAATGGCCTGGCGAGCGATCTAGGGTGTACTCTTCCCTCGCCCATGGTTGGCTGAGATCAGTGCCAGCCTCCCTGTGACCCTAATTAAGATTAAGCGGTTCAGAAAATGAATGAAGTTCGAAGGTAACTGTATGTTATTGTTCATATAGAAACAATAACACTAGGACCAGTTCATAATATTCCAATACAAAACAATATAGAACAAGAGCGAGTTTGAAAGCCCCAGCTTCAACACCCTACGAGTAATTGTCCAGAAACTGAAGCGTGACAGACAGTTGAAAGGAACCCATTCCTTCAGCTCCTGATGGGCGGGGGTCTATAGGAATGGGTTCTGTCCATCTGTTAAAAACATTCTGTCCGTCTGTCATCATCATCATCATCATCATATTACTCCGCTTAATTCGTGGTCAGGTTGTGGTGGCAGCAGCCTAAGCAATGAGGTCAAGATGTCCTCCTCCCTAGCTACTTCCTCCAGCTCTTCCAGGGGGACACCGAGGCGTTCCCACACCAACCAAGAGACATAATCCATATAGCGTGTTCTGGGGCGAACACAGGGTCTCTTCCCGGTTGTACATGCCTGAAACACCACACCAGGGACACGTTCGGGAGATATTCTAACCAGATGCCTAAGCCACTTCAAATGGCTCCTCTCAATATGAAGGGCAGCAGTTCTACTCCGAACCCTCCCGGAAGGCTGAGCTTCTCACCCTATCTCTAGGGGCGAAGGAAACTAATTTCAGCTTCTTGTATCCGTGATCTTGTTCTTTCGGTCACTACCCAAATTTCGTGTCCATTGATGAGGGTTGGAACATAGATCGACTTGCAGCTCAGCTCCCTCTTCACCACGACAGACTGGTACAAGCTCTGCTTTAAAGCAGAGGCTGCAGTGATCTGCCTGTCAATCTCCCACTCTATCCTTCCTTCACTCATGAACAAGACCCTGAGATACTTAAACTCCTCCACTTGGAGCAGGACCTCAGACCCGAAGGATGCATTCCACCCTTTTTCAGCTGAGAACCATGGTCTCAGACTTACTGGTGCTAATTCTCATCCCGGCCGCTGTCCCAAGAGTCTGAGTCTGTAGCCAAGGATCGGTCCGACAGAACCCGTGCCTTCGGCTGCTGCCCATCTCACAAAGAACTTGCCCTCTATAGCACCTCCCACAGGAGGTGGTGGGTCCATGGGAGGGCGGACACGTGTCTCCTTTTTGGGATGGGCCCAGCTAGGCTCCATGGGCAGAAGACACAACCACCAGATGCTTGCCTTCACGCCCCTCCCAGAGGCTGGGCTCCAGGGGGGACCTTGGTGACCTGCAGCAGGGAATGGAAAAATGTGACATTATATGATTCTCCGTATAGGGGTCTTTTGAACCACGCTTCAGCTGGACCTTCACTAAGGTCCTTCTTAACTTCAGTTTGCCTTGAGACGTCCATTTGCTAAAAATATTTACAACATTTAAAAACAGGTAAAAACACATTTTAGGATTTACCTGATTTTAACTGCTGTAAACGTTTCACGCACTCCACTTTGTGTAAGCTCAGCATTATGGACTGGGCCTTGTGAATCCACTGCTCTTCTCATGCTCTCTAATTCAATCATGTCCTTCCGTCTGTAGACTATAGGATAACAGTCGCCTCCGTTCTCATAAGCACTTAAATCAAATCAGCGGTGAAATTATGGTCACTCGCATACCGTCAATGAGATTACAGCACAGTTGTGCAGAGGTTCAATACGGGCTGAAAGAGGGTGCATGTAGTCCATCTTGGTTGATTATCTGGACTCACAAGTCCCTCTGGAGCTTCTCTTACCTTTCTATTCTGTTTTCAGGGGCCGTAAAGGTGTACATTATCCGAAAATATTGACACTGACTGCTTCTGAGAACTGGGAATGAATAGAGATATGGAAGAACACACAGAAATGCAAGCCTTCTAACTTGCCATCACCACTCACTATGATTTCATAAAGCAATGCACAGGCATTAAAATACTCCTTATAACACACAAGAACAACCAACCAAACATAGAGTTAAATTTCATTTCTAAATTTCATTTATTTTGGAATTTTATTTTGATCATTTTCATCACAGATGAAATAAAAGTAGTGGTGTAATAATTCACACATTCATCCATTCATTTTCTGAACTGCTTAATCCTAATTAGGGTTACAGGGAGGCTGGCACCCATCACAGCTTACTCCTGGGTACACCATGGACAGCTCATCAGGCCATTACAGGGCCAACACTAACACAAATCATTCACACTCACACCTCGGGTAGACTTGGAACAATCAATCAGCTTACTGTGCATGTTTTTGTTCTGCTGGAGGAAACCGGAGTACCTGAAGGAAACTCACACATGCACGATGAGAACATGCAAACTCCACATAGAAATGCCCAGGCTGGGAATTAAACCCAGGCCTTCTTGATGTGAGGCAGACGTGCTACCCACTACACCACCGTGCTGCCTAATTCACATATACTAGTAATATTTTATTAAATATTGAGTGTAAGATGCAGTTTATTACATTTAGAATGTAAAATGCAGTCTAGAACAAAAAGTTTATTGAACAACAAACATTAACACAATTTCATAATATCATTGTTGCATAATGGCAAAAAGATTGCTTCTCAGCTGTACTAAATTTTACTGGGTTACACAAATAAATAAATAAATAAATAATCAAACATTATTTAGCCCTACAATGGCCTTGCGAGCTGTCCAGGGTGTGCCCTGCCCTCGTCTGGAGTCAGCTGAGATGGGCGCCAGCCTCCCCGCAACTCTAATTAGGATTGAATGGTTCAGAAAATGAATGAATGAATACATATTATAAAAATTCATATACAAACATATTATTCCACACCGCATTGAAGCAGTCATTTCTGCAAAAGGATTCCCGACCAAGTATTGAGTGCATAACTGAACATAATTATTTGAAGGCTGACTTTTCTTGTATTAAAAGCACTTTTTTTATTGGTCGGATGAAATATTCTAATTTTTTGAGATAGGAATTTTGGGTTTTCATGACCTGTATGCCAAAATCATCAGTATTAAAACAATAAAAGACCTGAAATATTTCAGTTGGTGTGCAATTAATCTAAAATATATGAAAATTTAATTTTAATCAGTACATTACAGAAAATAATGAACTTTATCACAATATGCTAATTTTTTGAGAAGGACTAGTAGATTCTGCTTACCGATTGTGCTTCTTAGTGATTTGCTGTTTCAGTTCTAAACTTAACACATATTAAGCATGCATGCTAGGGGCAGTGGTGGTCTAGTGGTATAGGGCGCTGGATCGCTGATCCAAAGGTTGGGGGTTCGAGTCCCACTCTCCACAAGGTTGTCACTGCACCCCCCCCACCCACCCAGTGCAGCTAACTGGGTTATCAAAGGCCGGCCATGTCTCTCACTGTCTGTGCTGTGAGGCATGTAAAAGAACCATTGCTGACTTTCGTATAGAGTAGGCTGCAAAGCCGTCGGCGTGTTTCCGCCCTCCGATGGCCTGGCGAGCTGTCCAGGGTGTACTCTGCCCTCGCCCAAAGTTGGCTGGGATGGGCGCCAGCCTACCCGCTAACTAAATTAGGATTAAGTGGTTACAGAAAATGAACTGAGGCATGCATGTTAGCTCCCATCTCAACAAATCGACACACTAGTCAGAGTGACAGGTCCTGGCAAATAGCTACTCATGTCCTTGCAGATACACTTGCAACTGATATTGATCAATATCGATATTTACTAGAGTATATAATTTGATAATGCTTCCATTTTGAAGAGTATCATGATAACGCCTGAAGGTCGGGCAGCTGATATGACCTAGAAATAGTCATGCCTATTTTCAAGAAAGTGAACTTTTTCCTAAATCCCGATCCTCACAATTTTCTGTTATCTGAAAATGTAAATTTCCATACCATACGATGGTAATTTACTGATATTGCCTAGCCCTGTCTGAAAATGTACAAGGTACAAAAAAAAAAAAAATAAATAAAAACAAGGATGTATGTTATTAGACCTTATCCAGGCCAAACCTTTCTTCCTGAGCAATTGTCATAATCCAATGTGTGTTTGCCAAATTTCGCAAGTATTTCTCATGGGAACCTTCCAAATAATAGGTTACAGTCAATCTATTAGGGTCAGTCCACCTTCTGTAATCCTAACCCTAGCCCTAAATAAACAATTCATTTCTGTTTAGTTTTATATCAATAACAAATATGCAAAAGAACAATGGAAATATCTGCATGAGCAGTCATTTCTATTAATAAAAGTATTTTTCAGACCATAAAAGTCATTTAAAAGTCTTTAATCTTCAAAAAAAATTGACAGTGCACATTATAATTCACTGCACCTTGTATAGATGATACACCGCATGACTCCATCGCACTGATACCATCATAAACCAAGCGATGGAAACTAATTCAGAACTTACCCTCATTCTAATGGATTAACCAAAGCACTCCAACCGCTAGATATTGGTGTCGACAGGTCGTAAATTAGAGGGATCCGGGTTTTATGTCCACACCCCGGCATTACTGCTATTTTAGTCAAATGACTCACCGAGTAATACGTGAGTGGCTGAGAAGTTTACGTCATGAGACCGGTAGACTTTATCTGGAAGACTTTTTCTTCCTAATTTCCATCTCTACCGACCATCTGTCTTGTTAAGAGGATGCTTCTGTGTCTCAGGACGCTCAGCTGGCTTAATGAGAGTCTCACATTTCATCACCAGGATAAAGCTACAGGTCTCGTCCTGAGACCCCGGATTAACCTTTTTGAATTTATAGTTACACTGATATAGCTCCTTAAGACTAATGACTTCCGTTCTGTGATGAACACAATACTCACACCGCGAATGAGCACCACCATGTTTGTTACTGTGATGACGCCATCACTTTAAGGAAACGTGGCTGAGAGAAGTTTAGGTCACGACCCGGAAGACTTTTTCCACCTAATCTCGGTCTCCATTGATCTTCGAGTCCATGCGTGCAAGGGAATAATAGACAATAAAATATTATATTATATAATAATAAAAATAATAGAGCGATCCGGGATTTATGTTCAACTTACACAACTGTTAAACTCAGACATTGAAGATGAAGAATTTGATGGATTTGTGGAAGAGGACTGAACTGAAAAAGTGAGTTTATTCTTTTATATTGTTACAACCGAATCTTGAGCATTAATGTGTTACAGTGTTGAGAGTTATTGTGAAGTGTATTATTCTATATTTTACATGTTACAACTGAACAGTGATGTGAGTTATTGTGACTGAGTTGAATCAAGTTTGACTTATCTGACTTTTTTTTTTTTTTTTTTTGCTAATCCGTTTTACAGTCCGGTGAGCCTTATGGATGAAAATGGATTGTTCATTGATATTGTGCCTTATAAAGCTTATGCAGTGATTTTCATGAGAGAATTGTGCCTGTTTTAAATGCAGTTTTCCCTGACAGCCTGAAGAATATGGGTATCCAATATTGACTTTTGGCCTTATTCTGTGCACATATTTCCATTCATTAACAATATGCTGAATTTATTCAATGATCTGTGGACTGTTTTTTTGCAGATTGGTGAACCTCTGTCAAGATGCTCTTTTGATACCCAATCATGTCACTGCCATTTACCAATCAACCAGCTTTGTGGCTCCACTTTTTTATTTATTTATTTTAGTACCACTTATTTTTCAATCCTTTTTTTTTTTTTTTTTTTTGCAACATCTTACGTTTTTGAGATGTGTGTCTGCCAAAATTTAAACCTATTTCGTGAAATAGTGTATGTCTGGCGGTCAACACTTGATGCGTTGTCTCTATTCTATTGTGAAAAGAATATGAATTAATGGGATTTGCAATTCATTGCAGTTTGGTTTTACATTTGACATAGTGTCCTGGCTTTTTTAGGACTAGTTTTGTACACTACTGCAATTTTTATTTTGAGACAACATTCAAGCCAGCTGTGGAAGGAACTGGAGTGTGCATTTATATACTGTCTTATGGCAACCACAACACTACCAAGTGCTTTGTAATCGTCTACTACATTAAAACATTACATTGCTAACTCTGTTGATTTTTTAAAGAATGTTTTCAAGTTTATAATACCCAACACAGAGAAGAAAAGAACAATTTTACTATACTTTACTATGTTTCACAAATGCTAACAGATGCTTAAGGGTGATTCATCAATGCTACATGAGTGAAATGGCAGTACTAACATATGTTCAGGAAACTTGCCAACTGTTTTTAATAACAGGGTTGCATAATTAGAAGTGGGAGTATTCTGTAAGTAAATACCCTCCTTCACTGAGCCATCTAAAGCTCCATCAAAAGTTTAAATATGCAAATATCTACTGAAACGGGTGATTAGTATTTGCATAGAAGAGCAAGCAGGAGCAGGAAGTGTCTTGGTAGGTCAGAAACAACAAGTTTATATATAGCGACTACCCTTTAAAGGGTACCTGTAGTGAATTTATATTACTACCCCTTTAATACAATCATGCATGATCAATGGTTCCGTCAGGCAATGTCAGTCCTTGCCCCTTGTCAAGTACACACAAGTGCTGCCACACTACTATTACCATCAAGCATACACAGTTGCCTTCTTTGACTGTTCTAACCCTACTAGCGATGCATTGTTGTGTCCTATTGGCTAGACTGGTCACTAAAGCCAGCCTGACACTAGTATGCATTCATGGTACTCCACGGTACGCCAAAGTAAGTACTTTCGTGGGAATTGTGAGCGCCATCACGGGAACAATGTGGAAACTATAAGCGAGGTGAGTACCATTGAGGGCATTGCCGACCCAAAAAAATTATACATGTTCATTAATTTTGTCACTCACTCTTTTTGCGTACCTTTCCGCGAACTATAAGGAAACTGTGAAGAAACAGTGAGGGCACGTGTAAATGCCCACCACATCACGGGTAATCAATACATCGCAACATTACACCTTTATCCTCAAATGGTGCTCTTGTGTCCTCCATGGTGTTTATTGACTGCTCAATGTTTCCTCTTATACACTACGCATTGTCCAACATTGACTGTTGGTGGACCAGGGAGTGAGTTGTGGACAGAACTGTTTCTCACTGTTTCCTCAAAGGTAATCATAGTCTACTCTAAGCTGCTCACCTTTAAGTTTGGATGAGCACTCAAAGCACTGTATTCCCCAACACCACACACAAATGGTTAACCAATCAGTCATAATGGCCAAACTGCTGCCTCCTGTTCAACCATTCCCTCACCCACACTGTTCTGGCTTTTCTCTTCTTTTGTCTAGTTGATTTGCTGGTAGTATCAGGTATGGATTCTAACTGCTTACATATGTCAATGTCATAGTCTTCTATTAGTAGTAATGCAGCAGGACCTGCAAGAAAGACACTTTGTTGATTTAATGCCATTTTCTCGGCATCTCTAGAGTTCATCATCTTGACGACTACATGAATATATATATCTACACTTGTGAGGCGTGACAAGGAGTGTCATAAAACGGAAGCGCGGTCACCTTTTTACCGTGATGTGGAGCAAACTTGTCTGGCCATTGAGTGATGTTGAGGAACTTGGAGCACCCCAGCACAAACAATTCGCAAAAATACCGCAATGGTGAGGAATTGAGTGGAATGTCGCAGAACATCCTCAATGGTACGAATGAGCAAGCTATGAGCTAAGCTTATTCCTCTCTGGCACAAACTGTTTGACTGACAGGTGAAACAATCACAAAATCATTCCGCCACGGTATACATGAATGAGTGCCATTGAGGATTTAAAATTTACTAGTGTCAGGCTGGCTTAAGATAACACATTATCGGCCAGTCTGAGCTGTGTGGCCAAGAAAATAAACAAGGCCTCACAAATAACAGGCATAGAAATAGCACAACGCATTTATTTTGTGTTCCTAAACCAACTGACAACAGGAAGAGCTGAATTGGCCGCAAAACACTGGCACAGGCAATACCCTGAAAACGTATCCTTTTGGACGGAATTCAATAATCTGTGAATAACACTTCAAGCCAACTTGCTTTCGGCATGACCTCCCGGCATCACTACTTGGCACAAAGCCCAAGCTTTTGTGTCTAACACCGGACACAGTTCCTGTGGAATTTCTTAATAAAAAGTCAAAGGACAACAAAGCAAGGGAGCAGTGCCTCGCTAAAAGGAACTGCTCAAAATTTACAACTTTTAGTATGCAAGGTGTTTTAAATATTGTTTAGGAAATACATGTGTAGTTTTGATTTATTTATTTTTCTAACTTGAAATAGTTGTGACCTTGTATTTTTTTTAAATCCCCTAAAATATTGACTAGATCTGCATATATACTTGCACTGGACAATAACCATAATACACAAAGTATGCTGTAAGGATGACCAGTACCAGTGTACTTTAAACATATTTTGAAATACAGTGAGGGAAATAATTATCTGATACATCACTGATTTTGCAAGTCCCCCCCCCCCCCACACACACACAAAAAAAATCAACTGATTCAAATGGTTGATAGACATTGTTAATTCTTGGTTGATGAAATGGAGAGGTCTGTAATTTCCATTGTAGGTACACCGAATCTAAAAAAATAAATTGCATGATTTTTAAATAATTAATTTGCATTTTATTGCATTGAATAAGTATTTGGCACAAAACCTTTGTTCAGAATCAGAGATTACTGTACACATTTCCTGTAGTTCTTGACACCTCTTCACACCTTTCAGGTTTCAGGACTGTCGCTGCGCTGGACAACACGGAGTTTTGGAGCTCACTCCAAGTATTTTCTATTGGGGTCAGGTCTGACAACTGGCTAGACTACTCTAGGGCCTTGAAATGGTTCTTACTGAGCCCTAGTTGCCTTAGCGGTGTGTTTTGGGTCATTTGCATGCTTGAAGACCCAGCCACGACCCTTCAATGCTCTTATTGAGGGAAGGTAATTGTTGCCCAAAATCTCATGATACATGGACCCATCCATCCTCTCCTAAATACAGTGCAGTCTTCCTGTCCCCTCTGCAGAAAAGCACCCCAGAGCATGCATGATGTTTCCACCCATATGCTTCACGGTTGGGATGGTGTTCTTGCTATTGTACTCATCCTTCCTATTTCTCCAAACATAGCAAATGGAGTTTTTACCAAAAAAGTTCTATTTTAATCTCATCTAACCATATGACCCTTTCCCATGCCTCCTCTGGATCATCCAGAAGATCATTGCCAAACTTCAGAAGGGCCTGAACATGTGCTGGCTTGAGATGGGGGCCTTGCTTGGGCTGCAGAATTTTAATCCACGACTGCATAGTGTATTACTAATGGTAACCTTTGAGACTTTAGTCCTAGCTCTCTTCAGGTCATCAACCAGATCCTTCTGCCAAGTTCTGTGCTGATCCCTCACCTTTCTCATGATCATTGATACTCTACGATGCGAGACCTTGCATGCATTGTCCTATAGTCCGTCCCAGCCTTGTGCAGGTCTACAATTTTGTCCCTGATATCCTTAGACTGCTATTGGGTCTTGCCAATAGTGGAAAGGTTGTGGTATAATAGATTAACTGTATTGTATGGACAGATGTCTTCTATACAGGTAATGAGTTCAAACAGGTGCAATTAATAAGGTAATGATTGAACAATAGGAGGACTTTTTAAAGGCAAACTAACAGGTCTGTGAGAGCCAGAATTCTTGCTGTTCATGCACTTGTTTCATGCAATAAAATGCAAATTTTAATTTCAATTCTGTCTCTCACAGTTGAAGTGTACCTATAATGATAATTACAGACCTCTCTATTCTTTATAAGCATAACTTGAATAGCGCTGTATCAGATACTTATTTTCCCCACTGTATATACTGTACACTGCACACTCAGAACAGAGCACTAAATCAATAGATGCATTCACCCCAATTTAAAATATCTTGAATGATGTTGAGGTAAATAACCTTAGTTGTTTGAGTTGTTTGTAAAGCAATAGAATAATGTAGTCCCCAAGCCCTTAAGGGTCCTATTATCTTGGCTCCAGATAAGGAGCTCTTCTGGTGCTAACAACAATCGCTGTTGCTGTGGCAATGTGCAGTGTTTAATGAAGCACCAATTGGGCATTCAGCACCACAGTCATAGAGCAAGACTACCACAAATCTACAGTCGGCCCTCTACTTACGAAAGCTTCTGAATTCAAAAAATCCAGGTTACGAAAAACATTTTCCTAAATTTTCATCTTTTTATGAAAACAACCTCTTTTTACGAAAAGTGCCAAATGCGCCATTCAAAAAATTCAAACGCGCCATTCACAAATTCAAACAATGTGCGAGTTGCTCTCTCATTGGGTGTCTCCCAACATCCCGTCTCGCTGGCCTCCCATTGGCCAGGATGCCGTTAGACTGTCCCCATACTTCCTGTACCCATACTTCCTGTTTGTCACACGCGTGAAGGAGAGTTGAACAGGACTGTTGGCTTGTTTTGATATTGATCATGCAGCGTTATATTTCGTTATCGCCAAAAACCCTCTACAATCGGGGCGATATTGAAGCAGAAGGAACATGAGCAGAGTGCTCCGTGGGACAAGACCTCCGATCTTGCAAGGAAGCAAGTTAATATTGAATCAGGACCTCTGATCTTTCAAACAGGTATTGTAATTCCGCTTTAAATACAGCATCCCGTCCATTTATACATTTGCGTGTGGGTCCAGTAGTGGTAACCATTGATAGTGGGGCTTGAACCCCCAAACTTGGGATCGATAAGCCAGCACCCTACTACTGAGCCATGTTTCAATTTAACAAAGTAATTTATTGAAACACAAAAGGCATGAGTCTAGGAGTTTTCAAAAAGGATGGAAATGGCTATGGTGAATACTTTCTTCCAGAAGAGACAGGAGCATAGGGTGACTCATAAAAGCAGAGGTAGGAGCACTCAGGTAGACTACATCTTGTGTAGGCGATATAATTTGAAGGAAGTCAGTGACTGCAAAGTAGTAGCGGGTGAGAGTGTTGCCAAACAGCATAGGATGGTGGTGTTCAGGATGACGCTGATGGTGAGGAAGGTGAAGAAGGCAAAGGCAGAGCAGAAGACAAAGTGGTGGAAGCTGAAAATAAACGAGTGTCGGGTTGTCTTCAAGGAGGAGTTGAAACTGGCTTTGGATGGTCAGGAAGTGCTTCCAGATGACTGGACAACTACAGCCAATGTGATCAGGGAGACAGGTAGGAGAATACTTGGTGTGCCATCTGGAAGGAGAGTAGGTAAGGAGACTTGGTGGTGGAATGAGGAAGTGCAGGAGTGTGTACAAAGGAAGAGTCAGCAAGTTAGAACATGTAGCAAGTTACAGCGAATAAGGACAGAGGGAAATGTAGTGACTGATGACAGAAGTGTGCTGGAAAGACGGAAGGAGTACTTTGACGAGCTGATAAATGAGGAAAATGAGAGACAAAAAAGAGTAGAAGAGGTGACCATTGAGGACCAGGAAGTAGCAAAGATTGGTAAGGATGAAGTGAGGAGGGTATTGAAGAGGATGAAGAGTGGAAAGGCAGTTGGTCCTGACCGGTGGAGGTATGAAAGTGTCTGGAAGAGGTAGCAGTAGATTTTCTGACAAGAACATTCAAAAAGGTCTTAGAGAGTGAGAGGATCCCAGAGGAACGGAGAAGTGTGATGGTGCCTATTTTTAAGAACAAGGGAGACGTGCAGAGTTGTGGCAACTTCAGAGGGATAAAGTTGATGAGCCATACGATGAAGTTATGGGAAAGAATAGTGGAAGCTAGACTAAGGGCAGAGGTCAGCATTTGTGAACAACAGTTAGGTTTCATGCCAAGAAAGAGTGCCACAGATGCAGTGTTTGCCTTGAGGATGTTCATAGAGAAGTACAGAGAAGGTCAGAAGGACCTGCATTTTGCCTTTGTGGATCTGGAGAAAGCATATGACAGAGTGCCAAGAGAGGAACTGTGTTATTGCATGAGGAAGTCTGGAGCGGCAGTGAAGTATATTAGAGTGGTGCAGGATATGGAAAGAGATGTAAGACATTGGTGAGGTCTGCTGTTGGCGTGACAGAAGAGTTCAAGATGGAGGTAGGACTGCATTACGGGTCAGCTCTGAGCCCCTTCTTGTTTGCTATGGTGATGGACAGGCTGATAGACAAGGTTAGACAAGATTCCCCATGGACTATGATGCTTGCAGATGACGTTGTGATCTGTAGTGAGCAGAGAACAAGTGCAGGAAAATCCAGAGAGGTGGAGGTATGCCCTGGAAAGAAGGGGAATGAAAGTTAGCTTCAGTAAGACAGAATATATGTGTATGAATGACAAAGACCAGGGATGTAGCTCAGTTGATAGAGCGTCTGCTTTATCCTCCAGAAGGTCGGAGTTCGAATCCAGCCGCATCATACCATAAAACGTTAAAATTTGGGAGTTGTTGCTTCCTGCTTGGCGCTCAGCATCAAAAAGATAGAACAACACAATATTCTCATGCGCATTGAGCCTACACTTGTATGAATAATGCGCTATACAAGCATCCATATAATAATAATTAAAAAAAAGGACCCAAGAAGAACAGTGAGGTTACAGGGAGCAGAGATAAAGAAGGTGGAGGAATTTAAGTACTTAGGCTCAACAATCCAGAGCAATGGAGAGTGTGGAAAAGAGGTGAAGTGTGTGCAGGCTGGTTGGAATGGTTGGAGAAAAGTGTCTGGTGTGATGTGTGATAGGAGGGTATCGGCAAGAATGAAAGGAAAAGTGTACAAGACGGTGTTGAGGCCAGCAATGTTGTATGGTTTAGAAACAGTGGCACTGGGGAAAAGACAGGAGGCAGAGCTGGAGGTAGCAGAGATGAAAATGTTGAGGTTCTCTTTGGGAGTAACAAGGATGGATAGCATCAGGAATGAGCACATCAGAGGGACAGCACATGTAAGATGTTTTGGAGACAAACTCAGAGAGGCTAGATTGAGATGATTTTCACATGTACAGAGGAGGGATAGTGAGTATATTGGTAGTCGGATGCTGAGGTTGGAACTACCAGGCAGAAGGCCCAGAGGAAGACCAAAGAGACAATTCATGGACGTGGTGAAGGAGGACATGAAGGCAGTTGGTGTAAGAGAAGAAGATGCACAGGATAGGATGAGATGAAGGCAGATAATTCGCTGTGGCAACCCCTGAAGGGAACAGCCGAAGAATTTATTGAAACACAAAGTCTGAGATGGGTTAACATGCTTCTAAAAATAATTAAATACCAGTTTTTCCAGGACTCAGTTTTGGAAGGAAAAAAAGAAAAAGAAAAAAAATCCTGACTTTTAAGGAGTTTTGGGTTTACCTTTGAATACTTAAAAGCCAAAAAGGCAAGCTAATTGTGGAATGTCCCAATTTTCCGATTAAGTCAAACCTTGTTCAGATAACCCATTCAATGCAGTTGTGTAGAACATTATACTCAGGCATCAGAAATCTTCCACAAAAGAGGGATGATATTTCTTTTTGTTTCTACATTTCTACTTAAAACTGTTTGAATGGGGTACTGTAACACTTATTATATGCAGCTTCATACAATCTTCGGTGGTACAAATGGTTCTGATGACTAACAAGCTGTAGACAAGAGCCTGTGACAATAATTGACTGAGCTGCTATGTCTACGAAGCTACCAAGCTCTCATTCAAAGAAGTCTTGTGGGTAAATGGCTGATGAATGCTTATATAGCGTATTGTTTCAGTTTATATTTAAAAAAAACAAAAAACAAAACCTGACCTCTCTAAGTACCTAGAGTCTCATTTAAGGGCCTATTATGCTTTAGACATTCATGGTGTACAGTGAAATAACTCAGAGCTACTATCATCATACAGTGCCTGTGTAATTATCATAATTTCATGGTTGGTCTCTATTTTTATTGCTGAAGAAGAATGCATTTGAGAATGCCACAATGAGGCCTTATAATCAAGAACAATAATGTTAATGAACAAAAAAACAAAAAATGAAGAACTCATGCTTTTAAAGTCTGCCCTCAAGCACCCCACCCCGCCAAAAAAAAAAAAAACAAAAAAAAAAAAAAACAACCTTCAAGTATATTCATAGCTTTCATTCCTTTTAATGCCATCTTGCCTGCCGATTAGTGAACTAATTTCCAGTAAGTCATATTAAAGACCATCCTGACACATAGACTATATTCAAACGCTACACAAAATACTCACAGCCTTTTTACAGGACCTCATGTATGCAATATGCTTTTGCTTGATAATTAATTACATAATGATGTAACATACAGAAAAATACCGGTTATGTGCAATAAAAACCCCGCGCACTTTAATCAACCACATCTACCCCACTGACTGTCAACCATATCAACCCATCTACTCCGCCCTCAGATACATATACACTTTAATAGAGGCCAGTCTATAAAGTTGCTCCATTCTTTTCTTTTATTGTTTATTAATTTATACTATTTATGTATCTATTTATTTATTTACTTATATAATATATATGTATGTGTGTATGTTTGTACTTGTATCTATTTTTGCACCCCCTACTGATAGTACCTCAAGAGCCTGTAACAGTGAATTTCTCCATTGTGAGATTAATAAAGCTGTATCTTATCTTATCTTATCTTATTTTTTTAATCACGATCTGGCTGAAAGCTGCACACATTTTACACAAAGCCCTTCCGCAGTTATCGATCTGTATAACATCAGCTGACTTAAAGGTGCTGAGACAACATATCTTTTGAAATGTGATTTCGGAAATCAGATGAGAATAAAATTGAGAGGATTCGAAGCATCCTTTCTTATCTTTGATGCAATTATGCATCGATTCTTTTGGATATTGCTGTCAAAATATGCAATTTTGTTTGTGGTTTGTATAATTATACATGACATTTCTGTCAATGCACAAATTCATCATTGATTTCCAGTCGGAGTTAAAGGCTGGATTATAACGTAGTTTTATGTACATGCAGTAAAAGCATTGCAACTGAGCAGCCTTCTTAAAACAAATGATGTTTGCTGGGATAGTGGTGGCCTGGTGGTAAAGTGCTGGAGGGTCAAAGATAGAGTAAGGTCATAAATGTTTGGATATGGAGTTTTCTCATGTTAAATTGAAATTGCTTATATCTCATCTCAGAACATAGACATAGTACATAGATATGTAATGAGAGCCAGATAAGAAAGCATAAACAAATGTTCAAATGGCACAATTATTTTTGACCTTTAGTGATCATGAAAAGTTAAGTTCAATGTTACAGGATTTTGAGTACTAATAACTAAACATGTACCAATAGACATGCAGTTAGTATGGAATACAGTCACCCCCTACTTACAAAACATCCTGGGTACGAAAATTCTGGGTTACGATAAACATTTTCCTAAGTTTTCGTTCCCGGGATACGACAACAGCCTCCTCTTACGGAATGCGGCATTCAAAATTCAAATGCGCCAATCAAAAGTTCTCATGATGCACGAGTTGCTCTCTCATTGGCTGTCTCCCAACATCCCACCCCTCTGGCCTCCCACTGGCTAGGGATGACGCAGCTGAACTTCTTGTACCCATACTTCCTGTTTGTCACACACGTGAAGGAGAGTTGACTGTTGGCTTGTTTTGAGATTGATCATGCGGCGTTATATTTTGTTATCACCAAAACCTCTCTACAATCGGGACAATATTGAAACAGAAGGAGACCTTAAAGCAGAAATACAGTAACGGAGGCGATTATTTCAGCACAATATTAAACCAGAGTGCTCCGTGGGAGAAGACCTCTGATCTCGCAAGGAAGCAAGTTAATATTGAATGAGGACCTCTGATCATTCAAACAGGTACTGTAATTCCGCTTTAAATAAAACATCCCGTCCATTTAAACATTTAAATAGAATTGTTACATCAGCTGCGTGTTTTGTGTGTGTGTGTGTGTGTGTGTGTGTGTGTGTGTGTGTGTGTGAGACAGCGACAGAGAAAGAGAGAGAGAGAGAGAGAGAGAGAGAGAGAGAGAGAGAGAGAGAGAGAGACAGAAAGAGGCTTAACTCTTTAGTTTTTAGTGTAGTTTTTTAAGTTGTTTAATTCAAGAAATGTTTAATAAATGTGGACCTCCGATCCCTCAAGGAATCAAGTTAAAGTTGAGTTTGGACCTCCGATCTGTCAAGCAGGGAATGCGATTTGAATTCCACGTCTTAAAATTCGGTGTCCTACTTGTGGGTGTGGCCCACAGCACCACAATAAACATTTAATGTGTATACAATACACATTTAATGAATGTACTGTATTGTGCGTGTGTGTGTGAGAGAGAGAAAGAGATAAAGAGAGAGAGAGACAGGTGGGTGTGTGTGTGTGTGTGTGTGTGTGTGTGTGTGTGTGTGTGTGTGTGTGTGTGTGTGTGTGTGTGTTAATAAAAATGTTTAATAATGGTTTAATTAATACATGTTAATAAAATGGTTTAATATGTTACTTTTAACACATATTTCATACAAAATTGATGTACTTTTATCATTTTTAAAGGGTTTATGGGGTAGTCTTGAGAGCCGAATCAGGCATTTAACATGTAAAATGCGCCCCCTACTTACAAAACTCCCGCATTATTAAAAAGGCTCTGGAACGGATTAATTTCGTAAGTGTGTGTGTGTGTGTGTGGGGGGGGGGCGACTGTATTAGGGTTGTTTCAGTCATGGTCACCTTCTGGTATTTATTTCTCTATGCAAAAATGATAAATTTTAGGTTGGGGAATACTTGTCGTTAGGGCTAGTAGATGTTACTAAACAGACAGAAATAAAAATAAAAATAAAATAAATAGAACAGAAAAAGATATAATAGAAATATAAAAATTCGTTTGAAATTCCAGTGCTTGTTAGTACTCTAATTGTGAAATAGCTCATATGGGTCTATTTGCAAGAGGACCTATGTTGTGCGATGTAGGTGGAGAGACCCTCTAATTATTTATTTATTTATTTATTTAATTAAGTAATTAATTCATTAATTAAACAGGAATGCATCTGCCGTATCAGACAGAAACCATGAATTTTCAATTCCAGTTTGCACCACAATAGGCAACACAGTGGCGTAGTGGTTAACACCTCACAGCAAGTGAGTATGAATGGCTGTTTGAGTTCTGTTCAGGGTGTAACCCGCCCTCGCCCAGAGTTGGCCTTAATGGCATCGGCCTCCCCACGACCCTAAATAGGATTAGGTGGTTCAGAAAAGAATGGATGAATGAATGAATGAATGTGATGCCCACACACAACTATTTGTGGTCAAGAGTCAAAGAAAGCAAGATTGGCTGTGCTCTTTGTCAGGGATGGGTAGCATACTCTTTCTCACTTATCAATGACAGCAACACAAGCCAGTCATGGGTGTCTATGATATCATGCATGTGGAGGTGGGTGAACCACACGGTGTGCTATTCTACTCCCTGCCAGAGGCAGTTTAAAAGGATTCACTGAGCTGGCTTCACATGCAATTGGTGGTATTTTTACATTTGGTGGTATTTTTAATTTTTGCATCAGGGGTACAATCCTGTAGCAGATATATAAAATCTTTACCACTATACTGTGCAATTGTAATTTTGAGAAAGGTTCTTTATGAGAAATGCTCTTAATACAACAAGCCTTGCCCAACTGGTTTCTATACATCTACTTCTTGCCCTTCAGGTATCCCAATTTACACTAAAATTATGTTACTCTGTTATTCTGGAAAACATTCTTAAATGTAGTTAACAAGCAAATTTAGCAAGTACTCAAAAAAAGTGGTCTATTTGCTCCTTTAAAACACAATATTTGGATTATGTCTAGAAAATCTGACACACAGCACGTTAACAGATGTGCAAAGATGTATAATAAATTAATCAACAGCTATAGAGCCATTAACTAAACTTGGAAAATTACCTACCGCGGTGACATAGAGAATATCTCTGCAGAGTTTCGTCTCTCCTGGGAAGTCTGGCAAATCCAAGAAGTTGTCAACCACTACTTGACCAATAAGATCATGACGTGAGAAGCGATCAAAATCGTAGATGCTGAAGTGCAACTTGCGAACATGCAGCTCGCCATATGACACAGGAAATAAGAAGACCTCATCGAACACAGGGTTGAGTGTCTTGCGGTGCACTTTGGTCTGATGCTTGGTTTTACGTTCAGGCAGTAGATAGATCTTCACATACGGATCCGATGTTCCCGAGAAGTCCTTGGCAGGTAGATCCTCAGCCTTGTGGATCTTCACTATCAGTTGTTCCAGGTCACAGTCATACTTAATTATAAAGTGTAGACGACCACAGCTGTCTGCACGCCTACCATCATCTGTGTCCACCGAACGCTGTTTGTATAGCTCTGGCTTAATCCGGCCTAGACCTGGACCGGACAAGGATTCCTGTCTCTGAAACTGAGCCGGGCTGAACTCGGGGCTTGAGAGGTTCATTTGCCTCCGAATGGAGTTATGTCTGTAAGAAGGAAACAGGTGGATGAATTTCTGTTATTTACAGTCCAACATGTTAAGAAATCTTGTGAAGTGACACTATAACTATACTGGCATGACATATTTGCTGAACTATTTCCTTTCCCAGGAGAGGAAGACAGGGAGCTAGGTTTCAACAAAGAGTTTCCAAATACTAGCTGCACATTACAGTTTTTAATACAGGTCATAACTATTTCAATTTATCATTTATCCTAAAGACATTCATTAATTAGAAAAAAAAACTTGAGTAATTTGTGTGTACTTTAATGAAGTTTTGCAGTGGATGGTTGCAAGTATTTGCAGCATGATGACTAATTAGCTAAACACTAATGTTACAGAGGCAACCATTTTGGACAAGGATGAGACAAGCTTCAGTAGTGTTCATGCTGTTGCTTCAGTAGTTCATTCATTTATTTGCTGTTTGCTTTTATACAGGAACTAGATAACATTAGTCGTTTGTTTCTGGGCAAGACTTGAAAAGTCTGAACGTATGTCTGTATGCGTTGAGAGTCTGATTGGCTGTTTATTTCTTGAGCAAAATTTGAGACATGAGCACATATGGCCATATAAATTGCAATGTTGATTGATTGTTTACTCTTTGGTAGAAACTGGGTGCAATTGGCTGTTTTCTCTTAGGAAAGGAACATGATGTATGCCAAGGAACGCATACTAGGCATTCATTCATTCATCCATTTTCTGACCTACTTAATCCTAATTAGGGTATCAGGGAGGCTGGTGCCCACCCCAACCGACAGCTTGCCAGGCCATCACAGGGCAGAACGCTAATGGCTATGCATCCTACGTTTGACGAAAATCAGCAATGGTTCTTTTTTCATGTCCCTCACCATAGACAATGAGAGACATGGCTGGCCTTAAATAACCCAGTTAGATGCCCTGCGGGAACAGGAGTGACAACCGTGAACAGTGGTTCTTGAACCCCCAACCTTGGGATCGGAAATCTAGCACTTTACCACCAGACCACTACTGTCCAGATACTAGGCAAATGACAACAAATTAAATTGTATTATGTGACACTTTTTAGTATATAATACAGTACCCACCAATAGAGACATCTGCTGGGTGTTCTGCTTTTAGGCAGTGGCTGCATTTTTTAATATTAGTTTATTTAATTCAGCAAAGTCACTCCCAGGCTTACCGGACAGATGACGTGGGGTCAGTGATCTGCCTTTGCACACGTGCAATATGCACATGGTTGCGATCCTTGGCTTTGGTCTGCACCTCCAGTTGGATATCCGGTGATGTGTGACTGATCTTCATGGCTGACTCAGGCACTAGTGTGGGCACTGATGTGTCCTGAAAGAAATCAGCGCTGTACTCGCGCTCCAGAAGTTCTTCTTCAGTCAACACCAGTTGCTGCTCTCCTTGCTGATCTTTCAGGCTGGAGGGCCAGAAACGGTCACGCCATGGCACCCAGAACAATTTCCATGACACGAAAAGTGACACACCAAACAAAGCCAGGCCACATGATGTCACCATTAATGACAGAAGGCTTACCGACACATCTGGCCCAGAAACAAGAAACACAACAACTTGTGAGTTGAAGGTAAGCAAAATGAATTCAAACAAATCCAAATCCATTTGGATGAAGGAAAAGTAGCATTATGTATATACAGTATGTAAATGACACAATGAGTTTTCAAGCATGCTAAATTTGTACATTTTTCATAAATAAATGGTTTTAACTGAAGCATGTCTATATATCTTATGGTATAGTTCACATGAGGCTGAGACTGAGCTGGTTTTCTAGTTTCAAGTATAAACCCTGCAGAAGTCACATGTCCACATGAAACAAAACCTGGGAACAACAAACGACCAGTAATGTAATGTGCATTTGGTTTTCAGTGTAATGTATGAAGCCAGCTTATTTATACATTTGAATTTGTTTTATCTACAAATAGGTGAAGACAACAGACGGAAGAAACTACATGTTTATACAAATTGTTTGAAAAAGTAAGTCCTGACTTTTGTCCCATTGGCATTGAATTTGATACAAGACATTGAGTTAAAGCATTTGAGCAATGCAACGTATTGATTAGAATAGCATGATAGTATAGCTATATAATACAGCATAATATAGCTACCAGGCAACAAAGTTCATCCACCCAGGTAAAGTTCACAGAGCCTTTTGAAGGAACTGTTTCCTTTATGCCCCAACAAGCGGACAAGCTTGTATTGGCCTACATCGTGGAAGATCTTCAGCTCAAGTAGGGTTGAAAAAGCATTGTTTATCAAACTAGTGACTGGTTTGCAATTGATGTGTGCCTTAAAGAGTACGGGTACAGAAAATACTAAAAACTAAATTCAACAGAAGAAGTATAATCTTATATAAGTGAATTAATGGATGATTTGGTGGTGATGGGTAGAAGAAAGTTACAGTGGAGCCTCAGTACTCGAACTTATCCGTTCCAGACGGCTGGTCTGATTCCGATTTGTTCGGATTCCCAATCTGCTATTCCCATTACAAATAATGTAAATGGTCTTAATCCATTCCGTTGTCTTTTGAACAGAAGTTATCGCTACCGTAACTCATACCATAGGTCCTCAAATTAAGTGAAAAATGATTGAACTAACTGGGTTATCAAAGGCCGGCCATGTCTCTCACTGTCTATGGTGAGAGGCATGTAAAAGAACCATTGCTGACCTTCATAAAAAGAGTAGGCTGCAAAGCCATCAGTGTGTTTCTGTCCCTTGCTAAAGGGTTGTGTCAGGAAGGACATCTGACATAAAAACCTATGCCAAATCAAACGTGCGAATCGTTTTCTGTGGCGATCCCTGATAAAGGGAAAAAGCTGAAAGGAAAATCAAATCAAAAGGTCTCTCAGAAAAGAGTTGCACGTTGAAATGCGCGTTGGGGAGGGGCGTGGCTCAAACACGCGGAATGGAATTCTAAACACACACACACACACACACACACACACACACACACACACACACACACTTAATCATTTCCATTTAATTGCAGGCTATAAAGACTAGCAGCACTCTTCCCTGTGCTATAAGACTGTTCCTCTTGATCTCCCAGCTCTGTGCTCAAGCAGTTCAAGCTTTAGTTTGATTTCCGTGTTTCGCCAAATCTATTTACAGTGATTGCGGTTTCCCCATTTCATCTATGAAAACAGCAGTGCTTTATTGTTCACATGGAAGGCACTAGTGCATGGGCACTAGAAACAATAACTACAGCACTAGAAATCTGTGAACAATAAAGCACAACCCGATTTAATAGATAAGTGTGTTAGAGCCACACCCCTCTCCAACGTGCATTTCAACGTGCAACTCTTTTCTTAGACCATGACACACTAAAATGAAAACCACAGAAAAGTTAAAGCATAAAAACAATGAAGATAAGAATTTTAACCTTTTCTTTTTTTTTTGAAAAGCCTTCTTTTCAAAACCATATAGAAGTGTCTCATGACCTCATCATTAAAAGGTGTTCACAGCACTGCTAGCGCTTTAGCTCAGTTTTAGCACTTTAGCTTAGCTTACGTACATACATACATACATACATCCTCTTCAGCTTTGTTTAGGCGATTATGCACATGCATACAATAATTTCAGTAAGTGAAGTTACTGAAGTTTTTTTCCCCTTTCTTGAAGTTAACAATGTGCATAAAAAACACAAGTTGTGTTTATATTGGTAAAGGTAAAGACTGTTGGGCTTTTTACATCGGGCTCATCAGGCAGGTGCTTATCCCCGGTTTCCCCGATGTGTTTATATTGTGCCTCTAATAAAAAATGAAGAGCTGAGGGCCACAGATATCTAACTCAAGAAAACAAAAAAAAAAAAAAAATGAGCTGTCGTATTTCAAGATATATGTTAAGGTCTGTGGTGCCAGAATTGTCTCTGTGTATTCCTTATGACCTTGGATCATATCATGAGAATTACCTTTTTTTTTTTTTTTTTTTTTTGCACATAAACTTTCATGTATTTTTTCCCAAAAACAGCTTTCTGTTGGTTATACCACTCTGTTTTTCAGACCTTCAAATATTTGATTAAAGAAAACTTTATCATATCCATGATTAAGGAGAGGAGGGATGGCCAACATTCACTAGAAATCTGCATTGTGGCTAGAAAAATCCAGTATTCCAGGCCTCGGCCTTATTGACTATATTGTGATAGTTTATTGGGATGATGGAGTAACATCTTTTTCAGGGATTTCATGCATATGTTAACAGGACAGAGCAAAGCATCACTCTGTATGAGTGTGAAGGTACTGGACTAGTTCTGACCCATCAAAAATAAAGAATGACTGGAGAATTTTGTTTTGTTTTGCCCAACTACATTTCTTAGGTAACAAAAGTAACAAAACATCTTGAGAATGTCACTATAGGCCATGCTCTTCATTTGTCAAGATACACACCTTTTTTTATTGTATGTTTATATTTTTAATTGTGATACAGATGTGATGTGATACTCAATGCAAATAATAATATTGATTTTTGTTCTAATGCACCTTAATCAAATGTTATTAACTAACCCCCCCCCCCCCCCAATTTACTGTCTGTTTAAATGTGAAGCAAAATTCAAAAATAAAATTTATTTTTAGATTTTTATTTTATATTGTATTTTAAAATCAATGCAGCCATGAGGTGGGGGGGCACTAACCAGTGTCTCTCCCCCTCATGCTGGTCCCAAGCCCGGAGAATTGCAGAGGGTTGTGTCAGGAAGGGCATCTGACGTAAAACCAATGCCAAACTTTTATGATGCAAATCAGAAGTATTACCCCCATACCGGATCAGTCGAGGCCCGGGTTAACAACGACCGCCATCAGTGCTGTCAATCAACAGGGTGCTGATGGAAATTGGACTACTGTTGGTCGAAGACGTCGAAGAAGGAGAGGTGGGAGGCGTGTCCGTAGGCAGAGAGAGAAGAGGAAATGCGTGAGCCTAGGACTGAGAGTAGGGACTTTGAATGTTGGAACTATGCAAGGAAAAGATAGGGAGCTGGCTGACATGATGCAGAGGAGGAAGGTGGACATACTGTGTGTTCAGGAGACCAGGTGGAAAGGTAGCAAAGCTAAAAGCTTAGGAGCAGGGTTTAAGCTATTTTATCACGGTGTGGATGGGAAGAGAAATGGAGTAGGAGTCATCTTGAAGGAGGAGTTTGTCAGGAATGTTCTAAAAGTGAAAAGAGTGTCAGACAGAGTGATGAGTCTCAAGTTAGAAATTGAAGGTGTAATGCTCAATGTTGTTAGTGCTTATGCCCCACAGGCAGGATGTGAGCTAGAAGAGAAGGAGAGATTCTGGAGTGACTTAGATGAAGTGATGCAGAGTACCGCCAGAGGTGAAAGAGTGGTCATTGGTGCAGACTTCAATGGACATGTTGGTACAGGCAACAGAGGGGACGAGGAAGTGATGGGCAGGTTTGGTATCCAGGACAGGAACGCAGAAGGACAGATGTTGATAGATTTTGCAAAAAGGATTGAAATGGCTGTGGTGAATACTTTCTTCCAGAAGAAACAGGAGCATAGGGTGACTTATAAAAGCAGAGGTAGGAGCACACAGGTAGACTACATCTTGTGTAGGCGATATAACTTGAAGGAAGTCAGTGACTGCAAAGTCATAGTGGGTGAGAGTGTTGCCAAACAGCATAGGATGGTGGTGTTCAGGATGACTCTGATGGTGAGAAAGGTGAAAAAGGAAGAGTGTCGTGTTGTCTTCAAGGAGGAGTTGAAACAGGCTTTGGGTGGCCAGGAAGTGCTTCCAAATGACTGGACAACCACAGCATATGTGATCAGGGACACAGGTAGGAGAGTACTTGGTGTGTCCTCTGGAAGGAAAGTAGATAAGGAGATTTGGTGGTGGAATGAGGAAGTGCAGGAGTGTGTACAAAGGAAGAGGTTAGCTAAGAAGAAGTGGGACATTGAGAGGACCGAAGAGAGTAAACAGGAGTACAGGGAGACACAGCGTAAGGCGAAAGTAGCAGTGGCTAAGGCCAAACAGAGGGCGTATGATGACTTGTATGATAGGTTGGACAGTAAAGAGGGAGAAAATGATCTATACAGGTTGGCACAGCAGAGAAATAGAGATGGGAAGGACGTGCAGCAAGTTAGATTGATAAAGGACAGAGAGGGAAATGTATTGACTGATGACAGAAGTGTGCTGGGAAGATGGAAAGAGTACTTTGAAGAGCTGATGAATGAGGAAAATGAGAGAGAAAAAAGAGTAGAAGAGGTGACCACTGAGGAGCAGGACGTAGCAAAGATCAGTAAGGGTGAAGTGAGAAGGGCATTGAAGAGGATGAAGAATGGAAAGGCAGTTGGTCCTGATGATATACCTGTGGAGGTATTGAAGTGTCTAGGAGAGGTAGCAGTAGATTTTCTGACAAGAACATTCAACAAGGTACTAGAGAGTGAGCAGATGCCGGAGGAGTAGAGGAGAAGTGTGCTGGTGCCCATTTTTAAGAACAAGGGAGACGTGCAGAGTTGCAGCAAATACAGAGGGATAAAGTTGATGAGCCATATGATGAAGTTATGGGAAAGAATAGTGGAAGCTAGACTAAGGGCACAGGTCAGCATTTGTGAACAACAGTTTGGTTTCATGCCAAGAAAGAGCACCACAGATGCAATGTTTGCTTTGAGGATGTTAATAGAGAAGTACAGAGAAGGTCAGAGGGAGCTACATTGTGCCTTTGTGGATCTGGAAAAAGCATATGACAGGGTGCCAAGAGAAGAACTGTGGTATTGCATGAGGAAGTCTAGAGTGGCAGAGAAGTATGTTAGAGTGGTGCAGGACATGTATGAGAGATGTAAGACAGCGGTGAGGTGTGCTGTCGGTGTGACCGACGAATTCAAGGTGGAGGTGGGACTGCATCAAGGGTCAGCTCTGAGCCCCTTCTTGTTTGCTATGGTGATGGACAGGTTGACAGACGAGGTGAGACAAGAATCTCCATGGACTATGATGTTTGCAGATGACATCGTGATCTGTAGAGAGAGCAGAGAACAAGTGCAGGAAAATCTAGAGAGGTGGAGGTATGCCCTGGAAAGGAGAGGAATGAAGGTTCGCCTCAGAAAATCAGAATACATGTGTGTGAATGAGAAGGACCCAGGAGGAACGGTGATGTTACAGGGAGCAGAGATAACGAAGGTGGAGGATTTTAAGTACTTAGGCTCAACAATCCAGAGCAATGGAGAGTGTGGAAAAGAGGTGAAGAAGCGTGTGCAGGCAGGCTGGAATGGTTGGAGAAAAGTGTCCGGTGTGATGTGCGATAGGAGAGTGTCAGCAAGAATGAAGGGAAAAGTGTACAAGACGGTGGTGAGGCCAGCGATGTTGTATGGATTAGAAACAGTGGCGCTGAGGAAAAGGCAGGAGGCAGAGCTGGAGTTAGCTAGCGGAGATGAAAATGTTGAGGTTCGCTCTGGGAGTAACGAGGATGGATAGGATCAGAAATGAGTACATCAGAGGGACAGCCCATGAAAGATGTTTTGGAGACAAAGTCAGAGAGGCTAGATTGAGATGTTTTGGACATGTACAGAGGAGGGATAGTGAGTATATTGGCAGTAGGATGCTGAGGTTGGAACTACCAGGCAGAAGGCCTCGAGGAAGACCAAAGAAGAGATTTATGGATGTGGTGAAGGAAGACATGAAGGTCGTTGAAGTCAGAAAAGAAGATGCGGAGGACAGGGTGAGGTGGAGACGGATGATTTGCTGTGGCGACCCCTGAAGGGAGCAGCCGAAAGTAAAAGAAGAATTGTATTTTAAAATCAAAATTATAAAATAATTATTATTAAATAAAATTGTTAAATAAAACTGTGATATTGCGTTATTTTAAGTGCAAAACGGGTCAAGGATTATATAATGATAAATTAAGTTTTTATATTGATTTTAATAATCGATCGAAATTTGGGAATGAGTTTATATATATATATGGTTCAGATCATGAAATTGGTACTGAAATGTGTGACATTGACCTTTTACATTTTCTGGAAAGTTAGAAAAAATAGATTTTACCTTTTTTTAATCTATTAAGCAAATATGAATTTAAGCCTGATAGATGCAGGGTAATATTCCTTGGAGATGCAGCATCATCAAATTATCAGTAGAATGACTCAAAAGGTCAGTATGTAACATGGACAGAATTAATAGCCTTCTATTCACAAATAATAGCTTTAGACAATAATTGTGTAATTAGTGGCACTGTGCAATTGATAGCGCTCGACATGTTCAACTTTTCTTTATCTGTACTTAATAAATGCCGATACATCACTGATCAGTGGGAGCACAAGATACACTGTGTAATACGGACAGGAAAAGTTCCGTATATTGTGAAAATCATTTTAAAGTCTGGTGCTTATTTGGCAATTTTGCCACGCATATACTGTGCTCCAATTCATGTGGTTGTTGGGCCTGTGGAGACCTTAGCAGAATCTCAACAGGATGTGGAGCTCTTATATGTATATATATATATATATATATATATATATATATATATATATATATATATATATATATATATATATATTGTACATTATACTCACATGTGAGTGTGTTTTAATCGCAGCTCAAAAATCAATATAAAGAACAGCACTTTTATTATCTTAACCACAACACACCCTTTAAATAATGCATTTTATTGCAGCAGTACTTCCTGCTGCACATACAAATACCAGAAAATAAATGGAATACAGATAATGCACAGTTCAATGTAGCCTAGCTGGAATATTAATAATTTGGTTGCTCCCATAGGAGATCCAACTAGCAAGAGTATGTCATTCATCCAGCACATACAGTGCTCATTTATATCATGCATATTTGCATTTATTCATTAGGCAGATGCTTTTCGCAAACTAACTTATAACTTCAGTCCCCAACAACATCAACAACAAATTCTAAAGTGTTTGCATATCAGGATATTAAAAATGTATTTTCAACCCTAGCCACTTGACTTCATATAAACTTGCTGTGTAAATTTTATTGACAGGCCTCTTTACCCAACATTAATGTGTGATCATAACTAAATCACCATCTGCTAAACAGGAATTTTGTGTAGGCATTGCCTGAATTGTGTGCATTTCATCAATTGTCATTAGATTGTGTATATTATTTCGAATAAATGTTTGTTACTGAATAAACAGAAAGTAGGGGTAGATGTGCCCGATTTTGTCACATCCCAAACATGTTTGGACACCTAAATGCACTAAAAGTAACAGCGTTGCAATATAAAGAGTATGAAAAGATACTTGGAAAATCTGGAAACTGTACTCACAATAAGGCCTAATTGTCATAGAAATTCATTTTGTACATTAGGATCTATGTCAAACTCATGTGGAAGTGTGATAATTGGCTTTTTTTATAGAAAGATTACATATTATACCTGTCAAACCTAATAGAGTAGGCCCTTAACTATTCATGGTTTTGCACCAGCGGTGCCACATATTCGCAGATTGCCGAGCAACTGTCACGTGATTCAAATTCAGCCAATGACTGTTCTCCCTCCTGCAGATTGGTTGAGATGATGTAATGCCCCTTTTTCCTCATTTGCGCACACTTTGTGCATGTGCTTTTTTTAGTGTGTGTGTGTGTGTGTGTGTGTGTGTGTGTGTGTGTGTGTGTGTGTGTGTGTTTAATTTCAGTTAAGCTCAGTCATGCCACCCAAATGCTGCGCACCTTCTTAGGCTTCTGGTAAGGCGCCAAAGCGCCAGAAAAAGGTAATGACACTGCATGAAAAAGTAGAACTGCTTGATATGATTCAGGAAGGAAAACGTTTTGCTGCAGAAGTGCTAAGAAGGTGAAACAAGTATGAAGTATTATTTCATGTAGTATGAAACAAGGTCATCATCAGAATAGAATCTGCCTTAGTATTCTGGAGACTTCTAGTTCAGGGGTCGGCAACCTTCGCCATTCAAAGAGCCATTTAGACCCGTTTTCCACATTAAAGAAAACAATGGAAGCCACAAATCATTTTAAAGAGACATTTAAAATCAAATTTAAAAAAATCAAATAACACTGCATATAATGTTTTCCCCCTTTTCCCTTCATGTTAATATAAAACAACAATGTGGTTCATTGATTTCAACAACTGCAGAGATAATTATATTACAATTCTACTTGCAACAAAAACATTTAGAAAAAAAAAAAAAAAAAAAAAAAATCGCCAGCCTCCCTGCGACCCTAATTAGGATCAAGTGTTTCAGAAAATCAATGAGTGTGTTTGAGTCCTTCTTGTATTTTTATGAAGAAAAAGAATATCTATTCCACGAAGTGAGGGACAGGGTGCAGCCATATGTGTTAACGGGTTGGGCAGTCTACCTCACCATCCCTTCGTGGGATCTTCTTTTTCTTTATTCGTTATATTAATGTTGTTTTGTCATACTTTTAATTTACAAAAATGACAGCAACACAGAAAAGTATATGAAGATTTATTTTAAGAAGGAGCCTGCTCAACATTCTTTTAAATAATGTTAATGCTTAATGCTGCACTGACTGGCCCATTCTCAGAGTGCAGATTGAACCACACCCAGTCTTTTATTTTGTCACTGGGAGGAAAGTTATTTAATTCGGAGATTGCTGTGTATAAACAAATCTCATCTACCGTCTCTTACTTCAGCTGTGCTTTCCGTTCCTGGATTACAAACCCCAGCGGTGGAAAAAAAAAAAAGCACTACTACATGCTCTACACTGATCAGTCATAACGTTAAAAACATGACTGCTGACACATAAATTGAAATTCATTGATTGTCATGTTTGGATGACATGGTGGCATAGTGGTTAGCCTGCTTCACATCAAGAGGGTCCTGGCTTCATGTTGTAGGCTCAGCAAAGATTTTTCTCTGTGGAGGTTGCATGGTCTTCCCATGATTGCGTAGATTTCCTCCTTGTACTCCTATTTCTCCCCACAGACATGCACATTAGACTAATTTCCAGTTTTAAATTGCCCTGAGATGTGAGTGTGAATGGTTGTATGTGTGTTGCCCTGGAATGGATTGGTAAGCTGTTCAGGGTATCCCAAGGGTACCCCACCTTCATCCGGATTCGACGGAAGTAGTGCTCCCCGTGACCCTAGTAACATTGAACATTTTGGAAAATTAATAAGAATAAAAGTAATTATATCAATCCAGCGGTACATTCAAAAAGTGAAGAGTGAGCTCTCAAAGATGACATAAATAAGAAAAATAGGAATATTGTAAAAGCGATCGATTAAAAAAAAATCATGTACCTATCGCTAAAAAGATGGGGTCATCCTGGAACGACTGACTAAATCGCTGACAACATACGGTCTGATGTACTTTACTAAACTTGTTACTCTCATGACTGAGGGTATAATTATTTCCTCACCACTGCTACCACAGTCTTGTGTATTATGGATGTATAGAATTTATAGAAAATGTTTAAAATCATAACAATACCAACATTGTTGTAAAATTGTAAAATCATAAGATTACTAAAAATGTCAATTGTAAAAATTGCTATACAGTACAAATAAAACTGAAATGAACTGAAGGGAATGACAACATGGAGTACTTGAGCCGCACCAGCACATTTAGCTTTATAATTAGGTTTTTATTCTATAATATTTAAAGGTACAGTGTGTAAAATTTAGAGCTATCTAACAACATCCAATAATAAGATTTTAGATTGCAATATAATAAAACCTGTATGGTTCTGCACCGCTCTCACCCTCTCCAATTGTAGATATAAAAAGCTTGTTCTAAGGAGATGTTCAAGATCTAGTATGCCAAGAGACATACAAGGGTAAATCCAAACATTCATAGCCCAGATGGAAAAACTCAACAATTTCGTATTTGTGATCATAATTTCTGATTATGCCTGATTTAGATTTTTAAGCATAATCTCCCTGAACATCAATACACTTGTTCTAGCGATGATCCAGCCTTACAATTCCGTAGAAGCATCATGCTCCACTAAAAATGTCTCAACAGCCTCGATTACATCATTATCGATTACAAAATGTTGTCCTCAAAGTTCCGATTGCAGTTTGGGAAAAAATAAAAGTTTGATGGTGCAAGATCAGGTGAATAAGGTGGATGTAGTAGAAGTTCAAAGCGGCACTTAGCTGCTGCAGCAACTGCCATCTGTGAGGTGTGAACTAGTACATTGTCCTGAAGCAACAAGACACCTGCTCAAAGCTTTCCTCAACATTTCTTGTTAATCTCTTTCCTTAGCTGTCATAATAGGGTTACATCACGCTGTCCATTGATAGTATTTCCATTTTCCAGTATTCTGTAGATCCCAGGGTGCAGACCTAAATAACTCTACTGAATTACAACTACCACAGTCTTAAACTGAATAATATAAGGTAGGTGTTTGGGAAGCATTCTTATCAGATGCTTGAGCCACCTCAACTGGCATCTCTCAGTGTGGAGGAGCAGCTGTTCTACTCCGGGATCCTCTCGGATAACCAAAATTCTGACCCTATCACTAAGGGAGAGCCCTGCCACTCCACGAAGGAAGCTCATTTACATCCTGTTGTATCTGCGATCTTGTTCTTTCAGCAACTACCCAAAGCTCGCGACCATAAGTGAGGGTTGGAACGTAGATCAACTGATAAATTGAGAGCATTACCATCTACCACCATAATGGCCAAGCTCAGCATTAAAGATGATGCTACACCAATCCACCTGTTGATCTCCCACTACACCCTCACTCATGAACTTGAACTCTTCACTTGGGGCAGGACCTCATTCCAGGCCTGAGGGGTAAATTCCACCCTTTTCCAGCTGTGAACCATGGCCTTGGACTTGGAGGTGCTGATTCTCCTAAGTTTTCCAGAAGTTGCCAAAGTTTTTGCTGTTTTCATAAAGTGAACATTTATTAAAATTTAATCCTTATCCCCACAATTTTTCATAAGCACTCTATGTTTTTTTACCCCTTTTTTTTTTTTTTTTTTTTTTTTTTTTTTTTACATCTCATGCAAAATAAAGATGTAAAAAAAAAGGTCTTTAAAAAGTCTGATATGCATAAAAAAATTCAAGCGGTTGCTTGAAAAATGGAACAATCAAATGTGATACCTTGCTACTATTACTAAGACTTATGGAATTGTGAATGAAATTAACTACCTTTCTGTGGGTGGAGTTTCATAAAAATAACATGTTAAGTGAGTTTTAAAAGGGGGCTGCAAGTGATTTGAGACGTTGCTTTGAGGCACAAGGAATAACCAGATCATGCTGTGTGTGTTAATTTCATACATTAATGTTGAATAAAAAAAAACCAAACAAACAAAAAAAACCTCCAGGAACACTGTTGGGTCGCCGTTACATAAGAATCTCTCTAAACAAATTTAAATAAATACAATCTGTACTTATCCATCATCCTCCCTAATGCCCTGTCTCTCTCAACTCCTCTCTCTTCCTGTGCTTTCTTGGTCTTTTGTAGTCTTACTTTATTTTTTTTTTTCCATTTCCCACTTGTTTCTCTCGCTCATTCTGAAGAAGTCTCCTTCTTTCTTCTATCTTCTTTCCTGCCATGTGTCTCTCTTCATCTTTCTTCTCACGCTCTTACTTGTATGCATCAATTCAGTCCCATTATCTCACTCACACTCTTCTTCTATCAATTCCCACCATAATCTACACCCACGCATCTCTGCCTCTCTTCCTTTCCTTTTTCACATGCTCTCTCTCTCTCTCTCTCACTCCATTCATGCCTGTTGGCCACCCTTAAGGGATGCTTGCTCTCTGAATTAGAGCACAGAAACAGAGAAACAGCTTATAGAGACTGAATGAGGCACACTGTTTCCTAGCTTTCATCTCTGTATATCCACACTCTCTTTTATAGACCAGAGGAAGAGACAGAGCTCTCTGTCTAGAGATGAGAAAGGGTACAAAACATCTACAGTGAATTCTCAATATATAAAAGAAATCTGAAATAATGATCAAAGAGAATGGGTGGGGAGTGAGGTGAAAAAATAATTACACTGTCTTTCGACAGTGTTTCCAGGTCCTAAACACTGTACTGTCTGTTATGTTGACTTTTCAGACAATATATCGTGAATTAGGCAAACAACGCTTGGAGAAATTAACGTAATGCCACAATATTACTTTCACTTGAATCTCAGTCAAATTGGTTTTGTTTTAGTCCTTCTGGTTTTTACAAGCGTTTTGGTGATTGTTGAGGTCTTAAATGTCTTATTTTGAGGCTGAATTTCAGGGAAAAAAATTGTTGAATTGTTTTTAGGGCGGAGATGGGTCCGCAATGATTATCTGAAAAGAAGTTCAAAAATAGTTGTGCACATGACAGCATTTTGTCTTCAATAGCATAAGAGTATGTACCATATGAACTCACAAACCTACGGTCTACTTGGTGAACATGCTGTCCACGATGCTACCATGCCGGTGCGTGGACATTTGCTCACCGGACAATTGCTCACAGGACAAATGCTCACAACCTTCATGAAAAACGGACATCTTTTTTTCTTTGTTCTAATACATGCATAATACAAAAAGATCACAATGTGTTATAAAAATTATTTTTTATAAATACATAATGCTAAATTAACTCATTATACATTAGACTTAGGGCTAGGGTTTAGGGTTAAAGTTTGGGTTTAGGGTTATGTTGTGAGCAAATGTCTGTTTTTTCATTAAGGTTGTGAGCATTTGTCCTGTGAGCAATTGTCCTGGAACCTACCATGCCATCATGTGTTTATATTTGCCTTTTTCATTTTAAATTAAATCCTTATTACGGTCTCTCCATGTTCATCCAAGCCTGTGACTTAGCTCATGTAAACTACCACTAGGTATTTTCAATTGTCTTCATTAATGACTTTCTCAGGCCTGATCCAGATTCCATCCCTGGAACTTTCGACATGAAGCAAGAATTCCATTCCCAATCCTGAACAACATGGACACACATGTACACCTAGTGATAATTCAACAAAGACTGAATGGTTGTTCAGTGGTTAAGACTTGAAATTACTGATCAGAAGGTCAGGGGTTCAAACTCCAGTACCACCAAGCTGCAACAGTTGGACGCCTGGGCAAGGCGATTCAATACCGCCATTATGTAAATAAAATAAACATGCAAGTCTAACGCTTCAAATGTATTGTAATGTCAACCAACCAACTGGCATGTTAGAAGGTTGGAGGAAACCAGAGAAGACAGAGGAAAAGACTCAACTACACAGATCGTAGAGTTGTCTAACCATTTACAATGCTGTTTGAGAGTTAAATCCCATAAACATTCTCATAAGAGCTCATTAACAAGTCTCGATTTTCCTCCATGGTTGATTTTTCTGCTTCACCCTACAACTTGCAATGTGATGTTAATGTGAGCATTGGACATCATTACTTTGAAAAATTTGTACTTTTCAGAAAATTGCTGTGAAAAAAGTAAAACAGCCCTACAGACGATACACACTTATTAAGGGAGGATAAGCACCACTAGGTACACAAAAAAGAAGGTAGCACTGGTGTTTTATAACACAGTGTCAGGTTTTACACCATTATGAGATCTGGACACATGGTCCTATCTGTTTTCTGCATCCACAGTAAGATGAAGTGTCTGACTAAGCTATACTGACAGCCAGGGTTTTTATTCCTGCAGGAGGGAACTGCACAATATTCCATGGAGTTCAATAAAGCTCCCTATGGCAAGTCTGGGTCACAATTTTAAATTAAGTCGTCTTTTTGAGTGAGAATGTAAAGTACTATACAAAGTGTAGCCACTAGAGATCGGAATCACTAGAGACCTGCTAAAAGTAATATTATTATCATACCTTGAGCCAATTTGATTTGCACTGTGAAAATGTAATAATTGTAATTCTATAAATATCTAAATTTAATATTACATTTTTACAACTCTTTTGTTACTAAAAAGTTTGTTAGTGGTTGTTTTTTTTTTACAAAAAGTTATCAAAACATTTGCTCATACCACATGAAATGCTGCCTGCCACTGTGTGATTAGTAGAGAGTGTGTCATCAGTGGGTCTATAGAGGAACAGCAACTTTTCACCACCTAAAATTCAAACATTTATTCATTTTCTGTAACCGCCTAATCCTAATTAGGGTTGTGGGGAGGATGGCGCCCATCCCAGCCGACTCCAGGCGAGGGCAGAGTACATTCTGGACGGCCCGCTTGGTCATCGCAGGGCAGAAACATGCTGACGGCTATGCAACCTGCTCTTGTGAATAGTCAGCAATGGGTCTTTTACACGTCTCACCATAGACAGTGAAAGACATGGCCAGCCTGTGATAATCTAGTTAGCTGCACTAGGAGGGACAGAGACAACCTGTTGAGAGTGGGGCTTGAAACCCCATCCTTAGGATCAGTGATCCAGCACCTTTACCACCAGGCCACCACTGCCCCAATCAAACATGTAAATACAAAATAAATTTTGGGGAAAAAAATCTTTGGAACAAATGTGGTGACAGAAACCACTGCACAAAATGAGACACATAATTGAACTGACAAACCCTCTCTAAAATAAGATAGTAACTTTTCAACCTCCATGTTTTTGTCAAAAAAAAATCCTTGTATATGTTTGACCTGAAAAGTTCATAGGGTTGTAAAAGATGTAATTCCAATGCAGTGAAACTTGAGCGCTTCTACACCAAGGGAATCCAAGTGCTGCAACACTGATGGAAGAAGCTTGTACATGGCGTGGCAGACTATAATGAAAAATACACAACATTTGGTCAAATTCAGCCACTGCATCATGATCAGTCTATGAACTATCATTGGCTCTGTTTCATCACATTTCAAACTGTATTTGTTTGCAATCATTATGCCTGATTATATATTGTATAGAACACTTATTCATAGAAGCTTCATTTTCCATAATAGCAGTTTTGACAGTTATTCCAGCTTCCAGGGCAATTCATGGCTGTGTTATGAATGCAGTCATTTGGCATGTGATATAGTTTCAGTAATAGCTCGTCTGCATTTACTTGTGTTCACATAAAATAAAATCCAACTTGATTAAATTGTATTTAAACAAGGAAAACACACAATTTTCTAAATCATCATTTATTATTTTTAGGGGTGTGGGGCAACAAAGACCTAAAATATGATGGTTTCCTGGCAAAATGACAAAGTCTATTGTTTTGTATTATTAATTCCAAGATGCTGGGAGTGATGGATGATGTGTTGTTCATAAAAAAAAATAATAATAAAAAATAACTTTTCAAACTCTTTAACTGGTTAATAGGCTGATTGCATTTACACATCTGTGGTAAAATGTCATTTATGATATGCTAAGCATTGCATGCCGGATGAGAGAGCCTGTTGAAAAAATAGCAACAACATAATCGGTTTAAGTGGAAACAGAATAGTATTGCTGTTTCTTATAAAATTATTTTTTTAATGTTGCTGGAGCAAAACTAAGCAGCGCTTACAAGCATAAAAATATGCCACTTGGGCTTTTTAACAAAAACAGTTAGAAAATTCTAGCAATCATCCCTGCTGCTGGTCTGAAGTCAGTACAAATGTGACTCAATGGTGAGCTTTTCTTGTCTGGTGCTTTACATCATATATATTAGGAGGTGGGGTAGAGGAGGAGCTCTGAGGTGCTTTTAATGAATTTAAACCCTCTGACCGATGCACTTCCTTTTGTAACGCCTGACAAGTTGTAATCGACCCTATTAAACAAAGTATCAGTATTTCACAGAAAAAAAAGGATCTGGGTATTCAATGAGCTCTACTAATTGCCCACTGGTATATGTCTGGAGAAAAGCAATGACAAGTTTAATTGCTTCAATTTAATTTGCATAGAAAATTCATCTTTTCTAATGAATGGATACTCACCTAAGAGAAAAGGGAACAATGAAACATTTTAAGTGTAGACAGGAGTGTGATCTGAATGAAGATCTAAAAGGTAGAGCTTGGATCAAGTGTAATGTTCACTGATATTATTTAACCCAAGTCAAACGACATTATATACATATATATTTATATTATAACATATAGTAATGTAATATTATATTTATAGTATAATGTATCTTCTTTTCCTTTCGGCTATTCCCTTCAGCGGTTCGCCACAGCAAACCATCTGCCTCCATCGAAGCCTATCCGTTGCATCATCTACTCTTACTCCAACTACCTTCATGTCCTCCTTCACCACATCCATAAATCTCCTCTTTGGTCTTCCTCTAGGCCTTCTGCGCACGGAAATCAGCATGATGCTAACACGAACTTGTTCAACACAGCCCACTTGCTGTGGTGCTGGCTCCCCCATGTACACGGATAGTGTAACCTTGGTGATTCAGGACACACTCACACTCACACACACACACACACACACACACACACACACACACACACACACACAGTACTGTTCAAATGTTTGGGGTCATTGAGAAATTTTCTTGACAAAAAACACTAAAAAAACAAACAAAAAGTCAATATTCAACTCCTGAAGTTGTAAATAAAAACCCCTTTCTGAGACTGATCAGTAAAAAGGCAACAATTGCAATGGGAAACAGAACACAGACATTGGACAGAAAAAAAATGGGGGGGGGGGGTCCTATAGATAGACTAATCTAAGTTTAAGATGTTTGTATCTCAAAAAGGAACATATATCTTCTTTTCCTTTCGGCTGTTCCCTTCAGGAGTAGCCACAGCAAATCCTCTGCATCTTCTACTCTTACTCAAACTACCTTCATGACCTCCTTCACCACATCCATAAATCTCCTCTTTGGTCTTCCTCTAGGCCTTCTGCCTGGTAGTTCCAACCTCAGCATCCTACTCTGTACATGTTCAAACCATCTCAATCTAGCCTCTCTGACTTTGTTTCCAAAACGTCTTACATGTGCTGTCCCTCTGATGTACTCATTCCTGATCCTATCCATCCTCGTTACTCCCAAAGAGAACCTCAACATTTTCATCTCTGCTACCACCACTTCCGCCTCTTGTCTCTTTCCCAGGGCTACTGTTTCTAAACCATACAACATCGCTGGCCTCATCACCGTCTTGTACACTTTTCCTTTTATTCTTGCTGATACCCTCCTATCACACATCACTCCGGACACTTTTCTCCAACCATTCCAACCTGCCTGCACACGCTTCTCTTTTCCACACTCTCCATCGCTCTGTATTGTTGAGCCTAAGTACTTAAAATCCTCCACCTTCCTTATCTCTGCTCCCTGTATCCTCACCGTTCCTCTTGGGTCCTTCTCATTTGTCACATGTAGTCTGTTCCTTGTCATCCATACACATGCATTCTGTATATATGTAACGCAAAATAAAAGATGCTGAAGAATTATTTGATGTTATCTGTCAAATATGGTGGCGGTAACTTGATGATCTCAGGTTACTTTGGTGCTGGTAAAATGGAAGAGATCGATAGGGTAAGAGGGATCTTAAAAAAGAAGGCTACACCCCATTTTGCAAACCATGCAATACTCTATGGATGGCTCTTGATTGGCGCCACTTTCCTCCCACAACAGGGCAATGACCGACAATTTAAAGTAGCAGTCAGTTGATATTCTGTAACGAATGAAATGCTCAGCACTGTCACTGGATCTGAACCTTATTGAGCTGTTGTGGGAGCAGCTTGATCATGTGGTATGGAAGAAGTGTCCAGTCCAACTTGTTGGTGATGCTTCAGGCAGCATGGTGTGAAATATATCCATTTAACTTTGACAAATTGATAGCTGGAATAACAAAGGTCTGCAAGGCTGTAAAAGCAGGAAATAAAGGATTTTATACAAAAGCAAAATTTAAAGGCCAAAATTATTATTTCAAGTAAAAATGGATGTCTTGGTTATATTTCATATCCATTTAGCAATATAAGATATGCAATTTTCTGCATCACCCGTGTGTGACTATATATTAACTATTGCTTAATTTTGTACACATTTTTCTGATTACAGATTAGATTAGCTGTTGCTTTTCCTACAGATATCTTTTAAAGAACATTCAAAATCTTGTTAAGTGTAAAAGAACAGCTAAGCACCATGAAAGATAGCTTTGTTCAAGGTTTCAGTGTGATTAACATGCCTTTTGAGTTGTACTTCAAAGGGGTCTCTGTGTGTCTGTCTTTATCTTCACTCACCCACACTATTCTACCAACCAGTACAAATACACACTGCTCTGTGCAGGGAAAACCAATGGCTTGCTAAGACCGGTGTATTTCCCTCAAGCTTTGATTCTAAACACCTCTTTATATTTAAATGCATTCAAGTCCTCTCGTCTCCTTATTGTTTATGGAAGACCTGAGGAGCAAAGCAAATGAATAATCAAAAAAAAAAAAGACATCACCAAATATAAAACCACATAGTATCCTTAATCATGCCTAAAAAAAAAAAAAAAAAAAAAAAAAAACTAAAATTGATAGATAAAATTGATAAAATCGAACACCAATGGCTAAGTGTCTCATCCGAGGTTGGGACTTGTGATCTCCAGGATAAAGTTAAACACCTTAATAATGAGTCATTCTGGAACCCCCATAAGAAAGTGTGTTTGACAGTGCGATGATGAAATTAAGTTGAATTTCAAATTCTGTATATTGAGCAGAATGATGAAGCACTATGATGAAGCACTGGATCATAAATGTCAGGATTAACCTAAGCATTACTAAAGATTAGTTTGAAAATTCATTCGGGCCAGTACAGTAACTAGATATTTCACTGTATTGTGTTGAACCAAATTCGCATAGATTTGAATTTAACTCAACTGTTTTGTCACTTGTCACACTGTTCATTACATGTCACTGTCAATGTAATTGTGACTGGTTTCCCTCATGCACAGAGAAAACAATGATGGCTTCTTGTTTTGTAACTTGATAATGTGAGCCAAGGCTAAATTATTCACCCCTTTGAAATTTTGCTCATTTCTTAATGTTACAATTCGGAATTGAAACTAAATTTACTGTGTATATTATGAATCTAACAAATATTCACATTATAAACAATTTAAAATAATATCTTTAAACAATGTAAAATGTTCAATTATAATATATATGTGAATATGCATACACAGTCGGACTCTACTCACGAAATTAATCCATTCCAGAGCCTTTTTCGTAACTCGTAGGGTTCGTAAGTAGAAGTGCATTTTACATGTAACTACCCCAGAAACCCTTTAAAAAGTGTAAAAGTACACCAATTTTGTACGAAATATGTATGAAATATGTGTTAAAAGAAAATTATTTACATATTAAACGCACCCAATCTTTCCCCTGCATTTTTGGAGATGAAAACAGGTGCGCTTTATTGTTCACAGGGAAGACACTAGATCACGGGGAAATTGTAGTCACTGTTAAAGATGCGGAGAAACATGGAAATCAAACTAAAGCGGGAACTGGTGGATCACGGAGCTGAGAGCCAGAGAGATCACGGTGAAGAACGACAATTTTCTAGCACTGGAAAGAGTGCTGCTTGTCTTTATTGCATGTGATTAAGTGTAATCAGGTGTGTGTGTTTAGCACTCCACCCGCGTGTGACAGCCCCGCCCCTCTCTAAAGCACATTTCAACGTGCAACTCTTTTGTGAGCGACCATGACACACTAAAATAAAAACCACAGTGCAGTTAAAGCATAAGAACAATAAAGATAAGAATTTTAATGTTTGTGGTGGTGAGCAGTTGGCATACGTAAATGTTGGAGAGGAAGAGAAGAAGTGGATCCCCTTCCATAACAGATAGACAGATAGACAGACAGATATACAGACAGACAGATTGTTTATTTAAGTCTCACCTCTTATCATACAAGAGCCACTCCATTTGGAGTTATCAGAGACAAAATACAATAAAAATATACAAGGGAAATGAGCAACATATATATGTATAGACATAGAACATATATATGACATAAAAACAAGTAGGTAGTGCAACAGATATAGGTATTATATGTGTAAAATAGTATTGCATAGTTTTAAAATATATTTGCAGGTTTTGGCACTTTCATGTACAATACTTGGACTGGCAAGAATAAAACACAACTTATCAACATCACTTTGGAGATAAAATTCAGACCACACGTCATTACATTTAGCTGAAAAATCTTTACGTATATCATTATAAATTGGGAATTTAAGGAAAACATGCATCTCATCTTCCACATGGTCATTGCAATTAAAACACACTCTTTCACATACAGAGACGTTAGTACAGTGGTATGAAAAAAATATCTGAACCTTTTGGAATTTCCCCCATTTCTGCATTAAATCACCATCAAATGCGAGCTGATCTTTGTCAAAACCACACAGATGAAAAAACAGTGTCCGCTTTGACTAAAACCCACCCAAACATTTATAGGTTTTCATATTTTAATGAGGATAGCCTGCAAACAATGACAGAAGGGGGAGGAATAAGTAACTGAACCCTCTGCCTAAGGAGACTTAAAGAGCAATTGAAACCAATTTTTACCAAACAATTTAAGTCACGTGTCTGCCCAATCACTGATGAGTGGCTTAAAGCTGCCCTGCCCACTATAAAACACACACCTGGTAAGAATTGTCTTGATGAGAAGCATTGTCTGATGTGCACCATGGCTCGCTCAAAAGAGCTGTCTGAAGACCTGCGATCAAGAATTGTTGATTTGTATAAAGCTGAGAAAGGATACAAAACCATCTCTAAAAGTCTGGATGTTCATCAATCGACAGTCAGAGAGGTTGTCTACAAATGGAGAGAGTTTGGCACTGTTGCTTCTCTCCCAAGGAGTGGCCGTCTACTAAAGATGATGCCAAGAGTTCAGCACAGAAGACTCAGAGAGGTAAAAAAACCCTGGAGTGTCTGCTAAAGACTTACAGAAATCACTGGCACAGTCCAATATCTCTGTGTACACATCAAATATATGTAAAACAAAGGCCAAGAATGGTGTTCATGGGAGGACTCCAAGGAGGAAGCCACTGCTGTCTAAAAAAAAAACATTGTTCCTCGTTTAATGTTTGCAAAAAGGCACTTGGACACTCCACAGAAGTTTTGGCGAAATATTTTGTGGATTGATGAAACCAAAGTTGAATTGTTTGGGAGGAACACACAACGTCATGTGTGGAGGAAAAATGGAACAGCCACCAACACGTCATATCACACGTCATCCCCACCGTGAAGCATGGTGGAGGGTGCATCATGGTTTGGGGTTGTTTTGCTGCCTCGGGGCCTGGACAGGACAACTTGCAATCGTTAATGGAAAAATGAATTGAAAAGTTTATCAGGATGTTTTGCAAGAAAACCCGAGGCCGTCTGTCAGACAGTTGAAGCTAAAAAGAGGATGGATGCTGCAAGAAGACAATGATCCAAAAAACAGAAGTAAATCAACTTCAGAATGGTTTCAGAAGAACAAAATACACGTTCTGGAGTGGCCAAGTCAAAGTCCAGACTTGAACCCCATTGAGATGCTGTGGCATGACCTCAAGACAGCGATTCATGTCAGACATCCCAGGAATCTGACTGAACTACAGCAGTTTTGTAAAGAAGAATGGGCCAAGATTAGTCCTGATTGATGTGCCAGACTGAGCTGCAGCTACAGGAAGCGTCTGGTTGAAGTTATTGCTGCCGGGGGGGGGGGGGGGGTGATGTTCATAATATCATCATAAATCTGATGGTTCAGTTACTTATTCCTCCTCCTTCTGTCATTGTTTGCATGCTATCCTCATTAAAATATGAAAACCTATAAATGTTTGGATGGTTTTAGAACAGACACTGTTTTTTCATCTGTGTGATTTTGACAAAGATCAGATCACATTTGATGGTGATTTTATGCATAAATGTGAGAAATTCCAAAAGGTTCAGATACTTTTTCATATCACTGTATATCGGCCTGTTTCAAGTCGAATTGGTGCCACCCCACATCTGAATATTGCTAGTGATCTCCTGTTCTGTCTGGACATGGCGACTTGGTTGTTATACTCCACGTTGTAGTCTGTCTTGAACTACTTGTACAAATGTAGCTTGTTGCCTCCCTTGCCTACTGTGATCTGCATTTATATCTTTCTTCCAGTTTTCCTTAAATTCGTTAAAAACTTTTTCCTTCATAGCCGAAGCAATGTGTTTAGTGTGATAATCATGTTCTATTAAAATAAAATCATTCAGTTCTAGGGCTTTATATTTTTTGTGGATCCTATGATTCCAGTTTATCTTGTTTTAAAGGACATGATTAGACCAAATAAAAACCTTGTCAGTCTGTGGCTTTGTAAGGCTGATAAACGTTTATAATATTTAGAGACGGTCTCCCACTGGCGAACTGTAGATGGATTCCTGCCCATGTCACTGGCAAAAGCTTTATTAGGGGTGAATTTTCTGAGTCCCATAAAAAAACCTCATTGCTCTGTTCTGAACAGCGTTGATGCTTGACAGGTCAAAAACTCCACATATAGCAGCACCATACTGTATAGTAGACCACACCGTTGACTCGTACAGTTTCGTATAGGTATCGTACTGCATTCCACCTAGGGCCTTGTACTTTGATATCAGAAAACCGAGAGCTCTTGCAACTGCCTGACCCATCCGTTGATAATCCAGGTGCTCTGTTAGTAAAAGTCCAAGACGGTTATAAAAAGATGCCACTTCAATGATTTCCGTTCCCACACAATACGTTGCTGATGTTTTCTTCGCCGACTTTATCCTGAAATGGATTAATTTCTTAACAAAGAGGGAGAGAGGAAGCAGATTCCCTTCCATAACAGCTTCAGGTAAATCAGCCAAAGGTGTTTTTTTCTCTTGCTATCCGCTTTGCATAGATGATTCTTCTTCAGGATGTTCCTTTCTTTTCTTGAAGAACATTTCTAACGTGGCTTGTTTCTGCCTTCTTTTCAAAACCTTACAAATGCTCATGACCTCATCGTTAAAGGTGTTCACAGAGCTGATAGCACTTTAGCTTAGCTTTAGCGCTTTAGCTTTAGGGCTAGCTTTAGCTTTATGAAGGTGATACATAGTATCAACAAGTTCCAGACTTCCCCAGAATAGCGCATTTTATCAGGGTGATGCATAGTATCAACAACTTCTGGACTTCCACTTTTACTCCCTCTCGGTCTCATTTTTTCTCCCGCGTTTCTTGAGTTCAACTTCTGGTTTTTGTTCGATGTCCGGGACGGAAAAATCCCTTCAAACAAAAATGATATATATATTACACACACACAATGATCCCTCGCTACTTTGTGCTTCAGTTTCTGCGGCTACAGTGCATCGCGGGTTTTTCAAAAATAGTCATTGAAAAATTAAAAAACTAAGGAAATGAAGGAAAAATAAGGAAAAAGTGAAAGAAAATGCTGCAAAACAAGGTCAATTATACAAAACACCTCAAACAAAGAAAAACAAAAAAGCAACCCAACAAAACTACTTACATTTTTAGGTGACATGCGCATCTGAGTGTGTGCACGCACATCTGTGTGTGTGTGTGTGTGTGTGTGTGTGTGTGTGTGCGCGTCTGTATGTGTGTATTTACATTTTATTTACACCTTAAGCGTTATTTTTGAATGTTTCATTGTTATTGCAAGCATTGATAGCGTTTAATATGTATTTATTGATATTATATACACATATACATGGGTTGATCCCACTTTGCGGAAATTGGTGTTCGTGGGGGGGTCTCGGTCCCCATTTAGATCGATAGATAGATAGATAGATACATAGATAGATAGATAGATAGAGAGATAGATAGAGAGATAAATACACACACACACACACACACACACACACACACACACACAGGGATCCCTCACTTTCCGCAGTTAATGGCGACCGAGATCCTCACGCCACCACTGAATTCCACGATTCAATGCCATAAATGCAAATCACTTTCTAGGGCTATGGGAGGCTGGAGTCAATTTCAACTGTTTCTGGATGCAAAGGCAGGGTACACCCTGAAGAATTCCCCAGTCCGTCAGAGGGCAGCACAGCCATTCATATTCACAAAGGGTAATTTGAAACAGTCAATTAGCCTAATGTGAATGTCTGAACTGTGTGAGGAAACCAGAATACCAGGAGGAATCCCACATAAGCACAGGGAGATCATGCAAACTCCACACAGAAACGCACTCGAAACCAAGGACTTTCATGCTATGAAGCAGACATGCTCACTACTATGCTGCCCTAATATGTGTTTAATATTATACCTAAATAAGTGTCTGAGTAGTGTTTTTATATACAACACATGAATGGAATGTGCTCACTAGTTCATTCTCTTGGAATAATATTTATCCAATTTTCTTCCCATGGTGCCATGGCCACTGGTGAGCCATCAAATAGAGGAGACACTACATCATGAAATTATTTCAACTGCTACATCATGCTATTTATAAGCAAATTCTTATGTATGCCCTGTGAAATTTAGCAAATTCCCTAAAGCCCAGTTATGACCAAGCACACCAATATGGTTTCAAGGCCAGTAATATATTATTTTCAAGCATGGCATCTTCAGTCAGCCAGCTCACAAGATTTTTCCTGACTTTCCTGAACCAAATAAATCTTGGGTGATGATATATTGGCTGGAGTGCACATCATGTAGAACTAGCTAGCCAACTAGCTAATTGAACAAACATTCACTCATCCATTCATGTAATCATTCATTTTCTGAAAAGCTTAATCCTAATTAGGGTCACGAGGAGGCTGGCACCCATCTCAGCCGAGTCTGAGCGAGGGCGGGGAATACTCAGGACAGCTCACCAGTCAATCTCAGGCCAATGCTCACACAACTATTCATACTCACACTCACTCCTAGGGGCATGCTAACCTCTACGAAGTCTCCTTTTATTTGCTAATTCAAATAAAATACTGGAAGAAGAGAGGCTAGTAAGGCATTTGTAATATCAACAATAGCAATTTTTAGTCATACAGCTATTACACAATGGTTACACACACACACACACACACACACACACACACACACACACACCACACTATATTCTAATCATTGGCAAATTGTTCTTGTAATCACACCACCCTGATGCTGAATTTCTCTTATAATGTTCCACATTGCACTTTATTCCTAAATCAACAAATGTCTGTACAAAACATATTCTCAAAGAACTCATTTATGAATCTTTTATTGTGTTTTTATCAAATTAATATTTAACTGTAAGTTGTTATTTAAGACACAGACTACCTTTTACAGAATATGTCAGAAGTGCCTCCATTGTACTGTATTATGTTATCCCATATTTTAAATATTTAACATTTGCCCTTGGTCTTACATCATAAGTGAATTTTAACTAAATGGGCTTTCTGTGCTTTTCTAAGTACAGTAGATAATGCTAGTCTGTGGTTACCACACACATTAGAAAGGATTTAGAGACTAGAATAAAATAATGCTGAAGGGACTGAAGCATTCTCGCTTTTGCGAGACCTTGTAAATGTGTTTTAGATATAAATGTATCTAAATGTATATAAATGTATATCAATTTTAATGCAGCCATGAGGCGGCGGCAGTAACCAGTGTCTCTCCCCCTTATGCCGGTCCCAAGCCTGGAGAAGTACAGAGGTTTGTGTCAGGAAGGGCATCTGACATAAAACCAATGCCAAACTTTTATGATGCAAATCAGAAGTATTACCCCCATACCGGATTGGTCGAGGCCCAGGTTAACAACGACCGCCATCAGTGCTGTCAATCAACAGGGTGCTGATGGAAATTGGACTACTGTTGGTCGAAGAAGGAGAGGTGGGAGGCGTGTTCGTAGGCAGACAAATGTGATTAGGGACTCAGGTAGGAGAGTACTTGGTGTGTCCTCTGAAAGGAAAGTAGATAAGGAGACTTGGTGGTGGAATGAGAAAGTGCAGGAGTGTGTACAAAGGAAGAGGTTAGCTAAGAAGAAGTGGGACATTGAGAGGACAGAAGAGAGTAAACAGGAGTACAGGGAGACACAGCGTAAGGTGAAAGTAGCAGTGGCTAAGGCCAAAGAGAGGGCGTATGATGACTTGTATGATAGGCTGGACAGTAAGGAGGGAGAAAATGATCTACACAGGTTGGCACATCAGAGAGATAGAGATGGGAAGGACGTGCAGCAAGTTAGATTGATAAAGGACAGAGAGAGAAATGTATTGACTGATGACAGAAGTGTGCTGGGAAAACGGAAAGAGTACTTTGAAGGGCTGATGAATGAGGAACATGAGAGAGAAAAAAGAGTAGAAGAGGTGACCATTGAGAAGCAGGATGTAGCAAAGATTAGTAAGGGTGAAGTGAGGAGGGCATTGAAGAGGATGAAGAATGGAAATGCAGTTGGTCCTGATGATATACCTGTGGAGGTATGGAAGTGTCTAGGAGAGGTAGCAGTAGATTTTCTGACAAGAACATTCAACAAGGTCCTAGAAAGTGAGCAGATGCCGGATGAGTGGAGGAAAAGTGTGCTGGTGCCCATTTTTAAGAACAAGGGAGACGTGCAGAGTTTTGGCAACTACAGAGGGATAAAGTTGATGAGCCATACGATGAAGGTATGGGAAAGAATAGTGGAAGCTAGACTAAGGGCAGAGGTCAGCATTTGTAAACAACAGTTTGGTTTCATGCCAAGAAAGAGCACCACAGATGCAATGTTTGCTTTGAGGATGTTAATAGAGAAGTACAGAGAAGGTCAGAAGGAACGGCATTGTGCCTTTGTGGATCTGGAAAAAGCATATGACAGGGTGCCAAGAGAAGAACTGTGGTGTTGCATGAGGAAGTCTGGAGTGGCAGAGAAGTATGATAGAGTGGTGCAGGACATGTATGAGAGATGTAAGACAGTGGTGAGGTGTACTGTCGGCGTGACCGACAAATTCAAGGTGGAGGTGGGACTGAATCAAGGGTCAGCTCTGAGCCCCTTCTTGTTTGCGATGGTGATGGACAGGCTGACAGACGAGGTTAGGCAAGAATCTCCATGGACTATGATGTTTGCAGATGACATTGTGATCTGTAGTGAGAGCAGAGAAAAAGTGGAGGAAAATCTAGAGGAGTGGAGGTATGCCCTGGAAAGGAGAGGAATGAAGGTTAGCTTCAGAAAATCAGAATACATGTGTGTGAATGAGAAGGACCCAGGAGGAACGGTGATGTTACAGGAAGCAGAGATAACGAAGGTGGAGGATTTTAAGGACTTAGGCTCAACAATCCCCCTCCTTGAATCGCCACCTTATCGTGGTGGAGGGGTTTGCGTGACCTAATGATCCTAGGAGCTATGTTGTCGGGGGCAAATGCCCCTGGTAGGGTCACCCAAGGCAAACAGGTCCGGGGTGAAGGTCCAGACAAAGTGCGATTCAAAACAAACCCCTAAGACACGAGACAACATAGGAATCAGTCTCCCTTGCCCGGACGCGGGTCACCGGGGTTCCCTCCTGGAGCCAGGCCCAGGGGAGGGGCTCGAAGGCGAGCGCCTGGTGGTTGGGCTTATGCCCATGGAGCCTGGCCGGGCCCAGCCCGAAAAGGAGACATGGGTCCGCCCTCCCATGGACCCACCACCCGTGGGAGGAGTTTTAGGGGTCGGGTGCAGTGTGAGTTGGGTGGCAGCCAAAGGCATGGGTTCTGTCAGACTGATCCTCGGCTGCTTACTCTGACCTTCGGGACATGGAATGTCACCTCTCTGGCGGGAAAGCAGCCTGATTTGGTGCGTGAGGTGGAGAGATACCGACTAGATATAGTCGGGCTCACCTCAATGCATAGCTTGGGCTCTGGAAACATCCATCTCGAAAGAGGCTGGACCTTCTTCTATTCTGGAGTTGCTCATGGGGAGAGGCGGCGAGCCGGTGTGGGTATTCTTGTTGCCCCCCGTCTCGGTGCCCAAATGTTGGGGTTCTCCCCGGTTGACGAAAGGGTAGCTTCCCTCCGTCTTCGGGTGGGGGGACGGGTCCTGACTGTTATTTGTGCTTATGCACCAAATGACGGTTCAGAGTACCCACCCTTTTTGGAGTCTTTGGGGGGGGGGGTGTTGGAGAACGCTCCCTCGGGAGACTCGCTCGTTGTCTTGGGAGACTTCAACGCCCATGTGGGCAACGATAATGTGACCTGGAAGGGTGTGATCGGTAGGTACGGCCTCTCCAGTCTGAATCCGAATGGTGTGTCATTGTTGGACTTCTGTGCTCGTCACAGTTTGTCTATCACGAACACCATGTTCGAACATAAAGGTGTCCATAAGTGCACTTGGCACCAGGACACCCTAGGTCGCAGCTCGATGATTGACTTTGTAGTCGTGTCATCGGACTTGCGACCATATGTTCTGGACACTCGGGTGAAGAGAGGAGCTGAGCTGTCTACCGATCACTACCTGGTGGTGAGTTGGCTTCGGTGGTGTGGGAGGTTGCCTTCCAGACCTGGCAGGCCCAAGCGTGTAATCAGGATCTGCTGGGAACGTTTGGCGGAGCCCCCTGTCCGAGAGGCCTTTAACTCCCACCTCCGGCAGAGCTACAACCACGTTCCGGAGGAGGCGGGGGACATGGAATCCGAATGGGCCATGTTTCGTACCTCCATTGCTGAGGCGGCAGCCCATAGCTGTGGCCGTAAGGTCGTCGGTGCTTGTCGTGGCGGCAATCCCCGAACCCGGTGGTGGACACCTGCAGTGAAGGGGGCCGTCCAGCTGAAGAAGGAGGCCTATCGGGTTTTATTAGCCTGTGGGACTCCTGAGGCAGCAAACGGGTACTGGCAGGCCAAACGTGCTGCAGCCGAGGCTGTCGCAGATGCAAAATCTCGGGCGTGGGAGGAGTTCGGTGAGGGCCTGGAGAGTGATTATCGGTTGGCCTCAAAAAGGTTCTGGGCCACCATCTGACGCCTCAGGAGGGGGAAGCAGTTCTTCACAAACACTGTTTACGGTGGAGGTGGGGAGCTGCTTACCTTGACTGGGGATGTTGTTGAGAGGTGGAGGGAATACTTTGAGGACCTTCTCAATCCCACCAACACGCCCTCCGTGGAAGAGGAAGACCCTGGGGGTTCGGGTGAGGGTCCGCCCATCACTGGAGTGGAGGTCACTGAGGTTGTCAAAAAGCTCCTCGGTGGTCGAGCTCCGGGGTTGGACGAGATCCGCCCGGGATATCTCAGGGCTCTGGATGTTGTAGGACTGTCTTGGTTGACACGTCTCTGCAACATCACGTGGTCATCGGGGGCTGTACCTCTGGATTGGCAAACTGGGGTGGTGGTCCCAATTTTTAAGAAGGGGGACCGGAGGGTGTGTTCCAATTATCGGCGAATTACACTCCTCAGCCTACCTGGGAAAGTCTATGCAGGGGTACTAGAGAGGAGGATCCGACCGATAGTCGAACCTCGGCTTCAGGAGGAACAATGTGGTTTTCGTCCTGGCCGCAGCACTCTTGACCAACTCTATACGCTCCACAGGATTCTGGAGGGGGCATGGGAGTTTGCCCAATCTGTCCACATGTGCTTTGTGGATTTGGAGAAGGCTTTCGACCGTGTCCCTCGAAAGATCTTGTGGGGCGTGCTCCGAGAATACGGCGTTCCGGATACGTTGCTACGAGCTATTCGGTCGCTGTATCACCGGAGCCAGAGTTTGGTCCGTATTGGTAACAGCAGGTCAGATTCGTTTCCAGTGGGAGTTGGAGTCCGCCAAGGCTGTCCTTTGTCACCGATTCTGTTCATAATTTTTATGGAAAGAATTTCTAGGCGCAGTCGAGGCGATGAGGGGTTCTGGTTTGGTGGCCATCGGATATCGTCTCTGCTTTTTGTGGATGATGTTGTCCTTTTGGCTTCATCAAGTCGGGCCCTCCAGCTCTCATTGGAGCGATTCGCGGCTGAGTGCGAAGCAGCCGGGATGAAGATCAGTTCCTCCAAGTCCGAGGCCATGGTTCTCAGTCGGACAATGGTGGAATGCACCCTCCGGGTCGGGAATGAGGTCCTGCCCCAAGTGGAGGAGTTTAAGTATCTTGGGGTCTTGTTTACGAGTGAGGGAAGGATGGAGCGAGAGATCGACAGACGGATCGCTGCAGCCTCCGCTGTTAAGCGGTGCCTGTACCGGTCCGTTGTGGTGAAAAAGGAGCTGAGCCGCAAGGCGAAGCTCTCAATTTATCAGTCGATCTACGTTCCAACCCTCACCTATGGTCACGAGCTTTGGGTAATGACCGAAAGAACAAGATCACGGATACAAGCGGCTGAAATGAGCTTCCTTCGCCGGGTGGCGGGGTTCTCCCTTAGAGATAGGGTGAGAAGCTCCGCCATCCGGGGAGAGCTCGGGGTAGATCCGCTGCTCCTCCGCATTGAGAGGGGCCAGTTGAGGTGGCTCGGGCATCTGATCAGAATGCCCCCCGGACGCCTCCCTGGTGTGGTGTTTCGGGCATGTCCAACCGGGAAGAGACCCCGGGGTCGACCTAGAACACGCTGGAGGGACTATGTCTCTCGGCTTGTCTGGGACCGCCTCGGTGTCCCCCCGGGAGAGTTGGAGGAAGTAGCTCGGGAGAGGGATGTCTGGACCTCTTTGCTAAGGTTGCTGCCCCCGCGACCCGACCCTGGACTAAGCGGAAGAAGATGATGATGATGATGATGATGATGATGAGGCTCAACAATCCAGAGCAATGGAGAGTGTGGAAAAGAGGTGAAGAAGCGTGTGCAGGCAGGTTGGAATGGTTGGAGAAAAGTGTCCGGTGTGATGTGCGATAGGAGAGTGTCAGCAAGAATGAAGGGAAAAGTGTACAAGATGGTGGTGAGGCCAGCGATGTTGTATGGCTTAGAAACAGTGGCGCTGAGGAAAAGGCAGGAGGCAGAGCTGGAGGTAGCAGAGATGAAAAAGCTGAGGCTCTCTCTAGGAGTAACAATGATGGATAGGATCAGAACTGAGTACATCAGAGGGACAGCCCATGAAAGATGTTTTGGAGACAAAGTCAGAGAGGCTAGATTGAGATGGTTTGGACATGTACAGAGGAGAGATAGTGAGTATATTGGCAGTAGAATACTGAGGTTGGAACTACCAGGCAGAAGGCCTAGAGGAAGACCAAAGAAGCGATTTATGGATGTGGTGAAGGAAGACATGAAGGTCGTTGGAGTCAGAGAAGAAGATGCAGAGGACAGGGTGAGATGGAGGCGGATGAGTTGCTGTGGTGACCCCTGAAGGGAACAGCCAAAAGGAAAAGAAGAAGATGATAAATGTGTGTGTGTGTATATATATATATATATATATATATATATATATATATATATATATATATATATATATATATACATACACACACACACACACACACACACACACACACATACACATACACACATATACATACACACCTCAACTTACAAAATTAATCCGTTCCGAGGGCAAGCTCGTAAGTGGAAACGTTCATGAGATGAAACAATAATTCCCGTAGGAAACAATAGAAAACCAATTACTGTAATCCGTTCCAACCCCCTCCCAAACTCATAACCTGACACAAACATGTATTTTTGACATAATATATTTAACATAAACATATAACAACATCTCACAATAATAACATACAGTAATATTAATACGGTAATTAGCAGGAAATAATCATAAAAAAACAAGAACCAATGAGTCAATAAACAATACAATAAGTGCGTCTGAACTTAAGAATAGTACTTAACATTAACTAACAAAGTACTATTTTTTTACTTTTTATTTATTTTATTTTTTGGATTTTTTTAGCTGTTTTATTTCACTTCACTAATTTTGATCACTTGTCTTCTGCTGGGTGGCCGCACTCCCATCGCCGTTGGTCTCTTTCAACTCGATCCACAATAGTAGAAGCCTCTCCATCTCGACATTGAGTCCTGATCTTTCTTTAGATAAAATAGTAACCCCCTTTGCCGGTTTAACACTCTTCAACATGGCCTTCTGTTTGAGAATTGTACAGATGCTCAATGCATTCTTCCCATACCCCTTACACAGATTGACCATGCAGAAAAAGAAAAACTTTTGTGCGCGTGCACACTACTAGCTCGCGCGGAAAGGAGAGCAGAGGAAAACACGTGGGGAACATGCTTTTTTAACATACTGGTGAATCAGCTTTATAAGTGTGATTGTGCATCGTCTACACTAGGTGACAGTGGAGCTCATTGTATTTCCTATGGTGTAGGGGGAAAGCAAATGATATGAAGTGCAGTAAACACTATTTTATAGTTGTGAGGGTGGGGTGTTCTTCCTATAGGGGGCATAACAGATAAGTGAGAAGCACTGCACAAGGTGTTCTCAGAGCACAGAGGAATACATGCAGAAGGATATAAGGCTAATCAACCCAGAAAAGCCATTTCCCCAGCAGAGCATGGAAATAAAAAAATTGTTCATTGGATAGGGCAGATTTTAGGTGGGATCGAAGCTCGTATCATGGAAAATTCATTATTAGGGAAACTCAGAAGTCGAGGTACCACTGTATACATATATGACTGTCACAGAGCATCAAACTAAATTTTTCTCAAAGCCTGGTAAAATTACCATTAATGCTTCAGACACCACTTTGTTTTATAATTTTATTTGTTTTATTTATTTGCCATATATTTACCTATAAGCCTAATGAAGGAGATTAAAGTGAGGAGAGGATCTCATAAACCATTTGCCTTGAATGAGGAGACCCCCTCACATTCCAAAAACAAGTTAAGACTTCAACTTCAATAATGGCTGAAGATGATATTCTGTGAGCCAATGCAAAATACAGCCATTAGAAATGTGAAGAATCAATCAGATTGCAGCCTTCCTAAATCTGAAAGTTGCTGCCAAAAGTTGTATAAAAAGTATCGGACCTTACATATCCATAACATGCAGAAGGACATTAAAGACACTTTCATTTTAACTGTTGTTTCTTTTTTGTTGTTGTGTCTCAATCTATGTTTTTCATTCCAAGCTAGTACACTAACTACAAAAATACAATCAAAATTCTGAGTCAAAGTTAGAATTTTGGACCATAAATGACCTAAGCTCAAGCTGCATGTCACACCAGGAAGTCCTGCACAGCACAGCCTACACTGAAGCCCAGCTACTACTTGCTGTCCTCAGATCAGTCTGGAACATCTTATATCTCATTAATTATTAATAATTATCTAATAATGCTATCATATTACCAGTTTGGCAAACTGCCATCTGATTCCTAGAATAAGGACATTTTAGGAATTGACTGGGGGCTGGTAAAAACAAAGGAAAAACATAACCATGCACTGACCTTGTTTTTGGCATCTAGCATGGCTATCCAACACTGAAACGACATTTATGGGTCAAAAAAGTTTTAAAAAGTAGACTAATAGTAATTCATTTTGTCGTATTTTTTGGACCATAAGGCACACTTAAAAGCCTTTAAGAAAAAGGACAGTGCACCTTATAATCCGGTCCGCCATATGAATTGGATGAGGCCATGTGACTACATCTCACTGATACCGTCAAAACCCAAGTGAAGCAAAATATTTCAGAGTTTACCATCATTCCGACAGATTAACCAAAGAACTCCAACCGCTAGATGTTGATGTCAACAGGTCATAGGTTAGAGGGATCCGGACCTTATGTCCAAATAATCAGGTGGCCTGCTGTGTAATCCAAGAGTGTTTGTCCACCTAGTCTCAGTCTCTACCACCCATCTGTCTTGTTACGAGGATGCTTCTGTTTCTCAGGATGCTCAGCTGGCTTAATGAGAGTCTCACATTCATCACCGGGATAAAGCACTGCTACAGGTTTCCTCCTGAGACCTCGGATTAACCTTCTTGAATTTAAAGTTACACTGATACAGCTCCTTAAGAGTAAAGACCTCTGTTCTGTAATGAACACAATACTCACGCGAATGAGTGCCGCCATGTTTGTTACTCTGAATGCGCCGCCGCTTTAAGGGGCGTGGCTAAGAGAAGTTGAGGTCACGGCCCAGAAGACTTCTGTCTATTGGTCTGCGACTCCATACGAGTGAAGGAATAATAGATAATAAAATATTATAATATAATATAATATAATAAAAAAATACATGGATCCAGTCCTTATGTTCAACTTGCGTAACTGTTAAACTCAAACACTGAAGATGAAGAATTTTATGGATTTGTGGAAGAGGAAGGAACTGGAAAAGTGAGTTTATTGTTTTATATTATTACAGCTGAACAATGTTGAGAGTTATTTTGAAGTGTATTATTTTATATTGTTACAACTTAACAATGATGAGTTATTGTGAATGAGCTGAATCAAGTTTGACTTATCAGACTTTTGTTTAATGCGCCTTATAATCTGGTGCGCCTTCGTTGTCTGGTGCGCCGTTCGTTGGTGGGGCATCTTATGATCCGGTGCGCCTTGTGGCCCAGAAATATGGTGCGATTTAATTCTAATTAGGTTTGTAGGGAAGCTTGTTCCCATCTCAGCCGGTTCTGGGTGAAAGCAAAGTACACCCTAGACATATTGCCAGGCCATTACATGACAAGGTATAATAATATATCCCCATTAAAAGGTAAAAATTAAACAAATATACAATATGTACTCTTTTGCATTTATTGGTTGGTATTTTATGTCTAGTATAAATTTTAGTTATGTTGCCAAATCTTGTAAATTCAGCACTGCATGGGCTCTACTGTCAACTGTTGTCACTGCTGTCCTCCAAGTGCAGATAATTGGGTTATCAAAGGGCAGTCATGCCTCTTACTGTCTATGCTGAGAAGCATGTAAAAGAGTACCTGCATAGCCGTCAGTATGTTTACGCCCTGCGATGGTCTGGTGAGCTGTCCAGGATATACTCTGCCCTCGCTTATAATCAACTGAGATGGGCACCAGCTGCCCCGTGACCATAATTAGGATTAAACAGTTGAGAAAATGAATGAATGAATGAATAAACTGAAAATGCTTAAAAAGTTAAAAGAAAGCATTACTCTTTAGCATAATTGTAGACTATGTATATGTATATATGATGTAATTTAATAACTGAGGATTTAAATAAGGGTGGGATGCCCATGCTGTTCTGGGACACTAGTAGTAGGCCTCCGTCAGTCCCGAAGGACTATGGCTGCACTCTGGCTGGTATCCCAGCTGGTGATACTCTCCAGTGCGCAGAGCCAGGATAGGGAGTAATGGAGGACAGGCTGTTACCCAAGCAGCAAGTCCCCCTTCTCAGCGCCACCGGAAGGATCCAATGGAAGGGAAAGTGCCGATACGACTGGGTTCCAGTGCCGCTGCAGGAGTTACCAGAACGTTACTGTGAACAAACTGCCTCAGGGGACTCCGACTCCTGATTAGAAACACGCTGAAGGTTTTGCAGCCTACTCTTGTCGAAAGTCAGCAATGGTTCTTTTATATGCCTCTCACCATAGACAGTGAGAGACATGGCCGGCCTTTGACAACCCAGTTAGGTGCACTGGGGGAATTATGGGACACTAAAACTGAGTTACTGTGAGAACAACTTGAAATATATATATATATATATGCATAACAACTGCAAAAATATGCATATATTTTGCAGTTGTTTATTTAACTTTAAATGTATATTGTAAATATATATATATATATATATATGTGTGTGTCTTGCCATGCTGACCTAAACCTTAATATTGCATTACATAATTCAACATTCACGTTGAACATCCACTGGCTTCAGTCATTTAGCATCAGCTCCAGAGAATTTTCACACCATTGTCAACTCCTGATCTAAATTTGAATGTGTGACGTGAGACACATAGCAAAACTCAGGCATGTGCCCTGTATCATAATGTTGACTTTGACAGATGGAAAGAGAGTCTCTCGGAAGATATGATTAGATCTTGCCTTATTATAAAATACCCAGCTTTGACTTTCTTTCATACACGAATATAAGGTTCAAAGCCTTCACCGATACTCCTTCTGTATTGTGATGACTCAATATGGACTCACATTACAGGTTACTGCATCTCAAACTATCTTTTATTATACTGGCCACAACCTTCATCCACAGAATATCCACAGAATCACAGTTGTTACAATATCATGTCACAATCTCAGCTTTGCTAGGATTCATCTGAAATTTGAAATCATTTCTGTGTTTAGTCAATCCCATGTCAGGTTGGTCTCAGCTGCTTGTTTTAATTAAAGTGTAACTCTTCTGGGGGGAAATGAATGGCAAGCATGGTTCGCTGACTGTGGTCACTAGGCATGCAGTGCTCTTACTAATGAAAACATAAAGATAGAATGCATTATACTCTATATAACCATAAGACACTAAATCTGGCACCATGACAATTGCATTGTTTTCCAGTAGGAGAGGAAAGATTAATTGGGTTATGGGACTCGAAGCATCCATTGAAGACCTGATTATTGTGGATGTCCTTGAAATAATGTAAAGGATTAAACATATGAGTGTGAATAACATTCAGGTCATACCCTTAGCATCATGTTGGGTGATATGACCGAAAGACAATGTCAGAAATATTTTTATGACATTTTTCTAAAAGCAATATTTATCATTATATATTTGAATTTACTCATTTATTCATATTACACTCAATAATAATGTTCAGAGACAAAATAAATGACACCATGTAGACTGTAAGTATGCATAAAGCCAAAAAGCGAGGGAGAATTTAAGGGCTCCTTTGCATGCTTTTGGCCAGTTCAGATGCTGTCCCGCCACAAATTTCAAATTAACAGGATGGTAGAGCTAAGTTCATGAATATTCATGCAAAAATGTTTTGTTATATTGTTGTGACTTGAAAACCCAATTTCACAAAACATACACACTGCCCTCCATAATTATTGGCACCCCTGGTTAATGTGTGTTAAAAGCCTTACAATAAATTCAATTTTTATTGCTAAAACATTATCTCACACTGAAAATTGTTGGAAAAATGTAACCAAGTCATGTGAATTTAGTTTCTTTTTTAATTTGAAAAAAAAAAATCACTAGGAAATAATTATTGTATTCGACGTAATAAGCACCCCCAACATGTTTTTGATCTTATGTCTAATTACCCCCCCCCATGTGGACTGGTAGCAAAATCGTAGATCAAACTTACCAATTTTATTTGATCAGTTTCTGTAACGGTAAAATGAGGCGTTCCCTGCCTGTAAAAGTGAGTTTACACGGTATTTCAAGACACCCTACCACTGGGGAATATCTAATGTTCATCAGTAACAACACATTTGATTGTTCCGCTGTGATTTAAAAAACAGGGAAATATCTTGCTGTTGTCTCTTGGTAAATGTCCAACAACCATTGAACTATTAGAAACTGCTACAGCAAAACTATCGGATGCTCTGAATGAATGAAGCGATGAGCCAGATATGGACCTATCAGAAAGTGATGACGAGTGTTTTTCACCCGATTCTGCTGCTCACTCTTCTTTTTGTCTTCTTCCTGTTCTTGAGAGTCGCCACAGCGAATCATCTGATTTGCACATTTTATTTTGGCATTGGTTTTTACATCGGATACCCTTCCTTTCACAACCCTTTTAGCAATGAACAGAAACACACTGACTGCTTTGCAGCCTACTCTTTACGAAAGTCAGCAATGGTTCTTTTACATGCCTCTCACCATAGACAGTGAGAGACATGGCCTGCCTTTGATAACCCAGTTAGCTGCACTGGGGGGATTCTCCTGTTCACTAACTTCATAAATTTAAGGACGTTGCTGGACATGTGCTTTTGTTTATGTATGTGTTGATTGGTTCAACGTAGCATGTGCATGTGTTGGCATTCGTGTTGATTGGCTCGATTTTACTTCCGGGAAAATGTTTCAGAGAACAGCCAAAAGGAAAACACCGGGAAGGAAAAGTAAGGGGTCTTTTTTTTTTTAATTATGCTGTTTTCTGTTTATTTTCAGCTTTCCTGTAAGTAGTTTGGTTGATACCACAAAATGAATAACACAAATACCAGTAAAACTCTTTTATTGTTCTGTTATTATTCATGTTTTCCACCTCGATGGTAATAAGCACTTACCATTCCACTCTACTGGTAACACTTTAATAAGCGTCCACCCACTCCAATCTTTAAAGCACCCTGGACGCTTATCACATCGAATACGGTATTTTTCATAAAATCACATACTCTACACTTATTTGCATCCCAAACAATTCCTAGGAAATAAATGTAATTGAAGTATTTTTTGTCATTTCTATCTATCTATCTAGTGCCTGAGTCGTTGGACGACCATTGATGATCCGCCATGAAGGATAATGCCCTGGTTATCATCTTCATGGAGGTTTTCTTGGTAGGATTAGTGCAGTGGTTTGCCTTTGCCTTCTGCACAATGTGAACATAAGGGCAATTTTAGAACGGCCAATTAACCTACTGTGCATGTCTTTGGATTGTGGGAGGAAACCGGAGCACCCGGAGGAAACCCACACAAGCACGGGGAGAACATGCAAACGCCACACAGAAACGCCCAGGCTGGGAATCAAACCCAGGCCTTCTTGCTGTGAGGCGGACGTGGTAACTACTACGCCACCATGTCGCCCCTTGTCATTTAAAGTTGATCAGAGTATCTAGGAACATTTAATTAGTAATTCATCAATTCCTGGTTTGTTGGGGTATAAATATGACATTACACAGAGGCCATTTCTCTATCCACTCTTCAACATGGAAAAGACAAAGAAACACACCATTCAAGTAAGGCAGATGCGTATTGACCTTCACAAGTCAGGCAATGGCTACAAGAAAATAACCTCTCGCCTGCACCTGCCCATATCCACTGTCAGAGCGATCATGAAGAAGTTTTAAAAAAAACTAGAGCACTGGTAAACAAGCCTGAGCGAGGACACAAGGTTATTTTTCCACCAAGTACAATGAGGAGGATGGTAAGAGAAATAAAAGCTTCTGCAAAGCTCACTGTTAAAGAATTACAACAAATGGTAGCATCTTGGGGTCACAAAGTCTCCAAAACAACCATCAGGCACCATCTACATTCCAATAAGCTGTTCGAGAGGCATGCAGGGAAAAACCTTTTCTCTCTCACAATCATAAACACAAATGTCTGTCGTTTGCTAAACGGTACTGGAACTTCAACCAGGACTGTGTGTTTTGGTCAGATGATACCAAGATAGAGCTTTTTGGCAACAAACACTATAAATGGACCTGGCAAAGCACAAAATATGAGTATGCAAAAAAGCACCTCATGCCCACTGTGGAATATGGGGGAGGATCGGTGATACTGTAGGCTCGTTTCTCATCTAGAGGCGTGGGGAACCTTGTTAGGGTGCATGGCATCATGAATACTTTGAAATACCAAGAGATTTAAAATCAAAATCTGGTGGCCTCTATTTGAAAGCTAAAGATTGGTTGTCACTAGGTCGTTACGTAAGGTAATGATCTTAAACATGTAACCTAATCTACACAGAAATGGTTCAGCAGACACAGAATCAAGCTCCTCCCATGGTCATCTCAGTCCCCAGACTTCAACCCCATTGAAAACCTGTGGAGTGGCTGAAGAGGAGAATGCAGAGGAGAGGATCCAAGTCGCTGGATGATTTAAAGAAATTGTGCAAAGAGGAATGGTCCAAGATCGCGCTTTCTGTATTCTTCCATGTTTTGAAACATCATAGGAGAATATTAGGTTCCTTTTTTAATTGGCAAAAGGGGGTTGTACAATGTATTAACATCAGGGGTGCTAATAATTGTTGATAACATGATTTGAGGTAAAAAAAAAAATCATTTCTTAATGTGGGACTTTTCCCCCACTGAGTAACTGCACTTGAATTATCATTCATTTTCTGAACCACTTAATCCTAATTAGGGTTGTGGGGAGGCTGGTGCCCATCTCAGCTGACTCCAGGTGTGGGTGTGGTACACCCTGGAGAGCTCGCCATTCACTCTTAGGGGAGGTTTGGAACAGCCAAATAACCTACTGCGCATGTTTTTGGAGTGTGGAAGGAAACCGGAGTACCTGGAGTAAACCCACACAAGCATGGGGAGAACATGCAAACTCCACACAAATGTCTAGGCTGGGAATCAAACTCAGGACCTTCTTTCTGTGAGGCAGGCATGCTAACCACTATGCCACTGTGCCGCCATGCACTTGAATTAAAGGTTGGATTTGCCTGGTTTTCATTGTGGGCCTATAGAATTTAGAAAAAAAACAAACAAACAAACAAAAAAAAAAGCAAAAAATATTTATTAGAAGCTAAAGAACACATCTTATCCAAGGGTGACAATAATTATGGAGGTCAGTGTATTGTACAGTAAGGTTAACAACAGGGACAGGACTTGAAAAAAGCTAACAAAACTAGATGTCAAAACAATTATGTGAATCAGGTAAAACTTCAATATAGGGTACGCATTCATGAACTCCAGTGCTGCTCTTGTTTACTGCATCTTTGGTATCAGCTCGACCCATATGTGAGCCACTCCACCGAAAGTAGGCTCTTGTGTCCAAAAATGAGCTTTTTATACAGTCAGGTAGAGTAGGCCCAAAGCTGCAAAATGCAGCAAAAAGTTTGTCAATACCTTGAAAACTGACCGAGTTATGCCATTTCTCGTGTCAGCATTCAACTAAAAATTTCAAAAGATGTTTTAGAGAAAAATGAGCACAAAGATTGCACTTCTTCCAAGATCATTAGTCCTGAGGAACCAAACATTTTTATTCACCTCAGCCATATAAACTTTTAGAAAACATGCCAAGGAAAAGTTTTAGGAAGAGATGATAAGAGAAATCATCCTCATTTTAATCTGACAAGCCCGTTTTAAACCCATCAGTCACCGTATTAACCCCGAAAAAATTAACAAAAAACGACAATTTTTCCCCATTTCTGTTTATTCCAATAAGATCAGTATGTATCTTTTCGACCATTACAGAAAGGTTCAAATGCCATCAAATGATACTAATTGAAAAAGAAATTAAAAAATAAAACACTGTCAGGTTCAAACAATCACACTGAAATTAAGAAAACTACAGGCACTCCCTGACTTACGTTCATCCATTTTACGTTTTTTCAATTTTACGTTTTTTTTTTTTTTTTCCCAAAAAAAAAAAAAAAAAAAACATTTTAAAGTCAAATTTTGAGTTTAGACGTACCTAAGTAGTACGCTGATGTAATGGCGCTGCATTCATTGTTTACAATCTACAGACTGAGTGTATATATATATATATATATATATATATATATATATATATATATATATACACATACACGTGTCCGTAGGCAGAGAGAGAGAAGAGGAAAGACATGAGTCTAGGACTGAGAGTAGGGACTTTGAATGTTGGAACTATGAGAGGAAAAGGTCGAGAGCTGGCTGACATGATGCAGAGGAAGGTGGAAATACTGTGTTTAGGAGACCAGGTGGAAAGGGAGCAAGGCGAGAGGCTTAGGAGCAGGGTTTAAGCTGTTTTTTCATGGTGTGGATGGGAAGAGAAATGGAGTAGGAGTCATCTTGAAGGAGGAGTTTGTCAGGAATGCTCTAGAAGTGAAAAGAGTGTCAGACAGAGTGATGAGTCTCAAGTTAGAAATTGAAGGCGTGATGTTCAATGTTGTTAGTGCTTATGCCACACAAGTAGGATGTGAGCTAGAAGAGAATGGGAAATTCTGGAGTGACTTAGATGAAGTGATGCAGAGTATCCCCAGAGGTGAAAGAGTGGTCATTGGTGCAGACTTCAATGGACATGTTGGTGCAGGAAACAGACGGGATGAGGAAGTGATGGGCAGGTTTGGTATCCAGGACAGGAACACAGGAGGACAGATATTGGTAGATTTTGCAAAAAGGATGGAAATGGCTGTGGTAGATACTTTCTTCCAGAAGAGACAGGATGATCTGGTTATTTATAAAAGTGGAGGTAGGAGCACACAGGCAGACTACATCTTGTGCAGGCGATGTAATTTGAAGGAAGTCAGTGACTGCAAAGTAGTAGCGGGTGAGAGTGTTGCCAAACAGCATAGGATGGTGGTGTGCAGGATGATGCTGATGGTGAGGAAGGTGAAGAGGGCAAAGGCAGAGCAGAAGACAAAGTGGTGGAAGCTGAAAAAGGAAGAGTGTCATGTTGTCTTCAAGGAGGAGTTGAAACAGGCTTTGGGTGGTCAGGAAGTGCTTCCAGGTGACTGGACAACTACAGCTAATGTGATCAGAGAGACAGGTAGGAGAATACTTGGTGTGTCATCTGGAAGGAAAGTAGATAAGGAGACTTGGTGGTAGAATGCAGAAGTGCAGGAGTGTGTACAAAGGAAGAGGTTGGCTAAGAAGAAGTGGGACATTGAGAGGACCGAAGAGAGTAAACAGGAGTACAGGGAAACACAGCGTAAGGAGAAGGTAGCGGTGTAAAAGGCCAAACAGAGGGTGTATGATTACTTGTATGCTCGATTGGAAAGTAAAGAGGGAGAAAATTATTTGTACAGGTTAGCACAGCAGACAAATCGAGATGGAAAGGACGTGCAACAAGTTAGAGTGATTAAGGACAGAGAGGGAAATGTATTGACTGATGACAGAAGTGTGCTGGGAAAATGGAAAGAGTACTTTGAAGAGCTGATGAATGAGGGAAATGAGAGAGAGAAAAAAAGAGTGAAAGAGGTGACTGTTGAGGACCAGGAAGTAGCAAAGATTAATAAGGGTGAAGTAAGGAGTGCATTGAAGAGGATGAAGAATGGAAAGGCAGTTGGTCCTGATGACATACCGGTGGAGGTATGGAAGTGTCTAGGAGAGGTAGCAGTAGATTTCCTGACAAGAACATTCAAAAAGGTCTTAGACAGTGAGAGGATGCCAGAGGAATGGAGAAGAAGTGTGATGGTGCCCATTTTTAAGAACAAGGGCGATGTGCCGTGTTGTGGCAACTACAGAGAGATAAAGTTGATGAGCCATACGATGAAGTTATGGGAAAAATTAGTGGAAGCTAGACTAAGGGCAGAGGTAAGCATTTGTGAACAACAGTTTGGTTTCATGCCAAGAAAGAGCACCACAGATGCATTGTTTGCTTTGAGGATGTTAATAGAGAAGTACAGAAGAGGTCAGACGGAGCTGCATTGTGACTTTGTGGATCTGAAGAAAGCATATGACAGGGTGCCAAGAGAGGAATTGTGGTATTGCATGAAGAAGTCTGGAGTGGCAGAGAAGTATGTTAGAGTAGTGCAGGACATGTATGAGAGATGTAAGACAGTGGTGAGGTGTGCTGTCGGTGTGACAGAAGAGTTCAAGGTGGAGGTGGGACTGCATCAAGCGTCAGTTCTGAGCTCCTTCTTGTTTGCTATGGTGATGGACAGGCTGACAGACAAGGTTAGACAAGATTCCCCATGGACTATGACAGGGGTCACCAACCTTTTTGAAACTGAGAGCTACTTCATGGGTACCAATTAATGCGAAGGGCTACTAGGTCGATACACACCTCTGAAATTACAAATTTGCTCAATTTACATTTAATTAGATTTAATTAGATGTTATTATTAATAATTAATGATATTCATCTATGTGAAGATATTGACTTGATTTAAAAATATATTCAAAAAAATTATATGCAGCTCAATGGAGAGTGGCGCTGTCCTAAAAATGGGCCTGTCCTAAAAATAGCAGTGAACAGGTCCGCGGGCAACTTATATTGTCCTTGCGGGCTACCTGGTGCCCACGGGCACCACGTTGGTGATCCCTGGACTATGATGTTTGCAGACGACATTGTGATCTGTAGTGAGAGCAGAGAACACATGGAGGAAAATCTAGAGAGGTGGAGGTATGCCCTGGAAAGGAGAGGATTGAAGGTTTGCCTCAGTAAGACAGAATACATGTGTATGAATGACAAGGACCCAACAGGAACGGTGAGGTTACAGGGAGCAGAGATAAGGAAGGTGGAGGATTTTAAGTACTGAAACTCAACAATCCAGAGCAGTGGAGAGTGTGGAAAAGAGGTGAAGAAGCATGTGCAGGCTGGTTGGAATGGTTGGAGAAAAGTGTCCGGTGTGATGTGTGATAGAAGGTTATCGGCAAGAATGAAAGGAAAAGTGTACAGGACGGTGTGGAGGCCAGCGATGTTGTATGGTTTAGAAACAGTGGCACGAGGGAAAAGAAAGGCAGCAGAGCTGGAGGTAGCAGAGATGAAAATGTTGAGGTTCTCTTTGGGAGTAACAAGTATGGATGGGATCGGGAATGAGCACATCAGAGGGACAGCACATGTAAGACGTTTTGGAGACAAAGTCAGAGAGGCTAGATTGAGATGGTTTGAGCATAGTTAGTATATTGGTAGTAAGATGCTGAGGTTGGAACTACTAGGCAGAAGGCCTAGAGGAAGACCAAAGAGACGATTCATGGATGTGGTGAAGGAGGACATGAAGGTAGTTGGTGGAAGAGAAGAAGATCCAAAGGATGGGGTGAGATGGAGGCAGATGATTCACTGTGGCGACCCCTGAATAGAAAAGCCGAAGGGAAAAGAAGAAGACGATTCATTAGTATATAATATATATAAATAAGTATATAATACAATATAAATAAGTAACTTATTTGAAATTAATGTTGATATTATTTGATATATTTGATATTATTTTACAATGGTACATTTATAATTGATTTAGGGGTGTTTTATGAGATACGGTAATGGTATTTATGTATGTATGGTATAGTATGAGCATCATACGTCACACGTCATACGTCATACGCCACTGTAACAACTTGCGTTCACTTTCAACTTACGTTCAGCCGTCTGGAACCAATTAAAAACATAAGTCGGGGAGCATCTGTATATATAAGAAAAACATATAACAAAACTTTCTGATCTCTTTATACAAGTACGCTTCATCAACTCTGCCCTCATCATTATCATCTTAATCTATATTCTGCTCAGCAGAAAGGATTACATCTTGACAAACACCACTCATGCACACTTTTATCAACAGATGCCTCTTCTTCATCAACATCAAAATCAAAATCGTCATCAACACAGCTGGCTTCATCAACTCTGCCCTCAATATTTATTATCTTATTCTGTATCCTCACCACCAATGCAACTCATGCACACTTTTATTAACAGATGACTCTTCTTTATCAACATCAAAATCAAAATCGTCATCAACACAGCTGGCATCATCAGTTTGTTAATCTATAAAAGGAATGAAACATTAAAGTATTTTTCATGTCTTGACCAATTTTCGTACAAAACTAAACAACCCACCACAATCCAGCATGTCCAGTCCAGACAAGATTACACACAAATCAAATAATCAAAAAAATTCCATAATCGAATTTTGCATGCAGACAAAAATACTCATGGGTGAAATAATCTTCAAGAACGGCAAGCATTCCAGCATCTTCAAAGCCCAATTCTTGCATCAAATTTAACATCTATACTAATGCTGCTACACTGCAGGCTTCAAAGCCGTCAGCGTGTTTCTGTCCCTTGCTAAAGGTTTGTGTCAGGAAGGGCATCCGACGTAAAAACCACTGTACATGTGCAAGCCCGAGCTGACCAATCAGGGTGCTCATTTCAGATCTTCCTTAGCAACTAGCCTGCCTTTTCCTGTCATAGTTCCAACATTCAAAGTCCCTACTCTCAGTCCTAGACTCATGCCTTTCCTCTTCTCTCTCTGCCTACGAACACGCCTCCCACCTCTCCTTCTTCGACCTCTCCTTCTTCGATCAACAGTAGTCCAATTTTCACCAGCACCCTGTTGGTTAACAGCATTGATAGCAGTCGTTGTTAACCCAGGCCTCGACTGATCTGGTGTGGAATTTGTTTTGAAGATTCGCATTCTGTATTCTGGCAAAAGTTTTACGCCGGATGCCCTCTCTGTCGTAACCCTCTGCGTTTATCCGGGCTTGGGACCGATGTGAAGACAGACACTGGTTTGTGCCCCCCTCATGGCTACATTGAATTCACTCCTCTCATCTACTCCCAATAAACACAAGCATGCTCACCTCTGCATCAGAGGATTATCTCCCATCACGTCCCTGTATTCTCTAACTGTTTTCTCCCCACTCTGGCTGAGGGGCATGGCTAAACTGCTCGGGCTGAATGCAGTAGCTCATACCTGAATTCACTCATCTCATCTACTCTCTATCGACACAAACTGCACGTTCACCTCTGCACCAGAAGATTGTCTCGCATCATGTCCCTGCTTCCTTGTGTTCTCTCTGGCTCCTGGTTCCATTGCTTAACGTTTGTGTTTCTCTTCATCATCAGTACTGCAGACAAAGTGTGCCACTTTGCTTAAGTGCTTTCCCTTTGAATAAATCCACTCTGCCATCTCACACTGCCTCCTGCATTCTGGGTCCAGCTGAAACTTCATTACATCAGACTTAAATATCAATAAAAATGGAGTAATGATCAAGTAAAAACTTTAATTTTGTACTGTGATATATATATATATATATATATATATATATATATATATATATATATATATATATATATATATAAATCAATAAATATCACAATACAAAATTCTAAAGTTTTTACTTAATTACTACACTTTACTACATTAATACTGTATTAATGAGTAAGACTCGAATGTGTTTAAGAAGCGTATTTTAGCACATGTAATATGACACATAGGGTTTTACTTCCGGGTAGAGAAATCGCGGATTATCTTGATTCGCGGGAGGGGCCGAAACCGAACCCCCGCGAATAACGGGGGCCTACTGTACTTCCAATGTTTCCTTGATTGACAATTATATGAACAGTCGTACCACAATAACATAATTTATCAATATACGGCCCAATCTTATTTACATACAGTGGTACCCCGTTACTTGAACGCTTTAGAGATTGAACAAATCAGAATTCGACCAAAAAAAAATCCAGGTTTTTTTGTCCTGGAAGTCGACCAAAATCCAGAAGTCGAAAACTAAAAAGCGTGAGAAAAAACAAGACCACGAGGGAGGGGAAATGCATGCTTATCAGAAGTCCGGAAATTGTTGATACTATGTATCACACTTATAAAGCTCGCGCTGTTCTGGGGAAGTCCGAAAGTTGTTGATAGTTTAATGATGAGGTCATGAGCCACTTCTGTAAGGTTTTGAAAAGAAGGCAGTAACAAGCCTTATTACAAATGTTCTTTAAGAAACAAAGGGACATCCTGAAGAAGTCATCCACCCCAAACCGAGTAGCAAGAGAAAAAAAAAAACACCTTTGGCTGATTCACCTGAAGCTGTTATGAAAGGAGAGCTGCTTCCTCAACACCTGAAGCTGTTATGAAAGGAGAGCTGCTTCCTCTTTCCCTTTCCAACATTTACATATACCAACTGCTCACCACCACAAAGGTAAAAATCCTTATCTTTGTTGTTGTTATGCTTTAACTGTACTGTGGTTTTTATTTTAGCGTGTTATGGTCTCTTTTGTGACAGACTCTGGTTTTGGCGGCTCTAACTTTCTCTCTCTATGCATGCTGGTGAGGGGCGTGGCTGTCACACGCAGGTGAAGTGCAAGCACACACACCTGATTCCACTTAGAAATCATTGGGCTTCTCTAACAGTGACTACGATTTCCCCCATGCTCTAGTGCCTTCCCTGTGATTAATAAAGCTCCATAACACTCTGTATCCTGCATTTTTGGGTCGGGCTGAATGTTCCTGGCATCACAGAATCTTCTAGCCCTTGTGTGACACCAGAAACATTCAGCCAGACCCAAAAATGCATTAGACAGGGTATGATGAAAACGGATGAGCTTTATTATTCACAGGGAAGGCACTAGAGCACGGGGAAATCATAGTTAACTTCTCGTGTTAGTAAATGCCAATCATTAGTAAAGTTCCAACATGAAAAATTTAATTTTAGATTTATATTTGGTGACATGCAAGAAAAGCTCACAGAGAGCTGAAAATGATCAAACAATATATTGAAAAAAAAAACAGTGAAATGTACAAGCTTCCTCTACAAACAGCATAAATTTGTTATGCACAATTAAAATTAATAGATTTTAATCCACACTTAAAACTGCACTAATCATGACGAATCAAACATTTTAATCACTCAGAACTGCTTTACCTGTAAATTTAACCGTAAAACTCAGGAGTTCTAAAACAAATTAGTTGACTGCTGATAAAGGTTTATGAATCATTTCCAACTTGATACATGAAGCCCAAGGAGCATACTGTACTAATAAAAAGTTTAAAATAATTCCTGAAGGTAAATAAAGAGTAACTCATCATATCTGAGTCACAATTTCTTCCCTGTCACAAGCATTCAGTAAAACATCATTTTTATTAAAAACACTTTTTTAGCACTGGGAAACTTGTCTCTTGTTGCATTTCTGCCATACAATACTGTGGATCTTCCACAAATCTAGCTGTAAAAGATTGTGAATAAGGGATAAAAACCTTTTAACTTTACAAATCAGGTGTGCTTAAACTGCGCAAGGTTTCTCTGCTTAGAATTTAAGAAATTCTTTTCTTTAAGAGACAGGGATAACTGTTACTAATCCCCTGGGATTTATCCACATGTAGCGGCTCTCATTCAAAATGCTTTGTAAGAGTAGAAAGCACAGCAAAAGGTAATAAAATTTCATGAAAAGATAACCTTGTATGTTTGATTACAAATCTGTGCTAAAGAATACTCAGTATGGCGCTGAATAAAGGCCAACAACTTCTTTTCCATTCAATCAATAAAATTTGACACTTTTGCACATTCAGGTGTGACACTTTAGAATAAATACTTAATTCATACCTGGAATAATATGCATGTGTATACACCACACAGGAATAGCATGATGTAAATGGACTGCTATTGGAGGGGGGGTAGGCATTATGCTATGTGGCTAGTTGTTTCAACAAAATGACGGACAGTGTTAGATGAGAATGTGTAATGGTGAGAGAAAGCCAGTGCAGATAAACATATTCTATCCAGCCATGCTTCAGCAGATGACCATGCTCCAACTAGCTCATCACTTTCTGAGCTGCATGTAGTGCTGTCATAAACTGAGCATTCCTGCGTTACCCTGTGCAGTAAATGTATATCTATCTAAATCCTTTTGTGAAATAGAGAATTGCTGAAGGACAAATATATACGTGTGCTATAAGCCTGATGAGATAGGGTCATCTCTATAAGGGAGAGAGGTATCTGAAATCAAATGTGGAGACATTTGTTTACATGGATACATATTTTTCTCATTGTAATGGGTGTACTGGCGGCCGTGATGGCCTAGGGGCAAGGTGCTGGGATTACTGATCCCAAGGTCGGGGATTCAAGCCCCACTATCAACTGGTTGTCAATACCCCCCCAGCCCCCAGTGCAGATAACTGGGTTATCAAAGGCCGGCCATTTCTCTCTCTGTCTATGGTGAAGGGCATGTAAAGAACCATTGCTGATTTTAGTTAAGAAGAGCGGCATAGCCGTCAGTGTGTTTCCACCCTGTGATGGCCTGTCGAGCTGTCCAGGGTGCACTCTGACCCTGCTCAGTGTTGGCTGAGATAGATGCCAGCCTTCCCAAGACCCTAATTATAATTAATCAGGTCACAAAATGAATGGATATTGCATGTGCAAAAATTCAAAATTGTAAAATTTAAAACATGGTACTTGTGACACCACTACTGTCACACTTTAAAAATGACAAAAAAATGAAGCATAAAAATATTGTTTTGGCTTGGTTTTCTAGTGTTCCTGTAGCTTACTGTGTAATACGTGAATACCTAAAACTTGAATGAGTTTCAAAACATGGCGTGAACCTAAAAAACAAACACATTTATGCTTTTTTTGCAGCATGCAGAACCCACCTGGCACACTTAAATTATGTATATAAAATAATAATAATAATAATAATAATAATAATAATAATAATAATAATAATAATAATATGTAATAATCTTTATTTATTTCGCTTCTTATTTTCCAATGAAGTCTACACTGAAATAATTAGGCACCTCAGGTTTAGTGGATATTCAATAAAATAATTTGTCCCTTCAGTGTTTCGTCTCCATGGCTATTGACCTCACTTCCGGTGCAATTTATCCTAGACAGTATATCAGTGGATCCAGAGCCTATCCTGGGAACACTAGACATGATGAGGTAGGAAGAGTGGGGACACACCCTGGAAGACACTATAGTGATCACAGATCACAATGTATGCACACACACACACACACACACACACACACACACACACACACACACACACACACACACACACACACACACACACACAGTTAAATTCAAAAGGGCCAATACACTTTTTTGGGGATAGATGGGAAAAGTGAAGTGCCCACAGTCAACCCAAATGAATATAGGGAGAATTCAAAACCATACAGAGGGTAACCCAAGCTGAGAACCCCAGAACTACCCAGAATATAAGGATATAGAGTACAGTATTCATTTTACTGTCAATAAAGAGAAAATAAATAACTTATTTTTTCTGCAATTTGTATTCATTTTACTTGTATTGATTATTTAAAAATATAAGATAGTTGCATTAAATGGACAGCAGTAATGTCCAGACAGCAAGTAAAATTGGTTTCAGCCATGATGTGATGTTTGAAAGCACATTATGGTCTGTAGAAGGGTGTGGCGTTCAGAGCACTTGAACTCCATCCTCAGCCTCACTGACAGAAAAAGCTTCTTTAAATGGTTATTAGATTGCGCTTTGTTGTTGTTTGTTTGTTTTTAAGCAACAAATTACCAAAAAAAAAAAAAAAAAAAAAAAAACTTATCCAAAATCACTTTCAACAACTGTCAGTATGTTTGGCTGTCACACTGAAGGGAAATATCAATGCATTATTGGTGCATCAGTGTTGAGTAACTCTCCAAGAAGCGCATCTCTGGTAAACTGAGCCTGACCGAGTTGGAACTTACCGGAGTCGGAGTAATCCGGTCTTCCCAGATCACGGAAGGAGTAGATGAAGTCGGCGCATTTGTCGCTATGCACTTCTCCACGTGAGCACAACTCCGAGAGCAGCTCCAGCGCTTTCCCGCACATCTCATCCTCCCTTCCCGCAGGCATTTCCCCCCAGCATCCTCATGAAGCGCGCGCCGCTCCGCCTCGGCCGCGCTCATCCAAAAGCGCAACCCGGAGTCGGACTCCTAAGGCAGGTGCGCGCTCTCAAACGCGCTCCATCGAAATCGCATAATTCACTTACGAGATAAGGTGTCTCTTCAAGCACGCTTTACGCGAGAAAAGTGTGCGGGGTTCGCGCAACTGCAGGACCGCAAAAGGAAATGAGAACTCAACACCGCGGCAGTTCGCTCCAAATACAGCAGCCTCGGCGTCCCCAGCTTGTAAATCACAACGCTGAGGCTCCTCCCCCTCCTCAACTGCGCTCCTCGGCTTCTGAATCTGGTGTATCGAACAATAAAGTTTCAACAAATAAATGGGGAAAAAAATAATTTTAGTGAGTGTTGGTCTTTGTACATTAGCTCTTCTGCTGTGCAAATATCTCAAATAATAATAATAATAATAATAATAATAATAATAATAATAATAAATTATTATTATTATTATTATTATTATTATTGTTATTATTATTATTATTCATTTTCATACTTAATCCTAATTTGGGTTGCGGGGAAGCTGGCACCTATCTCAGCCAAGGCAAAGGCGGGGTACACCCTGAACAGTGTGTCAAACGATTGCAGGGACTTTGCACACAAGACATTCACACTCATTCTCACCACAGGCGATTTAGGAGCACCTGGAGGAAACCCACGCAAGAACACCTGGGAATGGAAATTGAAACCTGCTGTGAGGCTGACGAGTATCACTGTATCACTGTGCCATAATAATAATAATAATAATAATAATAATAATAATAATATTCATTCATTCATTTTCAAATAATTCTACTTCCTGCAATGGCCTGGCAAGTTGTCAGGAGTGTACGCTGCTCTCACCCAGAGTCGGCTGAGATGGGCACCAGCCTCCCTGCAACCCTAATTCTGATTAAGCAGTTCAGAAATCAAATGAATGAATGAATAATTCTCAGTTTTCCACTCATGAAGTGGAGTTCAACCCTTCTGCAAAGAGGGTTGAGAGTTCATGGATTGATACGGTCTTTCATAGTAAAATGAGCATTTCCCAGAAGGACAGTTTTCTACAATTCTTGTATCGATATTTTAAGGGATTTTGTTTTTGTTTCTCTCTCTATTCCTTCCTTCATCAAGCCAAGGGCACCAACTGGTGGTCTTACTCGATCTCCAGGTCTTTGTATTTTGGTAGTTTTTAAGATAAGTATTTTTTTCTACTGGTATGGACATATCAAGGGGGAGACACGTTTTCTCGTTGTTTTTCTGATTACTATGTCTGCTCTGTTGGCCATGATTCCTTTGTCTGTCTGGATTGACACATCTTAAAATATGATTGCTTCTTCATTTTCTGTTACTGGTGGTGGTGCGTGTTCATAAAATTTGTGTTGGATGTTGATTTTATAGTGCTTGCAAATCCCCCAATAGGATATGCTACTGCCTTGTTGTTCCTATGTATGTATTCCATTTTGACCAATTCTGAGAAGCCAGAAACTAGATGATCAATTGTCTTTGATTGTTTGATGCATATTCTGCACATTGGGTTGGTCCTGTCTTTTAAGTCCTTGTTTCAGTAGTACTTAATCTGAGTGCATTGATCATTTGCAGCTATAATTAAAGCCTTGCATTTCATACTTCAGATGAGCCATCTTTATCCACTGGTTAGTTTGGAATCCATCATTATCAATTCTCATTATCAAGATTCTTTTTTTTTTTGTATTGTCAAGAAAGGTTTATCTTCCCATTCATTCTTTAGTTGTTCTAGAGCTTTTGGTTCACTTTGTTTATCTTTCATCTTTCTCATGTACTTAATGGATGCTTTTGTTTTCGTTAATTTCAATATCTGGTATACTGTATTGAGCGCTTTCTTAAATTTAAGAAAGCACAAATATTGACCTGAGAAATTTTGCCTCCTCCCCCAAAACAACAACAGCAAAGATATCAAAAAAAAAAAAAAAAAAAAAAAAAAAAAAAAGAATTCCCACTATATTTTAACACACACACACACACACACACACACACACACACACACACAAACACTCACACACACACACACACACACACACACACAGAACTACCAGAATTAGGATAAAGTGGTTACAGAAAATGAAATGATATATATATATATATATATATATATATATATATATATATATATATGTGTGTGTGTGTGTGTGTGTGTGTGTGTGTGTGTGTGTGTGTGTGTGTACAGTCGGACCCCAATTTACGAAGACCCCTTTGTAAGAAACCACCTGCTTACGAAAAACATTTTCTTGAGTTTCAGTCCCAGAAATACGAAACAACCCCCTCTTACAAAAAGAAATTCAAAATTCAAACGCGTCAATCAAAATTTCACAGGATGCGTGAGTTGCTCTCTCATTGGCGGTCTCTCAACACTCCCAGACAGAGACAGAAGGAAGTTCACTCTTTAGTTTAGTTTTTAAATTGTTTAATTCAGTAAATGTTTCATAAACGTGGGCGCATTTGAGCTCATTTGGAATTCCGATCCCTCAAGGAATCAAATTAAAGTTGAGTTTGTCAAGCAGGGAATGCGCTGTAAATTCAGGTATTGTGGGCGTGGCCTGCAGTGCGTGCGAGCGAGAGAGAGTATAACTCTAGTTTTTAGTTTATTTTTTTAAGTTGTTTTAATTCAATAAATGTTTAATAAATGTGGGTGAATTTGAGCTTATCTGGCATCCCGATCCATTATGGAATCAAATTAAAGTTGAGTTTGTCAAGCAGGGAACGCGCTTTGAATTCACGTCTTGTGGGCGTGGCCCGAGAGGGAGCGAGTGAGAGAGAATAACGTTTTAGTTTTTAAAGTTGTTTTGGTTCAGTAAATGGTCAAGCAGGGGCTTTGAATTCATGCCTTGTGGGCGTGGCCCGCAGCGCGTGCCCGCGGGACAGAGAGAGAGAGAGAGAGAAAGAGAGAGAGAGACACAGAGAGAGAGGGAAAAGCGCTTTAATTTTTAGTTTAGGTTTTTAAGTTGTTTAATTCAGTAAATGTTTAATAAATGTGGGCGCATTTGAACTCATCTGGAATTCCGATCCCTCAAGGAATCAAATTAAAGTTGCGTTTGTCAAGCAGGGAATGCGCTTTGAATTCCACGTGTTGTGGGCGTGGCCCGCAGCGCGCGTGAGAAGGAGAGAGATAGAGAGAGAGAGAGAGAGAGACAGAGAGAGAGGTGTGTGTTAATAAAAATGTTTAATAATGGTTTAATTAATAAATATGTTAAAATGGTTTAATATGTTAATAAAATGCTCAAATGGTTTAATAAATAATTTTCTTTAACTTTTAATACATATTTCATACAAAATTGGTGTACTTTTATCATTTTGAAAGGGTTTATGGGGTTTATCCAGTCCAAAGACTGGAGCCTTGGAACGAATTAGGCGTTTAACACGTAAGATGGGCCCCTACTTAGGAAAACATCGCTATACGAAAATGGCTCTGGAACGGATTACTTTCGTAAATTGTGGGCCGACTGTGTGTATGTGTGTGTGTGTGTGTGTGTGTGTGTATATGTAACCAGTGTCTCTCCCCCATGGCAACTTCTTCCACATTAAAAATGCGGTCAAAACAAAATTCATACTGGATCGGTCTAGGGCCGGGTTAACAACGACCGCCATCAGTGCTGTTAACCAACAGGGTGCTGATGGAAATTGGACTACTGTTGGTCGAAGAAGTCGAAGAAGGAGAGGCGGGAGGCGTGTCCGTAGGCAGAGAGAGAAGAGGAAAGGCGTGAGCCTAGGACTGAGAGTAGGGACTTTGAATGTTGGAACTATGCAAGGAAAAGATAGAGAGCTGGCTGACATGATGCAGAGGAGGAAGGTAGACATACTGTGTGTCCAGGAGACCTAGGTGGAAAGGGAGCAAGGCTAGAAGCTTAGGAGCAGGGTTTAAGCTGTTTTATCACAGTGTGGATGGGGAGAGAAATGGAGTAGGAGTCATCTTGAAGGAGGGGTTTGTCAGGAATGTTCGAGAAGTGAAAAGAGTGTCAGACAGAGTGATGAGTCTCAAGTTAGAAAGTGAAGGCGTGATGGTCAATGTTGTAAGTGCTTATGCCCCACAGGCAGGATGTGAGCTAGAAGAGAAGGACTGATTCTGGAGTGAGTTAAATGAAGTGATGCAGAGTACCCCCAGAGGTGAAAGAGTGGTAATTGGGGCAGACTTCAATGGACATGTTGGTGCAGGCAACAGAGGGGACGAGGAAGTGATGGGCAGGTTTGGTATCCAGGACAGGAACACAGAAGGACAGATGTTGATCGATTTTGCAAAAAGGATGGAAATGGCTGTGGTGAATACTTTCTTCCAGAAGAAACAGGAGCATAGGGTGAAAGATTATGCTCCTGTTTCTTCTGGAAACAGGAGCATAATCTTTCACCCTATGCTCCTGTTTCTTCTGGAAACAGGAGCATAGGGTGAAAGATTATGAAAGCGGAGGTAAGAGCACACAGGTAGACTACATCTTGTGTAGGCAACATCATTTGAAGGAAGTCAGTGACTGCAAAGTAGTAGTGGGTGAGAGTGTTGCCAAACAGCATCGAATGGTGGTGTGCAGGATGACACTGATGGTGAGAAAGGTGAAAAAGGCAAAGGCAGAGCAGAAGACAAAGTGGTGGAAGCTGAAAAAGGAAGAGTGTCGTGTTGTCTTCAAGGAGGAGTTGAAACAGGCTTTGGGTAGTCAGGAAATGCTTCCAGATGATTGGACAACCACAGCCAATGTGATCAGGGAGACCGGTAGGAGAGTACTTGGTGTGTCCTCTGGAAGGAAAGTCGATCAGGAAACTTGGTGGTGGAATGAGGAAGTGCAGGAGTGTGTACAAAAGAAGAGGTTAGCTAAGAAGAAGTGGGACACAGAGAGGACCGAAGAGAGTAAACAGGAGTACAGAGAGACACAGCGTAAGGTGAAGGTAGCGGTGTCAAAGGCCAAACAGAGGGCGTATGATGACTTATTGTGTATATGTATTGACGGATGACAGAAGTGGGCTGGGAAGATGGAAAGAGTACTTTGAAGAGCTGATGAATGAGGAAAATGAGAGAGAAAAGAGTAGAAGGGGTGACCGTTGAGGACCAGGAAGTAGCAAAGATTAGTAAGGGAGAAGTGAGGAGAGAATTGAAGAGGATGAAGAGTGGAAAGGCACTTGGCCCTGATGACATACCAGTTGAGGTATGGAAGTGTCTAGGGGAGATAGCGGTAGATTTTCTGACAAGAATATTCAACAAGGTCTTAGAAAGTGAGTAGATGCCGGAGGAATGGAGGAGAAGTGTGCCTGTGCACATTTTTAAGAACAAGGGAGATGTACAGAGTTGTGGCAACTACAGAGGGATAAAGTTGATGAGCCATACAATGAAGTTATGGGAAAGAATAGTGGAAGCTAGACTAAGGGCAGAAGTCAGCATTTGTGAACAACAGTTTGGTTTCATGCCAAGAAAGCGCACCACAGATGCAGTGTTTGCTTTGAGGATGTTAATAGAGAAGTACAGAGAAGGTCAGAAGGAGCTGCATTGTGCCTTTGTGGATCTGGAGAAAGCATATGACAGGGTGCAGAGAGAAGAACTGTGGCATTGCATGAGGAAGTCTGGAGTGGCAGAGAAGTATGTTAGAGTGGTGCAGGACATGTATGTGTGACAGAAGAGTTCAAGGTGGAGGTGGGACTGCATCAAGGGTCAGTTCTCAGCCCCTTCTTGTTTGCTATGGTGATGGACAGGCTGACAGACGAGGTTAGACAAGAATCTCCATGGACTATGATGTTTGCAGATGACATCATGATCTGCAGTGAGAGCAGAGAACAAGTGGAGGAAAATCTAGAGAGGTGGAGGTATGCCCTGGAAAGGAGGGGAATGAAGGTTAGTCTCAGTAAGACAGAATACATGTGTGTGAACGACAAGGACCCAAGAGGAATGGTGAGGTTACAGGGGGCAGAGATAAAGAAGGTGGAGGATTTTAAGTACTTAGGCTCAACAATCCAGAGCAATGGAGAGTGTGGAAAAGAGGTGAAGAAGCGTGTGCAGGCTGGTTGGAATGGTTGGAGAAAAGTGTCCGGTGTGATGTGTGATAGGAGAGTTTCGGCAAGAATGAAGGGAAAAGTGTACAAGACGGTGATGAGGCCAGCGATGTTGTATGGTTTTGAGACAGTGGCCCTGGGGAAAAGACAGGAGTCAGAGTTGGAGGTAGCAGAGATGAAAATGTTGAGGTTCTCTTTGGGAGTAACGAGGATGGATGGGATCAGAAACGACTACATCAGAGGGACAGCACATGTTAGATGTTTTGGAGACAAATGTTAGAGAGGCTAGATTGAGATGGTTTGGACATGTACAGAGGAGGGATAGTGAGTAGATTGGTAGTAGGATGCTGAGGTTGGAACTACCAGGCAGAAGGCCCAGAGGAAGACCAAAGAGAAGATTTATGGATGTGGTGATGGCGGACATGAAGGTCGTTGGAGTAAGAGTAGAATATGCAGAGGATAGGGAGAGATGGAGGCAGATCATTTGCTGTGGCGACCCCTGAAGGGAACAGCCGAAAGAAAAAGATATATATATATATATATATATATATATATATATATATATATAATAGGAAAACATCTAGCATTGTTATTCTTTTTCAAGTCATTTATTTTGTAAGATGAAAGCAGTTCTCTTTCTCGCTGCAGTTGCTTGCACATGTGAGCATATTTCTGTCAGAACACAATGCGTGTCTACAGCTTGTTAGTCAGAGTGTTGCTTGCTAGCTCAGGATGATGTTAGTGAAGGTCTTTGTTTTTTTGTTAAATTAACTCATGCTTTCGGGAAAATGAACACAGACAACATTCCTGGTAGAGTTTCCTATTTACATATTCATAATATTAGGATTTACTGCTGAGGATAAATGTGCAAAAGGGTGTGTAGTAATTTTCTGGAAGGAATTCAGTTTAAGCTTTTGTTTTGAAACAAAAGTGAATGTTCTTCAAAAAAACTTCAATGGCTTTAGGCAAATTAAAAGAGCTCTGTTGTGTTTTCTCTTCTCTTACTTTAACCATTGTGCATGTCTGGTAAGTGAATACTGGGCCACAATCAAATAAAAAGCAGAATCAGTGATTAACCTATACTAATGAATGTGTTTTTGAATAATGTAATGGTGACTAAAACAATTAGTGTATAAGTGTAGGAAAATTAAAATAGATTAAATAAGACATATTTACGACTGGGAATGTAAGAAAACGACAATATGTTATCAAAATAAATATTTAGTATTTCCTATCCGTCTTTTAATATATATTTATGTAAATAAATAAATTAAAATACAGAAGTTAAAGTTGTACTTATTGTCCCTGTACTTCTAGGAGAGTGCTGATGAAACTTTTTCACAAACCTGTTGTATGCATTTAGCAGACCTATGACAGAATGGATCTGGAGTTGATAGTCGTGAACTTGTTGTTGTACAACTATCATGGGGAAAGGTCAGGTATGTAAGTCAAATCTGATGATGTTTCTATGAAAGTTATGCTCTTGTTGCAAGAAAAAACCCTTGTATAATATTCCTGCGTGGAGGTGGGATTTCGTATGTAAGTTACAAAATATCGGACATACACTTGCTCAAACTAACAGTCATAAAAGTAATGTAGCAGGGAGGGCACAAGCCAGTGTACCAATATAGAGGTAAAACCTGTGACAGATTTGACATGCAACTCATCAATACATCTTCCATACCAATCGGTCAAGGCCCAGATTAACAACAACCGCCACCAGTGCTGTAACCACCAGTGTACTGGTGGAAACTGGACTACTGTTAGCCAAAGAAGAAGAGGTGGGAGGCGTGCCCATTGGCACAGAGAGAAGAGGAAAGGCATAAGTCTAGGACTGAAAGTAGGGACTTTGAATGTTGGAACTATGACAGGAAAAAGGACCTGGCTGGCATGATGCAGAGGAGGAAGGTGGACATACTGTGTCCAGGAGCCTAGGTGGAAAGGTAATAAGGGTAGAAGCTTAGGAGCAGGATTTAAGCTGTTCTATCACGGTGTGGATGGGAAGAGAAATGGAGTAGGAGTCATCTTGAAGGAGGGGTTTGTCAGGAATGTTCGAGAAGTGAAAAGAGTGTCAGACAGAGTGATGAGTCTCAAGTTAGAAATTGAAGGCGTGATGGTCAATGTTAGTGCTAATGAGAAATTCTGGAGTGAGTTAGATGAGGTGATGCAGAGTACCCCCAGAGGGGAAAGGGTGGTCATTGGTGCAGACTTCAATGGACATGTTGGTGCAGGTAACAGAGGGGACGAAGAAGTGATGGGCAGGTTTGGTATCCAGGACAGGAACACAGAAGGACAGCTGTTGGTAGATTTTGGAAAAAAGATGGAAATGGCTGTGGTGAATATTTTCTACCGGAAGAGACAGGAGCACAGCATGAGATATAAAATCGTAAATAATGAGAAAAAAATGAGCACACAGGTAGACTACATCTTGTGTAGATGATGGAATTTGAAGGAAGTCAGTGACTGCAAAGTAGTAGTGGGTGAGAGTGTTGCCAAACAGCATAGGGTGGTGGTGTGCAGGATGATGCTGATGGTGTGAACGGTGAAGAAGGCAAAGGCAGAGCAAAAGACAAAGTGGTGGAAACTGAAAAAGGAAGAATATCGTGTTGTCTTCAAGGAGAAGTTGAAACAGGCTTTGGGTCAGGAAGTACTTCGAGATGACTGGACAACTACAGCTAATGTGATCAGGGAGATAGGTAGGAGAGTACTTTATGTGTCCTCTGGAAGTAAAGTAGATAAGGAGACGGTGGTGAAATGAGGAGGTGCGGGAGTGTGTACAAATGAAGAGGTTAGCTAAGAAGAAGTGGGACATTGCGAGGACCGAAGCAAGTAAACAGGAGTACAGGGAGACGCAACGTAAGGCAAAGGTAGAGGTGTCAAAGGCCAAACAGAGGGTGCATGATAACTTGTATGCTAGATTGGACGGTAAGAAGGGAGAAAATTATTTATAGAGATGAAGACAAATCGAGATGGGAAGGACATCCAGCAAGTTAGAGTGATTAAGGACAGAGAGGGAAATATACTGACTGATGACAAAAGTGTGCTGGGAAGATGGAAAGGGTACTTTGAAGAGCTTATGAATGAGGAAAATGAGAGAGAGAAAAAAAAGAGAAGAATAGGTGACCATTGAGGACCAGGAACTAGTAAAGATTAATACGGGTGAAGTGAGGAGGGAATTGAAGAGGATGAAAAGTGGATAGGCAATTGGTCCTGATGACATACCTGTGGAGGTATGGAAGTGTCTAGGAGAGGTAGCAGTAGACATTCGGCCAAGAACATTCAACAAGATCTTAGAGAGTGAGCAGATGCCGGAGGAATAAAGAAGTGTGCTGGTGCACATTTTTAAGAACAAGGGAGACTTGCAGAGTTGTGGCAACTACAGAGGGATATAGTTGATGAGCCATATGATGAAGTTATGGGAAAGAATACTGGAAGCTAGACTAAGCGCAGAGGTCAGCTTTTGTGAACAACAGTTTGGTTTCATGCCAAGAAAAAGCACCACAGATGCAGTGTTTGCTTTGAGAATGTTAATAGAGAAGTACAGAGAAGGTCAGAGGGAACTGCATTGTGCCTTCTTGGATCTGGAGAAAACATATGACAGGTGCTGAGAGAGGAACTGTGGCATTGCATGAGGAACTCTGGAGTGGCAGACAAGTTTTTTAGAGTGGTGCAGGACATGTATGAGCGATGTAAGACAGTGGTGAGGTGTGCTGTCGGTGTGACAGAAGACTTCAAGGTGGAGGTGGGACTGCATCATTGATCAGCTCTGAGCCCCTTCTTGTTTGCTATATTGATTGACAGGCTGACAGACAGGGTTAGACAAGAATCTTCATGGACGATGATGTTTGCAGATGACATTGTGATCTGTAGTGAGAGCAGAGAACAAGTGGAGGAAAATCTGCAATCCAGAGCAATGGAAAGTGTGGAAAAAAGGGGAAGAAGCGTGTTCAGGCAGGTTGGAATGGTTGGAGAAAAGTGTCCAGTGTGATGTGTGATCGGCAGGTATCAGCAAGAATGAAAGGAAAAGTGTACAAGACGGTGATGAGGCCAGCAATGTTGTATGGTTGAGAAACAGTGGCACTGAGGAAAAGACAGGAGGCAGAGCTGGAGGTAGCAGAGATGAACATGTTGAGGTTCTCTTTGGGAATAACGAGGATGGATAGAATCAGGAATGAGTATATCAGAGGGACAGCACATGTTAGATGTTTTGGAGACAAAGTCAGAGAGGCTAGATTGAGATGGTTTGGACATGTACAGAAGAGAGATAATGAAGATATTGGTAGTAGGATGCCGAGGTTGGAATTACCAGGCAGAAGGGCTAGAGGAAGACCAAGGAGGAGATTTATGGATGTGGTGAAGGAGGACATGAAGGTAGTTGGCATAAGAGAAGATGCAAAGTATAGGGTGAGATGGAGGCAGATGATTTGCTGCTCCCTGTAGGGAGCAGCCGAAAGGAAAAGAAGAATAAGAACAGTCGTAAAAGTGATGAGGGTAAAGAACCCAGTGTAATCATAGGACTACTGGAGGAAATCTGTACAGTTCTGAAAACATCAGAAGACCAAAAAGCTAATAAAATCTCCCATGGTATAGCTGAAGGACATCATAGGGCATCACAGAGCAGACATAGGAAATGGAACTTACTTTGAGAGTTATCTACAAAACTGAAACATTTTTGATCATGTTGAAAAGTCTCTGACTAGATTCTATGATGGCATTTTCCATCGCACAACAGGTCTGTTTCATACAGTAATTCTGCAGCTGTGTGATGAATTCGCCCTGTTTTCTGTCATTTCCCTGCTATGTTGTGCAAAGTATGTGACAGGTACTTTAATGCCAAGTAGATTAAAATTCTTAAGCTGATTTGAATTTAGTGTCATAAACTTCTACGGAAGCCATATTTCACATTGAGCTATAAATAATAAAAAATTAAACTATAAATAGTAGTTGTGAAGTGTGGTGTGGCTCAACTCTTCTGATCATCTCTCAGTTACCCTTAACATGGACCAGTGTCATGCTAGTATTTTGTCCTTTTAGATTTGTGTTGTGTGAATTGCTTTCTTTCGAGTCATTAATATGAGTTTCTCAAAATGTTCACGAAGTTAATGTGTAATTGAAATAAACACTTTCATCATTTGTTTTCACACCCCAAATTATGCATGCCTTTTATGGGACAGTTCTGACAGCAGTTCAACCACCATAAACAATCTCACGCAGGGACAAGTTTGAAGGCATTTCAGAACAAAATGACAGTAAAACAGTCTTGAGCAGCACAAGAGCAGCTGAAAACACGGTGTAAATAAGATTGCAATGAGATTGTATTGAACAAGAATCCAAAAGGTTGCAAGAGTGACAAGGCAATTAGAAAATAACTTTCAAATAATGTGAAAATCCTGCAGTTTATGGCAGTCAGAGCAAGTCAACAGTAAACACCATCACAATGTGAAATGTCACTCTGGTCCAACACGAGCTGAAACCATGACGGACTGCTGTAGAAACATCTGAGGCTTGGGCCTACTTTATGAAAGTCTTTTTGAACAAACTGCATCATCATAAACACCACATTTCTTGTGCAAATGCTGCTCTGAATGATTTATGAATAAATTGATTCATGTCCAGTTTGATAAATAAGACCCGATCTGTCTGATTCAAGCACTGAGTTCCATACAGTCAAGATGCTGATAGAGGTTTGGACTGAGCTTAAACTTTCACTGTGCACATGTGCATGAGCTAGATATTACACCGTATTGCTGTGTGCAGTTTAGTTGTTTGGTTTTTTATCTGGTTCTCATTCATCTCTTGTTGTCTATGGCAACTAACAGAGTGAATATCCACACAGAGAGATTCCCTGATCTGCAACATAAACTATTCATGGCTCTCAAAAGGCTGGAACCAAAGCTTCAACACACACTGTCCCCTCTGTGCTATAGGCATCTCAGTAGGCTCTGTTTCCCTGCACACACACACACACACACACACACACACACACACACACACACACACACACACACACACACACACACACACACACACACTTTTATTGTTCTCTCTTATTTTGCGCAAATACATATCCCTTTCCTTCCTCCATCATATAAAGTGGAAGATGTCCATTCATCCAGTTTGTTAGATGCTTAACCCTAATTAGGGTCACGGGGAGGCTGACACCCATTTCAGCCGACTCTGGGTGTGGACACCCTGGACAGGTTTCCAAGCAATCACAAGGTCAACACTCACACAAAGACAGCATTTCTTAAAAGTTGGTCTCAGTTAAATCTCTCAAATCATTTATCTTTGTATGCATTCTATCTTGTATGTATCTTTGGCTGATAGCTCTTGTTTTACTGATGATATAGGCATTTACTTGAAAATTGAGTCGCTGAGTGACTGAAAACTGAGTGAATGGAGGTGTCAAAAGGTTGAAATTAAAATCATCACCAATGCAGTAGTAAACTGTTTCCGTATATGTGCATGCGTGTGTGTGTATATATCAGTGCTTCTCAAATATTTTCTGCCGTGCCCCCCCAATATAAATAGTGTTATTTGTCTAAAAATTGTTATGAGTAATCATCTGCATAACACTGTATCCTCATTAACATTATGGAATACAGTACAAAAAAGCAGGAAATCTAGAGCAGCTTCCAACAAAGAATAACTTTATTAACAGTTTTAATTTTTTTAACAAAAAGATTTAAAGTGCATAAATTTACCTGAAATAAAAAAAGTATCCTTATTTAAATTGTAAACCTTTTTTTATTACCAATTTGAACCATTTCATACTGAAAAATAAAATTAAATGAAATCAATCAATAATAAATTCAAATTGATCAGCAACATTATCTCAGGAGCACAATATATAAAACACTTTAACCTACAAAACAAAAATTAATAAAACAATTTGTATTATTATTATTATTTTTTTTTTTTTGTCAAAATGATTAAGTCCAGATTAATGGCTATAATGAGCACGTTTCGCAGTGCACAGCTTTTCTAAGCAGGGTTTAAAACACGATACTGAACTCTCAGCTCCTGCTCAATGCTGATCTGGGATCTAGACTTATTTCCGCAGCAGTGACGTCATCCAGCATGACGGAGACCGTATGTGCTGCAGGTAGGAACACTTCCTCTGCTCTGCTGTGGGGTTTTCTACACTGAGCAGTTTGGTACTCCACCTTATCTGATGCTAGCTCACTGGTTTACTGGAGTAGCATTCACAAAGCGGGATGGTTGTTGGCAATATTTGGCACGTTTTCGCTGAAAAAACTCACGCGGCTCATCAGTGTGATCGGGGTGTGATGTCTAAGTGACACCTGAATGTATTTGGTTTCATGCTGTCTGCTGCCAATGTTTTCAAACACAGTAAACACACCAGCCTTTCCTCGTTTCTCATACAGCACAGTGAAGCCGAGTGCTACATCCGCTCCTCAACTTAGCTTTCGGGAGACTTTCGTTTCTCTCATCTAATACAGTATGAATGTAATAAAATGTAGTAATTATGTAAAAACTTTTGAAATTTGTCCTGTGATATTTATTGATGAAATTCGATATACTTGACTTCACTGTAACTATGGTGAGAAACGAGGAAAGACTGCTGTGTTTACAGACGCTCCCTGACTTACGTTCATCCGTTTTACGTTTGGGTTTTTTTTTGAAGAAAAAAAGTCAAATTTTGAGTTTAGACGTGCACACGTAGTACGCTGACGTAATTATGCTGCATTCATTGTTTACAAACTACAGACTGAGTGTATATATCAGTTATATAGCGTGTTACCCTTGTGTTAAGACGTCGTCTCTGTGATCTTTGTGTTTACAGTGTTTTACGGATTTTTGTAACCCTAAGCAAATATGGTTGGTCAGAAGTGTAAGCCTACTAGCATAGGTGCAAGTCTCATACACAGAGATAAATTAACTATCTGCTCAGATCAGCACAATCTACCATGCACACTCTACCATGCGTACTCAGTTAAGTAAAGTTGTAATATGAATGAAAACCCGAATGCACAAATTACAGAACAATTACAGATATTTATTATCTTTTAGCAGAATCCCAAGAGTGTATACTTATTTTTATATTAATATTCGTGAGGATTTGTACTTGTTCTTTGTATGCATCTCTTTAATAAAGTTTACTTACTTACTTACACAAAAGAAAGAACTCTCCGCTTTGCTGGGATTTATATCAGTGCAGGCTGTGTTCTAAATGAGTTCAACGGCACCCTTGTGCACTTGAAAGACTGGAAGTCTGTAGAACCCACAGAAAGTACACTACTTTCGCAAGTACACTACTTTCGGTATTGAATGCTTCACATATTGTAAGCGTTGATTGGCTGTTTTAAGCTTCATGTAAAGTAACTCGGTATAAATAAGTAACTTATTTGAAATTAATGTTGATATTATTTGAGATATTTGAGATTATTTTACAATGTTATGTTTATAATAATTGATTTATGGGTGTTTAATGAGATATGGTAATGGTATTTATAGCTGTATCGTACAGTATGAGCGTCATGCATCACATGTCATTCGTCACTGTAACAACTTACCTTTCACTTTCAACTTGCGTTTGGCCGTCCAGAACCAATTAAAAACATTAGTCGGGGAGCATCTGTACTGGCAGCGGACAGTATGAACCCAAATAAATTCAGACGTCACTAAAAGACATCACTCCCCGATCACCGTGATGAGCTGTGTGAGTTTTTTTTAGCGAAAATATTCCAAGTATTGCCAACAACTATCCCGCTTTGTGAATGCTATCAGCGAGCTCTGTTAGCATCAGATAAGGTGGCGATCCAAACTGCTCAGTGTAGAAAACCCCACAGCACAGTAGAGGAACTGATCCTATCTGCAGCAGACATGATCTTCTTCATGCTGGATGACATCACTACTGTGAAAATAAGTCCAGGTACCAGTTCAGCATTGAGCAGGAGCGGAGAGATCAGTATCGTGCCTTAAAGCCTGCTTCGAAAAAGCTGTGCACTGCGAAAGGTGCTCATTATAGCCATTAATCTGAACTATATACATACATACACACACACTGCAAAAGGATTCCCGACCAAGTATTGAGTGCATAACTGAACATTGAATTTTTTGTATTAAAAGTGCTTTTATTTATTGGTTGGATGAAAATATGCTAATTTTTTGAGATAGGAATTTTGGGTTTTCATGAGCTTTATGCCAAAATCATCAGTATTAAAACAATAAAAGACCTGAAATATTTCAGTTGGTGTGCAATGAATCTAAAATATATGAAAGTTTAATTTTTATCAGTACATTACAGAAAATAATGAACTTTATCACAATCTGCTAACTTTTTTAGAAAGACGAGTATATATATATATATATATATATATATATATATATATATATATATATATATATATATATATATATATATATATATGTATATTTATATATATATATAAATAAATAAAGAAGATTTTGTTTTTGCTCCCTGACCAATTTCTGACATTTTTCGGATTCATTTCAGATCAAGCAAACCTAAATATTATACAAAGATAACAGACAAGTAAACACAAAATGCAGTTTTCAGTGTCAGCTGCATCTATTAAGGGGGGAAAACAAACATCTGAACCTACAAGGGCCCATGTGAATAAGTAATTTCCCCTAAACTGAATAGCTGGTTAAACCAGTTTTTGCAGCAATAACTGCACTCAAGCATTTGCAATAAGAGGCGATGAGTCTTTCACATCGCTGTGATGGGACTTTGGCTCACTCTTTTCTGTAGAATTGTTTAAAATCAACCAGATTGGATGGTTTTCAGGCATGAACAGCCTTTTGAAAGTCATGCCACAGCATCTCAATAGAGGGGTTCAGGTCAGGACTTTGACTAGGCCACCCCAAAACTTCAAATCACTGTTTTTCTGCAGAACCCAGGTGCACTTGAGCTTGAGGTTTTGAACTGATGGACGAATATTTCTTGCAGGATTTCTTGGTCGCGAGCAGAATTCATGGTTACATCAATCAAAATCAATCAAAAATGCAGCCATGAGGTGGGGGGGGGGCACTAACCAGTGTCTCTCCCCCTCATGCCGGTCCCAAGCCCGGATAAATGCAGAGGGTTGTGTCAGGAAGGGCATCTGACGTAAAACCAATGCCAAATATTTATGATGCAAATCAGAAGTATTACCCCCATACCGGATCGGTCGAGGCCCGGGTTAACAACGACCGCCATCAGTGCTGTCAATCAACAGGGTGCTGATGGAAATTGGACTACTGTTGGTCGAAGACGTCGAAGAAGGAGAGGTGGGAGGCGTGCCCGTAGGCAGAGAGAGAGAAGAGGAAAGGCATGAGTCTAGGACTGAGAGTGGGGACTTTGAATGTTGGAACTATGCAAAGAAAAGGTAGAGAGCTGGCTGACATGATGCAGAGGAGGAACGTGGACATACTGTGTGTTCAGGAGACCAGGTGGAAAGGTAGCAAAGCTAAAAGCTTAGGAGCAGGGTTTAAGCTATTTTATCACGGTGTGGATGGGAAGAGAAATGGAGTAGGAGTCATCTTGAAGGAGGAGTTTGTCAGGAATGTTCTAAAAGTGAAAAGAGTGTCAGACAGATTGATGAGTCTCAAGTTAGAAATTGAAGGTGTAATGCTCAATGTTGTTAGTGCTTATGCCCCACAGGCAGGATGTGAGCTAGAAGAGAAGGAGAGATTCTGGAGTGACTTTGATGAAAATGATGCAGAGTACCCCCAGAGGTGAAAGAGTGGTCATTGGTGCAGACTTCAATGGACATGTTGGTACAGGCAACAGAGGGGACGAGGAAGTGATGGGCAGGTTTGGTATCCAGGACAGGAACGATGAAGGACAGATGTTGATAGATTTTGCAAAAAGGATGGAAATGGCTGTGGTGAATACTTTCTTCCAGAAGAAACAGGAGCATAGGGTGACTTATAAAAGTGGAGGTAGGAGCACACAGTTAGACTACATCTTGTGCAGGCGATGTAATTTAAAGGAAGTCAGTGACTGCAAAGTCATAGTGGGTGAGAGTGTTGCCAAACAGCATAGGATGGTGGTGTGCAGGATGACTCTGATGGTGAGAAAGGTGAAAAAGGCAAAGGCAGAGCAGAAGACAAAGTGGTGGAAGCTGAAAATGGAAGAGTGTCGTGTTGTCTTCAAGGAGGAGTTGAAACAGGCTTTGGGTGGCCAGGAAGTGCTTCCAAATGACTGGACAACCACAGCAAATGTGATCAGGGATACAGGTAGGAGAGTACTTGGTGTGTCATCTGGAAGGAAAGTAGATAAGGAGACTTGGTGGTGGAATGAGGAAGTGCAAAGTGTACAAAGGAAGAGGTTAGCTAAGAAGAAGTGGGACACAGAGAGGACCAAAGAGAGTAAACAGGAGTACAGGGAGACACAGCGTAAGGCGAAAGTAGCAGTGGCAAAGGCCAAACAGAGGGCGTATGATGACTTGTATGATAGGTTGGATAGTAAAGAGGGAGAAAATGATCTATACAGGTTGGCACAGCAGAGAAATAGAGATGGGAAGGACGTGCAGCAAGTTAGATTGATAAAGGACAGAGAGGGAAATGTATTGATTGATGACAGAAGTGTGCTGGGAAGATGGAAAGAGTATTTTGAAGAGCTGATGAATGAGGAAACTGAGAGAGAAAAAAAAGAGTAGAAGAGGTGACCATTGAGGAGCAGGATGTAGTAAAGATCAGTAAGGGTGAAGTGAGAAGAGCATTGAAGAGGATGAAGAATGGAAAGGCAGTTGGTCCTGATGATATACCTGTGGAGGTATGGAAGTGTCTAGGAGAGGTAGCAGTAGATTTTCTGACAAGAACATTCAACAAGGTACTAGAGAATGAGCAGATGCCGGAGGAGTGGAGGAGAAGTATGCTGGTGCCCATTTTTAAGAACAAGGGAGACGTGCAGAGTTGCAGCAACTACAGAGGGATAAAGTTGATGAGCCATACGATGAAGTTATGGGAAAGAATAGTGGAAGCGAGACTAAGGGCAGAGGTCAGAATTTGTGAACAACAGTTTGGTTTCATGCCAAGAAAGAGCACCACAGATGCAATGTTTGCTTTGAGGATGTTAATAGAGAAGTACAGAGAAGGTCAAAGGGAGCTACATTGTGCCTTTGTGGATCTGGAAATAGCATATGACAGAGTGCCAAGAGAAGAACTGTGGTATTGCATGAGGAAGTCTGGAGTGGCAGAGAAGTATGTTACAGTGGTGCAGGACATGTATGAGAGATGTAAGACAGCGGTGAGGTGTGCTGTCGGTGTGACAGAAGAGTTCAAGGTGGAGGTGGGACTGCATCAAGGGTCAGCTCTGAGCCCCTTCTTGTTTACTATGGTGATGGACAGGCTGACAGACGAGGTGAGACAAGAATCTCCATGGACTATGATGTTTGCAGATGACATCGTGATCTGTAGTGAGAGCAGAGAACAAGTGCAGGAAAATCTAGAGAGGTGGAGGTATGCCCTGGAAGGGAGAGGAATGAAGGTTAGCCTCAGAAAATCAGAATACATGTGTGTGAATGAGAAGGACCCAGGAGGAACGGTGATATTACAGGGAGCAGAGATAACGAAGGTGGAGGATTTTAAGTACTTAGGCTCAACAATCCAGAGCAAAGGAGAGTGTGGAAAAGAGGTGAAGAAGCGTGTGCAGGCAGGCTGGTATGGTTGGAGAAAAGTGTCCGGTGTGATGTGCGATAGGAGAGTGTCAGCAAGACTGAAGGGAAAAGTGTACAAGACAGTGGTGAGGCCAGCGATGTTGTATGGATTAGAAACAGTGGCGCTGAAGAAAAGGCAGGAGGCAGAGCTGGAGGTAGCGGAGATGAAAATGTTGAGGTTCTCTCTGGGAGTAACGAGGATGGATAGGATCAGAAATGAGTATATCAGAGGGACAGCCCACGTAAGATGTTTTGGAGACAAAGCCAGAGAGGCTAGATTGAGATGGTTTGGACATGTACAGAGGAGGGATAGTGAGTATATTGGCAGTAGGATGCTGAGGTTGGAACTACCAGGCAGAAGGCCTCGAGGAAGACCAAAGAAGAGATTTATGGATGTGGTGAAGGAGGACATGAAGGTCGTTGGAGTCAGAAAAGAAGATGCAGAGAACAGGGTGAGGTGGAGACGGATGATTTGCTGTGGCGACCCCCTGAAGGGAGCAGCCGAAAGTAAAAGAAGAAGAAGAAGAAGAAGATCAATTGTGAATAATCGCCAAGGTCCTAAAGCAGCAAAGCAGACCCAGATCATCACACTTCCAACAGCATCTTTCACTGTTGGCACAATGCTCTTTATATCAAATGCAGTGTTGCTTTTGCACCAGATGTAATGGGATGCATTTCTCCCAAAAAGTTCCACTTTAGTTTCATCAGTTCTTCTTCTTCTTTTTTTCCTTTCGGCTGTTCCCTTCAGGGGTCTCCACAGCGAATCATCTGCCTCCATCTCACCCTATCCTCTGCATCTTCTCTTACACCAACTGCCTTCATGTCCTCCTTCACCACGTCCATGAATCGTCTCTTTGGTCTTCCTCTAGGCCTTCTGCCTGGTAGTTCCAACTTCGGCATCCTACTACCAATCTACTCACTATCCCTCCTCTGTACATGTCCATACCATCTCAATCTAGCCTCTGAGTTTGTCTCCAAAACATCTTACATGTGCTCATTCCTGATCCTATCCATACTCGTTTCTCCCAAAGAGAACCTCAACATTTTCATCTCTGCCCTCTCCGGCTCTGCCTCCTGTCTTTTCCCTAGGGCCACTGTTTCGAAACCATACAACATCGCGGCCTCAACATCGTCTTCTACACTTTTCCTTTGATTCTTGCTGATATCTTCCAATCACACATCACACCGGACACTTTTCTCCAACCATTCCAACCAGCCTGCACATGCTTCTTCACCTCTTTTCCACACTCTCCATTGCTCTGGATTGTTGAGCCTAAGAACTTAAAATCCCCCACCTTCCTTATCTCTGCTCCTTTGTAACCTCACTGTTCCTTTTGGGTCCTTGTCATTCATACACATGTATTCTGTCTTACTGAGGCTAACCTTCATTCCCCTCCTTTCCAGGGCATACCTCCACCTCTCTAGATTTTCCTCCACTTGTTCTCTGCTCTCACTGCAGATCACAATGTCATCTGCAAACATCATAGTCCTTGGAGATTCTTGTCTCACCTCGTCTGTCAGCCTGTCCATCACCATAGCAAACAAGAAGGGGCTCAGAGCTGACCCTTGATGCAGTCCCACCTCCACCTTGAACTCTTCGGTCACACCAACAGCACAACTCACCACTATCTTACATCTCTTATACATGTCCTGCACCACTCTAACATACTTCTCTGCCACTCCAGACTTCCTCATGCAATACCACAGTTCCTCTCTCGGCACCCTGCAATATGCTTTCTCCAGATCCACAAAGGCACAATGCAGCTCCGTCTGACCTTCTCTGTACTTCTCTATCAACATCCTCAAGGCAAACACTGCTTCTGCGGTGCTCTTTCTTGGCATGAAACCAAACTGTTGTCCACAAATGCTAACCTCTGCCCTTCGTCTCACTTCCACTATTCTTTCCCATACCTTCATCGTATGGCTCATTAACTTTGTCCCTCTGTAGTTGCCACAACTCTGCACGTCTCCCTTGTTCTTAAAAATTAGCACCATCACACTTCTCCTCCATTCCTCTGGCATCCTCTCACTCTCTAAGACCTTGTTGAATGTTCTTGTCATGAAAGCTACTGCTACCTCTCCTAGACACTTCCATACCTCCACTGGTATGTCATCAGGACCAACTGCCTTTCCACTCTTCATCCTCTTCAATGCCCTCTTCACTTCACCCTTAGTAATCTTTGCTACTTCCTGGTCCTCAACAGTCACCTCTTCGACTCTTTTTCTCTCTCTCATTTTCCTCATTCATCAGCTCTTCAAAGTACTCTTTCCATGTTCCCAGCACACGTCTGTCATCAGTCAATACATTTCCCTCTCCGTCTTTAATCACTCTAACTTGCTGCACGTCCTTCCCATCTCTATTTCTTTGCTGTGCCAACCTGTATAAATCATTTTCTCCATCTTTACTCTCCAACCTAGCATATAAGTCATCATACGCCCTCTGTTTGGCCTTTGACACCGCTACCTTCACCTTACGCTGTGTCTCCCTGTACTCCTGTTTGCTCTCTTCAGTCCTCTCTATGTCCCATTTTTTCTTAGCTAACCTCTTCCTTTGTACACAGTCCTGCACTTCCTCATTCCTCTACCAAGTCTCCGTATCTACTCTCCGTTCAGATGACACACTAAGTACTCTACTATCTGTCTTCCTAATCACATTAGCTGGAGTTGTCCAGTCATCTGGAAGCACTTCCTGACTACCCAATGCCTGTTTCAACTCCTCCTTGAAGACAACATGACACTCTTCCTTTTTCAGTTTCCACCACTTTGTCTTCTGCTCTGCTTTTGCCTTCTTCACCTTCCTCACCATCAGCGTCATCCTGCACATCACCATCCTATGCTGTTTGGCAACATTGTCACCCGCTACTACTTTGCAGTCACTGACTTCCTTCAAATTACATCGCATACACAAGATGTGTCATGGTCTGTGCTGGCTGGAGACACTAACCTTTCCTCAGTTCATTGCAGGTGCGGGTGAGGGGCATGGCGGTCGCTGGTAGAGGAGTTTCGGAGCAGAATGCACCTGGTCCTTATCGGCAATCAGCGGCAGCCAGCTACAAATGGGAGCGGCATGCTTCCCTCCGCTGTCAGAAGATTGATTCCAGTGACTCTGTTCCTCGACGTTCTCTCTGATCCCTGGCCCGCGCTCATCTTGCTCCACGACCCCGCCCCCGCACCCTTCATCCTCGGTTTCGGCAGCAGCACCAGCGTTACTCCACGCGCACCGAGAACCATTCATCCCCACGCCAGCCAGGTATTTGGGCGCGATCGGCTCCTGCGCACATTTCCGCCACCAGTGCTCACTCGTTTTCAGCCAGCAGCCGCTCACATATGCCACAGATCAAGCAAGAACCACTTTCATCTTTTTTGAGCTCACTTATGGAGCAAGCCTCGTCCTGGGCACTGGCAGTCGCTACCCACACCCCGGAATTATGCTCCCAGGTCGAATGGTTCATGCAAGAAATGAAGAAGGTGTTTGATCATCCGGTGAAAGGTGAGGATGCGAGCTCCCAGCTCCTCCGAATCTGGCAAGGCGCACAGTCAGTGTCAGAATACGCCATCCGATTCCGGATTCTCGCCATCGAGAGCGGATGGAACGACCCCGCGCTTCGGGGGGCCTTCCTGCAAGGGCTCGACGAATGACTGAAAGATGAGCTTGCGGCCCGAGACGAGACGACCACGCTGCAGGGATTAATCGCCTTATCCACGAGATTGGACAACCGGCTGAGGGAGAGGGGGATAGATCCCGGAAGTGGACCCCACCTCGAACTCACTCGCCACTTCCTTCCCTGAGGGATAATAATGACCCAGAACCCATGCAGGTGTACCGCACCCAACTGACGGCCGAAGAGAGGCAACAGCGGCTGGATGACGGCCTCTGCATCTACTGCGCCGGTAAGGGCCATTACCTTGCCCAGTGCCCCATGCGGCAGAACTCGCCAGCAACGCGAGGATCCTCCGCGACCACCGGAAAGCGCCTACGAGTTCAAGGTATGCTACACTCTGCACAACACTTATCCTGTAGATGTATTCATTGACTCAGGCGCTGCCGCGAACTTTATCGATCCGGAGATGGTTGAGCTCCATGCGCTCCCCGTGGAGGAACTCGATACCCCCGAAGGAGGTGGTGGCCATAGATGGCCAACGCATCGCCTGCGTTACGCACAAGACCAGGCCAGTGAAGCTCATGTTATCCGGTAATCACCAAGAATACCTGGAACTATTTGTTCTCCCCGCCTTTCTCTCTCTTCTAGTGCTGGGATGGCCCTGATTGCAGACCCACAATCCCCACATAGACTGGTGCACCCTCACCACACGTGGCTGGAGCGACTACTGTCTGCAGAACTGCCTAATGGCGGCCGTCCCCTCCCAAGCATCACGAACCCCTGGTCGACTTGGCCGGCGTGCCTGAGGAATATCACGATCTGCAAGAAGTCATCAGCAAGGACTGGGCTCCCTCCTTGCCCCCGCATCGACCATATGACTGCACCATCAACCTACTCCCAGGTGCCACGCTCCCTTCCCAGCAACTCTACAACCTCTCTAAGCCGGAGAAAGATGCCATGGAGGCCTACATCAACGAGTCGCTGGCTGCATGTCTCATTCGGCCCTCATCCTCCCCGTTGGGACCGCCTTCTTCTTTTTCGAGAAGAAGGACAAGATCCTGAGACCCTGCTTTGACTACACAGGTTTGAACCAGATAACCGTGAAAAATAAATACCCGCTCCCCCTAATCGATTCAGCCTTCACCCCTCTCCATGATGTCACTGTCTTTTCCAACACTAACCTTTCCTCAGTTCATTGCAGGTGCAGATGCGGAGCGTGGCGGTCGTCGGTAGAGGAGTTTTGGAGCGGAGTGCACCTAGTCCTAATCGGCAATCAGCAGCAGCCAGCTATAAAAGGGATTGGCATGCTTCCCTCCGCTGTCAGAAGATTGATTCCAGTGACTCTGTTCCTCGACGTTCTCTCTGATCCCTGGCCGCGCTTCGTGCACGACCAGTTCCCGCCATTCTGCATTTTCTAGCGATTCCCAGTTCTGAACATTTAATAAATCGTTGAACCTTCCTTCGGTCTCCTGCATCCTTGGGTCCTATGCAAACACTCCTACCACGACAGATATAATCTACCTGTGTGCTCCTGCCTCCGCTTGTATATGTCACCCTATGCTCCTGTCTCTTCTGGAAGAAAGTATTTACCACAGCCATTTCCATCATTTTTGCAAAATCTACCAACATCTGTCCTGCATTCCTTTCCTGGATATCAAACCTGCCCATCACTTCCTCGTCCCCTCTGTTTTCTGCACCAACAAGTCCATTGAAGTCTGTACCAATGACCACTCTTTCACCTCTGGGGGGTATTCTACATCACTTCATCTAACTCACTCCAGAATCTCTCCTTCTCTTCTAGCTCACATCCTGCCTCTGGGGCATAAGCACTAACATTGAACATCATGCCTTCGATTTCTAACTTGAGACTCATCACTCTGTCGGACACTCTTTTCACTTCGAGAACATTCCTGACAAACTCCTCCTTCAAGATGACTCCTACTCCATTTCTCTTCCCATCCACACCATGAAAAAACAGCTTCAACCCTGCTCCTAAGCTTCTAGCCTTGCTACCTTTCCACCTGGTCTCCTGAACACACAGTATGTCCACCTTCCTCTTCTGCATGACATCAGCCAGCTCTCTACCTTTTCCTACTTTTTATAACATTCAAAGTCCCTACTCTCAGTCCTAGACTCATGCCTTTCCTCTTCTCTCTCGGACATGCCTAAAGACACACCTCCCGCCTCTCCTTCTTCAACGTCTTTGACCAACAGTTGTCTAATTTCCAACAACACCCTGTTGGTTAACAGCACTGATGGCAGTTGTTGTTAACCCGAGCCTTGACTGATCTGGTATGAAATTTTTTGGTGTGACTCACATATTTTATTTGGCATTTGTTTAACAGCGGATGCCCTTCCTGACGCAACCCTCTGCATTTATCTGGGCTTGGGACCGGCGTGAGGGAGAGACACTGGCTTGTGCCCCTCCCTCACAGCTGCATTTTTAGTTTCATCAGTTCTGAGGACATTATCCCAAAAGCTTGAGGACGATCAAGATGATTCTTGGCAAAAGTGAGTCATGCCTTGATCTTCTTTTTTCCAACTCTTCCATGGATGCTATTTTTGCCTCGTGTCTTTCTGATGGTGGAGTCATGAACATTGACATTAACTGAGGCATGGAAGGCTTGCAGTTGTTTCGAAGTGGTTTTTGGATCCTTTGTGACTTCTCCAGTTAATCTGCGCCATGCACTTGGAGTAATTTGGTCGGCCACTCCTGGGAAGGGTCACCACTGTCCCATGCCTTCTCCATATAAGGATAATGGATCTGACAGTGGTCCGCTGGAGTCACAAAGATTTACCAATGACTTTGTATCCTTTCCCAAACTGAGACATCTATTATAATCTTTTTTGTTTGCTTTTGAAGCTCACTGGATTGCAGCATGATGTATGTTCAGTATGGGCTACCTCACCTTGTCAGACAGGTTTTATGTTAGGGATCTCCTGATTGGAAATGTCTGGCAGCAATCAGACCTGGGTGTGGCCCTGAAATTGAACTCAGTTTTCCCCAATAATCCGATTAATCACAATTCCCTCTCCTTTTAACGGTTGGGGGGGGGGGGGGGGGATAACTTTTCCTCAGAGGTTCATGTAGGTTTGGATAGGATTTTTCTCTTGACAAATAAAATCACAACAGGAAAACTGCATTTTTTTAAATATTTGGGTTATCTTTGAGTAATATTTAAATTTGCCTGATGATCTGAAAAAGTTAAGTGTGACAAAGGTGCAAAAAAGTAAAAACCAGTAGGGGGCAAAAACTTTGGCACAGCACTGTATATATAGTGTATGTATATTATATATATATATATATACACACACCGGGGTTCCCTCCTGGAGCCAGGCCCAGGGGAGGGGCTCGAAGGCGAGCGCCTGGTGGTCGGGCTTATGCTCATGGAGCCTGGCCGGGCCTAGCCTGAAAAGGAGACATGGGTCCGCCCTCCCATGGACCCACCGGGTCGGGTGCAAAGTGAGTTGGGTGGCAGCCAAAGGCATGGGTTCTGTTGGACCGATCCTCGGCTACTTCCTCTGACCCTCGGGACATGGAATGTCACCTCTCTGGCGGGAAAGGAGCCTTATTTGGTGCATGAGGTAGAGAGATGCCAACTAGATATAGTCGGGCTCACCTCAACGCATAGCGAGAGAGGCTGGACCTTCTTCTATTCTGGAGTTGCGCTCATGGGGAGAGGCGGCGAGCCGGTGTGGGTATTCTTGTTGCTCCCCCGTCTCGGTGCCCTAATGTTGGGGTTCTCCCGGGTTGATGAAAGGGTAGCTTTCCTCTGTCTTCGGGCGGGGGGACGGGTCCTGACTGTTATTTGTGCTTATGCACCAAATGACGGTTCAGAGTACCCACCCTTTTTGGAGTCTTTGGGGGGGGGGTGTTGGAGAACGCTCCCTCGGGAGACTCGTTGTCTTGGGAGACTTCAACCCCCATGTGGGCAACGATAGTGTGACCTGGAAGGGTGTGATCGGTAGGTACGGCCTCTCCAGTCTGAATCCAAATGGTGTTTCGTTGTTGGACTTCTGTGCTCGTCACAGTTTGTCTATCACGAACACCATGTTCGAACATATGGGTGTCCACAAGTGCACTTGGCACCAGGACACCCGAGGTCACAGTTCGATGATTGACTTTGTAGTCGTGTCATCGGACTTGCGACCATATATTCTGGACACTCGGGTGAAGAGAGGAGCTGAGCTGTCTACTGATCACTACCTGGTGGTGAGTTGGCTTCGGTGGTGGGGAAGGTTGCCTTCCAGACCTGGCAGGCCCAAGCGTGTAATCAGGGTCTGCTGGGAACGTTTGGCGGAGTCCCCTGTCCGAGAGGCATTTAACTCCCACCTCCGACAGAGCTACAACCACGTCCTGGAGGAGGCGGGGGACATGGAATCCGAATGGGCCATGTTTCGTGCCTCCATTGCTGAGGCGGCAGCCCATAGCTGTGGCCGAAAGGTCGTCAGTGCTTGTCGTGGCGGTAATCCCCGAACCCGGTGGTGGACAACTGCGGTGAAGGGGGCCATCCAGCTGAAGAAGGAGGCCTATTGGGTTTTATTAGCCTGTGGGACTCCCAAGGCAGCAAACGGGTACCGGCAGGCCAAAAGTGCTGCAGCCGAGGCTGTTGCAGATGCAAAATCTCGCGCGTGGGAGGAGTTCGGTGAGGGCCAAGAGAGTGATTATCGGTTGGCCTCAAAAAGGTTCTGGACCACCATCTGACACCTCAGGAGGGGGAAGCAGTTCTTCACAAACACTGTTTACAGTGGAGGTGGGGAGCTGCTTACCTTGACTGTGGATGTCGTCGAGAGGTGGAGGGAATACTTTGAGGACCTCCTCAATCCCACCAACACGCCCTCCATGGAAGAAGAAGACCCTGGGGGTTTGGGTGAGGGTCTGCCCATCACTGGAGTGGAGGTCACTGAGGTTGTCAAAAAGCTCCTCGGTTTTCGAGCTCCGGGGTTGTACGAGATCCACCCGGAATATCTCAGGGCTCTGGATGTTGTAGGACTGTCTTGGTTGACACGTCTCTGCAACATCGCGTGGTCATCAGGGGCTATACCTCTGGATTGGCAAACTGGGGTGGTGGTCCCAATTTTTAAGAAGGGGGACCGCAGGGTGTGTTCCAATTGTTGGGGAATTACACTCCTCAGCCTACCTGGAAAAGTCTATGCAGGTTTACTAGAGAGGAGGATCCGACCGATAGTCGAACCTCGGATTCAGGAGGAACAATGTGGTTTTCATCCTAGCTGTAGCACTCTTGACCAACTCTATACGCTTCACAGAATTCTGAAGGGAGCATGGGAGTTTGCCCAATCTGTCCACATGTGCTTTGTAGATTTGGAGAAGGCTTTCGACCGTGTCCCTCGAACGATCCCGTGGGGCGTGCTCCGAGAGTACGGCGTTCCGGACCCGTTGCTACGAGCTATTTGGTCGCTGTATCACCGGAGCCAAAGTTTGGTCCATATTGGTAACAGCAGGTCAGATTCGTTTCCAGTGGGTGTTGGAGTCCGCCAAGGCTGTCCTTTGTCACCGATTCTGTTCATAATTTTTATGGACAGAATTTCTCGGCGCAGTCGAGGGGATGAGGGGTTCTGGTTTGGTGGCCATCAGATATCGTCTCTGCTTTTGGCGGATGATGTTGTCCTTTTGGCTTCATCAAATCGGGACCTCCAGCTCTCATTGGAGCTATTCGCAGGCGAGTGCGAAGCAGCCGGGATGAAGATCAGTACCTCCAAGTCCGAGGCCATGGTTCTCAGTCGGACAATGGTGGAATGCACCCTCCGGGTCGGGAATGAGGTCCTGCCCCAAGTGGAGGAGTTTAAGTATCTTGGGGTCTTGTTTACAAGTGAGGGAAGGATGGAGCGAGAGATCGACAGACTGATCGCTGCAGCCTCTGCTGTTAAGCGGTGCCTGTACCGGTCCGTTGTGGTGAAGAAGGAGCTGAGCCGCAAGGCGAAGCTCTCAATTTACCAGTCGATCTGCATTCCAACCCTCACCTATGGTCACGAGCTTTGGGTAATGACCGAAAGAACAAGATCATGGATACAAGCGGCTGAAATGAGCTTCCTTCGCCGGGTGGCGGGGTTCTCCCTTAGAAATAAGGTGAGAAGCTCCACCATCCAGGGAGAGCTTGGAGTAGATCCGCTGCTCCTCCACATTGAGAGGGGCCAGGTGAGGTGGCTCGGGCATCTGGTCAGAATGCCCCCCCTGGACGCCTCCCTGTGTGGTGTTTCGGGCATGTCCAACCGGGAAGAGACCCCGGGGTCGACCTAGAACACGCTGGAGGGACTATGTTTCTCGGCTTGTCTGGGACCGCCTCGGTGTCCCCCCGGGAGAGTTGGAGGAAGTGGCTCGGGAGAGGGACGTCTGGACCTCTTTGCTTAGGTTGCTGCCCCCGTGACCCGACCCTGGACTAAGCGGAAGAAGATGATGATGATGATGATGAGGTTACTGCACAAAAAGGGTGACAAGGCGGACATCAAGAACTATCGACCAATCAGCCTCCTCCCAGTCATCTTCAAGACATTCTCTCAAATCCTCCTGAGAAGAATGACACGCACTCTCGACCTCCACCAACTGAGAGAACAGGCAGGATTCAGATCGGGATACTCCACCATCGATCATATCCAAGTCGTGAGCCAAATCCAAGAAAAGGCCAACGAGTACAACATCCCCCTAAGCCTTGCCTTCGTGGACTATGAGAAATCCTTCGATTCCATTGAATACACATCGACGTTCAATGCCCTAGCCAATCAAAGAGTAAATAACACCTACATCACCATCATCAGAGACCTTTACAAGGAAGCCACTGCCACCCTCAGGCTCCACAAGGATAGCGGTAACATTAGATTACAGAGAGAAGCTCGCCAAGGAGACAACATCTTTCCAAGACTCTTCACAGCCTGTCTCTAAGATGCAATTCTGAGCCAAATCAATTGGAAAGACCGTGGAATCAACATTGACGGAGAGTACCTCGCGCACTTGGAATTCGCTGACGACATCATACTACTTGCCCACACACCGCAGCAACTGGAGGAGATGCTCAACGACATCAACAACACCAGCAAGCCAGTTGGGCTGAACATGCATCTTGGTAAAACCAAAGTGATGTTCAACAAACACGTCACCCCCGCAGTGGTCACAGTTGACGGTAAGGCCATAGAGCAAGTAGACAGCTATGTCGACCTCGGCAAGACCATCACGCAACACAGGGACCTCCTGGCAAAAATCAAGCATCGGATTACTCTCAGTTGGGCAGCATTCGGCAAGTTTGAGTCCATCATGAAAGGCAGAAAGGCCAGCATGAGAGTCAAATGGAAGATACATGACGAATATATTCTGCCGGTCATGACATATGGAAGTGAAACATGGGCTCTCAACAACACAATGAAGGAAATACTCAGAGTGGCACAGAGGAAAATCAAACGCCTCATGCTGAATGTCTCTCTAAAGGATAGAAAGCCCAACACATGGATCAGAGAGCAAACAGGAGTGAGGGATATCGTGCACACCATCAACAACAGCAAGCACAGATGGGCAGGCCATGTGGCCCGATTCTCCGACAACCGTTGGACAAGCAGAGCAACAGAGTGGACTATGCAGCATACTACTTTTTATTATTTGCTTTGAAATCGTATGCGTTATTCATTTCTTCATCTCAGACGTTTTACGATTTGCCAGGATACTTTTGTATTTACACAAAATAAACTGAGAGTAGCAGATAAAACATTTCACCAGTGAATGCAAACCTTTCAAGTCATACTCCTTTATTTTATCTTGGGCTTTAATAATGTCATCATTCTGAAATTTACTTTCGAATACACACACACACACACACACACACACACACACACACACACACACACACACACACACACACACACACACACAAATAAAATTATTAAAATTCATTAAAATAATTAAAAACACTATATTGTAATGACATTTTAAATAAAAATGGTAATGATAGATATTTACAATCAGACCTTTGACGGTTGACTGGGACTACCTGTCTTTAAACTCTATACAGTACTTATACAAATGCTAGTATGTGCAGACAACAGCTCTGTGGTGTATTTCCTGAGACATATGAACTCTAATAGAAAAAAGAGCATTAAAATCAGAAGTATTTCCTGAACAAAGGGAGAGGTCACCTGTCTGCTGTAAATAGAACCTTTGTCTTGTTAAGTCCATTTTTATACCCCATTATCAAATTAAAGTGGTTGTAATTACATTTATATTTTAATGACTTTCACCTCTGGAAACTTGTCTGCAGTGTGGAAATGGTCTAATTTCATTACTTTATCATTTTGTAAATTGGAAGAGATGAGATTTCCTTTCGGCTCTTTCCCTTTATCAGGGGTCGCCACAGTGAATAATTCGCACATTTGATTTGGCATCGGTTTTTACGTCGGATGCCCTTCCTGACACAACCCTTTTAGCAAGGGACAGACTCACGCTGACGGCTTTGCAGCCTACTTTTTACGAAAGTCAACAATGGGTCTTTTACATGCCTCTCAGCATAGACAGTGAAAGACATGGCCTGCCTTTGGTAACCCAGTCAGCTGCACTGGGGGATTTTGTAAATTGGAAAACGTTGTTCATATATATATATTTTTTAAACTTGTGTATTTCAAGGATGAGGGGCCTCAGGAGAGCTAAATAATGTTCATCATTGATGGTCAATTTGTAAAATCACAACTACAACTAGTGCATTTTTGACAAGCCCTTCCAGGACCTTGAATTAATTGCAGAATAAGCAGGCTTATGGAAATACTATACCACTGAGAGTTAATTCGCTTTTGCTGATGATGTCTTATTATAGGAAGAATGCTTGTGGAAGAATAAAGTTTTTTGATGATGTTTTTTTTTTTTTTTTTGGCAGCAGGAACTGTAATGGCAAAAGGCTAAGTGTCCAGAAAAGAGGAATTGACAGTGGATATAACACAAGAGCTCTTAATATGGTAATGATACACCAATATAATGATAGGCAGAGCTTGAAGAAAATAATACATCAGGATCTGGGAATCTTTGCGATAGATCTTCAATTTTATTTTATTTTCCAAACTTTTGGCTTACTTTGGGTATATCAAAGTACACTGACAAATGCAGGACACAAGGATGTTGCTACTCATTGGAATTAAAAATGCCCCATGGCAAAACATAAGCTTGTGAAATACAACCAGTATGAGTATAAGATCATTGAACCATACCTGAGATTACCATGACCATTACATGGACACATAGGTGGTTTTTGGGATAATCTGATCAAAAAAAAATTATAAGCAAAAGAAATATGCAAACATATGCACAAAGTGAACATATATGCTACATACATCACAGCCATCATGTATAGAGCCAATACTTGTCAGTTGCTGGCTCATGTACTTTTTTATCTCCAGAAAAATTGACAGTAAGCAGGCCATGTGTTCTCACTGATGCATTCACAGTTGCAACAATTCAAGTAACCCATAGTTAGTTTTACTATGAACGAACGTTCTGTGAATAGAAACCAAAACCTCCTGGAAGGCAAGGTAGTACCTTAGGTCTTCGGTATTCTGACAGAAGTGCATAGAAAATATATGAGATGATGCTGGTGGACCACCAAGAAATACATTGACCAGTAATCAAGCATACACTTGAATGTTCATGATTGATGTGATTGATGACTGCATCACAACGATTGTAAAATACCCTCCACTAACAAAGAGACTGTTTCGCATTCATTTCTTATGATTCTCCTGCAAACCATGCTAAATATTGTTTGCAAAAGGTTGTTCTGAAGATTAGAAAGACAAACCTCATGCAAGTTTGTGCTAAAATTTTGAAACAAATTGAAGAATTCTTGAAAAATATTGTCAAGCCGTGTTAAATGGATTTTTCCTGTATTACCCAGACACAAATGGTAGGCAAACCCAGAAGGCCTAGACGAAGACCAAAGAGGAGATTTATGGATGTGGTGAAGGAGTACATGAAGGTAGTTTGTGTAAGACAAGAAGATGAAGAGTATAGGGTGAGATGAAGGCAGATGATGCACTGTAGTGACCCCTGAAGGGAACCGCCAAAAGGAAAAGAAGAAGAAGAAGAAGATGCACATTCTGCAGATTCTACAATTATTAATTATTTGTTCCTAGTGCAACCATCCCATGTGTTTAATTAACCAATGGCCTGAGTAAAAACCCATCACAGTCAGTCCAAATAGACAGGACAGGCACAGTTTTTCTCTGTAGCACTAAAAATGCAGCAGATTATTTATAGAAAGGTCAGACTGATAATTTTTAGTCCAGAAGAGATGATCCTAGCTCAATTCTATGGCATGAAGTACTGACATTGAGTACTTCAATCTCTGGTCAAAGCCTTATTTAAGTGATCTGTAGGAAGACAGGACATTCAGCAAAAGAAATAAACCTAGATGCATTCTTGAATTGACAAAGTAGTCAAATTCACCTTATTTATAGAACATTTGGGTTTTTTTTTTTTTATTTCTCTGGATAGCCCAAAAGGACAGCTCTCATTTCAAAATGACTTTGATCTATTCTGAGAGAGAGGGGGAGAGAGAGAGAGAGAGAGAGAGAGAGAACAATTAGACTCGTAATCTGAGATGAAGTGCAGTATTGTGCTCCATGAGGGCATACTTGACTAGATGGAAGATGCTGACTTGAATTGGAAGACATGCTTGAAAGAGCTTAGGTGCTTTGAATTCTACTGGAATATATGGGCAATTTTTAATGAAGTACCTTTTTCTGACAAGAATGTCTGACCCAGTTTGAAATTGATTGGTTATAGCACAAAGTCATCACTTTATTGGTTGGAGAATTACTAAAGTGCACCTTTAATTCAAGCAAAGTATTTGTCTTTTTGTACACAAGATAAGAGGATAAGGATAATTTATAAATTAATTATTGATAAAGAGCAACACAAAATGTCTGCATAATGAAGGGTTTAATACTAAATATCACTTTTGTATTGTTAACACATATAAAAACACTAGTTTATATCTCTTGCTTAATAAATAAATAACTTTGGTTTATTAAATCAGCTTAGGTCCATAAACTGGGGCAGCACAGTGGTGTAGTGGTTATTACAGGGGTCGAGAACCCTTTTGACTAAGCGAGCCAAAAAAAGAGAGACATATTTTCAAATCTAATCCTCTGAGAAAATTTCCTAAATTTTCGTCCGCTTTTTATGAAAACAACCTCTTTTTACGAAAAGCAACAAAAGTGCCATTCAAAAATTCAAACGCACCATTCAAACATTCAAACAATGCATGAGTTGCTCTCTCATTGGCTGTCCCCCAACATCCCGCCCTGCTGGCATCCCATTGGCTAGAAGGAAGCTGAACTGTACCCATACTTCCTGTTTGTTCGTGAAGGAGAGTTGAAAATGACTGTTGGTTCGCGAGTTTTTTTGAGACTGATCATTGCAGCGTAATATTTCGTTATACATCATGGACCCCAAAAAAGTGATTCCCAGTGACACCAAAAACAAGAAGTGGGCTCCATTATCAATTGAAGTGAAGCAGGAGATAAAAAAAAATACGAAAGTGGGATGCGGTTGAGCGAAATCGCAAATGAGTATGGTCGAAACCCCTCTACAATCGGGACGATATTGAAGCAGAAGGAGACCTTAAAAGCGGAGACACAGTGACGGAGGCAATTATTTCGGAGCGATATTGAAGCAGAAGGAGGCATTAAAAGAGGAGATACAGTGGCAGTGGCGATTATTTCGTAAAAAGCAACCACCATATTTAAGTACCTCGTAAAGGAGGGTGGGGGTGAGAGTTCTTCAGACCAGCAATGCCCGGACGTTAAAGCGTCGCATGGGTGGTTCGAGAGATTTGAAAAAAAGGTAAATAATTTTCTTTTACTTTTAACACATATTTCATCCAAAATTGGTGTACTTTTATAATTTTTAAAGGGTTTATGGGATAGTCTTGGGAGCCTTGGAATGAATCATGCGTTTTACATGTAAAATGTACCTCTACTTACGAAAACTCCAGGTTACGAAAAAGGCACTGGAACGGATTCATTTCGTAAGTCGAGGGCCGACTTCTTTTCTTTTTGGCTGTTCCCTTCAGGGGTCGCCACAGCGAATGATCTGCCTCCATCTCACCCTATCCTCTGCATCTTCCACTCTTACTCCAACTACTTTCAGGTCCTCCTTCACCACATCCATATATCTTCTCTTTGGCCTTCCTCTAGACCTTCTGCCTGGTAGTTCCAACCTCAGCATCCTACTACAAATAGACTCACTATCGCTCCTCTGTACATGGCCAAACCATCTTAATCTAGCCTCTCTGACTTTGTCTCCAAAACATCTTACATGTGCTGTCCCTATGATGTACTCATTCCTGATCCTATCCATCCTCATTACTCCCAAAGAGAACCTCAACATTTTCATCTCTGCGACCTGCAGCTCTGCCTCCTGTCTTTTCCTCAGTGCCACGGTTTCTAAACCATACAACATCACTGGCCTCAATACCATCTTGTACAATTTTCCTTTGATTTTTGCCGATACCTTCCTATCACACATCACACTAAACACTTTTCTCCAACCATTCCAACCTGCCTGCACACGCTTCTGCACCTCTTTTCCACACTCTCCAATTGCTCTGGATTGTTGAGCCTAAGTACTTAAAATCCTCCACCTTCATTATCTCTGCTCCCTGTAACCTCACTGTTCCTCTTGGGTCCTTTTCGTTCACACACATATTCTGTCTTACTGAGGCTACCCTTCATTCCTCTCCTTTCTAAGGCTTACCTCCACCTCTCTAGTCATCAGTCAATACATTTTCCTCTCTGTCCTTAATCACTCTAACTTGCTGCACATCCTTCCCATCTCTATTTCTCTGCTGTGCCAACCTATATAAATAATTTTCTCCCTCCTTACTGTCCAACCTAGCATACAAGTCATCATGCGCCCTGTTTGGCCCTTGACGCCGCTACCTTCGCCTTGTGCTGTGTCTCCCTGTGCTCCTGGTTACTCCCTTGGGTCCTCTCAATGTCCCACTTCTTAGCTAATCTCTTTCTTTGTACACACTCCTGCACTTCCTCAACCACCACCAAGTCTCCTTATCAACTCTCCTTGCAGATGACACACCAAGTATTCACCGACCTGTCTCCCTGATCACATTAGCTGTCGTTGTCCAGTCATCTGGAAGCACGTCCTGACCAAGCAAAGCCTGCTTCAACTCCTCCTTGTAGACAAAACGACCCTCTTCCTTTTTCAGCTTCCACCACTTGGTCTTCTGTTTTGCCTTTGTCTTCTTCGCCTTCCTCACCATCAAAGTCATCCTGCACACCAGTGTTGCTGTTTGGCAACACTCTCACCCACTACTACTTTGCAGTCACTGACTTCCTCCAAATTACATTGCCTACACAAGATGTAGTCTACCTGTGTGCTCCTACCTTCGTTTTTGTAAGTCACCCTGTGCTCCTGTCTCTTCTGGTAGAAAGTATTCACCACAGCCATTTCCATCCTTTTTGCAAAATCTATCAACATCTGTTCTTCTGCGTTCCTATCCTGGATACCAAACCTGCCCATCACTTCCTCGTTCCCTCTGTTGCCTGCACCAACATGTCCATTGAAGTCTGCACCAATGACCACGCTTTTACCTCTGGGGGTATTCTGCATCACTTCATCTAACTCACTCCAGAATCTCTCCTTGTCTTCTAGCACACATCCTGTCTGTGGGGCATAAGCACTAACAACATTGAACATCACACCTTCAATGTCTAACTTGAGACTCATCACTCTGTCTGACACACTTTTCACTTCTCGAATATTCCTGACAAACCCCTCCTTCAAGATGACTCCTACTCCATTTCTCTTCCACCAACACCATGATAAAACAGCTGAAACCCTGCTCTTAAGCTTCTCGCCCTGCTACCTTTCCACCTGGTCACCTGGACAGACAGTATGTCCACCTTCCTCCTCTGCATCATGTCAACCAGCTCCTTTTTCCTCTCATAGTTCCAACATTCAAAGTCCCTACTCTCAGTCCTAGACTCATGCCTTTCCTCTTCTCTCTCTGCCTATGGACATGCCTTCCGCCTCTCCTTCTTCAACCAACAGTAGTCCAATTTCCACCAGCACCCTATTGGTTAACAGCACTGATGGTGGTCGTTGTTAACCCGGGCCTCGACCGATCCGGTATGAAATTCGTAATTTTGGTCGTTCGCATCACAATTTTGGCTAAAGTTTTACGCTGGATGCCCTTCCTGTCGCAAGACTCTGCACTTATCCGGGCTTGGTGACCGATGTGAGGGTAAACTCTGGCTTGTGCCCACCCTCATGGCTGCAATATATATATATATATATATATACAGTAAAACCTCCGCTGACGAACGCTTAAGCTCACGAACTTTTCGCCTCAAGAACATTAAATTTGCGAGCATATAGTCTCTGCTGACGAACTAGTTTTCGGTGGACGAATCAAACCACGCGGCCGAACAGCGCCACGGTGGCAGCCACGAGAAGCTGACGCACGCTCACGGCGTCACAGTTCGTCACCCCCTTTCTTTGAATGCGGAAGTGGTTTGTGTTTGATAGACATTTTGGACCATATTGAGTGTACTTTTGCTATTATGGGACCGAAAAAGACCCCACCACAGGCGGAGATCATTGAAAAACACGAACAAGGTGTGCGTTTGTGTGACTTTTACACACATACAGTTTATTTCTTTAATTACAATACAATAGCACATTTATTATACATAAAATAAGGTATATTTTTGTGTAGTTTTAAGGCTTATTTAGTAGAAAATTATGTTTTATGGGTACCTGGGAACGGATTATTCTCATTTTAATGGTTTCTCATGGGAAATAAATGTTCGGAAGACGAACTTTTCGCCTTACACACACTTTCTGGGAACCAATTATGTTCGTGAGCAGAGGTGTCACTGTATGTATATATATATATATATATATATATATATATATATATATATATATATATATATATATATATATATATATACACACACACACACACTAGTCCTTCTCAAAAAATTAGCATATTGTGATAAAGTTCATTATTTTCTGTAATGTACTGATAAAAATTAAACTTTCATATATTTTAGATTCATTGCACACCAACTGAAATATTTCAGGTCTTTTATTGTTTTAATACTCATGATTTTGGCATACAGCTCATGAAAACCAAAAATTCCTAGCTCAAAAAATTAGCATATCATAAAAAGGTACTCTAAACGAGCTATTAACCTAATTATCTGAATAAACGAACTAACTCTAAACACCTGCAAAAGATTCCTGAGGCTTTTAAAAACTCCCAGCCTGGTTCATTACTCAAATCCACAATCATGGGTAAGACTGTCGACCTGACTGCTGTCCAGAAGGCCATCATTGACACCCTCCAACAAGAGGGTAAGACAGAAAGCAATCTCTGAGCGAATAGGTTGTTCCCAGAGTGCTGTATCAAGGCACCTCAGTGGAACGTCTGTGGGAAGGAAAAAGTATGGCAAGAAACGCTGCACAACCAGAAGAGGTGACCTCACCCCAAGGAAGATTGTGGAGAAGGGCCGATACCAGACCTTGGGGGACCTGTGGAAGCAGTGGACTGGGCTACAGGTGCCGCATTCCCCAGGTCAAGCCACTTTTGAACCAGAGACAGCGGAAGAAGCACCTGACCTGGGCAACAGAGAAGCAGCACTGGACTGTTGCTCAGTGGTCCAAAGTACTTTTTTCGGATGAAAGCAAATTTTGCATGTCATTCGGAAATCAAGGTGCCAGAGTCTGGAGGAAGACTGGGGAGAAGGCAATGCCAACATGCCTGAAGTCCAGTGTCAAGTACCCACAATCAGTGATGGTCTGGGGTGCCATGTCAGCTGCTGGTGTTGGTCCACTGTGTTTTATCAAGGGCAGGGTCAATGCAGATAGCGATCAGGAGATTTTGGAGCACTTCATGCTTCCATCTGCTGAAAATCTTTATGGAGATGAAGATTTCATTTTTCAGCACGACCTGGCACCTGCTCACAGCGCCAAAACCACTGGTAAATGGTTTACTGACCATGGTATTACTGTGCTCAATTGGCCTGCCAACTCTCCTGACCTGAAGCCCATAGAGAATCTGTGGGATATTGTGAAGAGAAAGTTGAGAGACACCAGACCCAACACTGTGGATGAGCTTAAGGCTGCTATCGAAGCATCCTGAGCCTCCATAATACCTAAGCAGTGCCTCAGGCTGATTGCCTCCATGCCACGCCGCATTGAAGCAGTCATTTCTGCAAAAGGATTCCCGACCAAGTATTGAGTGCATAACTGAACATAATTATTTGAAGGTTGACTTTTTTGTATTAAAAATACTTTTTTTATTGGTTGGATGAAATATGCTAATTGTTTGAGATAGGGATTTTTGGTTTTTCTTTTCTTTTTTGCGAAAATTATCAATATTAAAACAATAAAAGGCTTGAACTACTTCAGTTGTATGTAATGAATCTAAAATATATGAAAGTGTAATGTTTATCAGTACATGACAGAAAATAATGAACTTTATCACAATATGCTAATTTTTTCAGAAGGACGAGTATATATATGAGAAAATGGAGAGAGAGAGAGAGAGAGAGAGAGAGAGAGAGAGAGAGAGAGATGTGTGTGTGTGTGTGTGTGTGTGTGTGTGTGTGTGTGTGTGTGTGTATTTCTGCGTGTTTGACAAACTGTCCATTGCAGTCCACTCAACACTCTGGGGGTGTCAGTAATAACCCAGCTGTGCAAACAGCATGGGATGAGTTACCTAGCGAGATAGCTGAGGCTACTTTCTGTATCTTATTCATACAATACTATAAATAGAGCAGGACCTGGAGAGATTCTGGTGGATATTTTATGTGCCCATACTTGTAAAACAAGATTACGGCAGGTTGGGAGATAAACAATGGATAAGTGATAACAAGAGAATCATGCCAATATATATGAAAATCCTCTCAGATATTCATAAAATTTGTGACACACAATTTTAGGAAAATGAAATATTTAAGATTTATAACATGTAGGGAGAAATCATTTGTCTTATTAAAACAGTTTCCCAATATTTTGCCACACAACTGATGAACTCGCGCACCCCCCCACCCCCAGTTTTATATGTCGACATGACTCTCCCCATAGATTTCTCTTAGCTGGCAAATGATCTTTTAAAACCAGTTTAAACCAGTCAGGGGAATGCTGTATCCTCTATTTCGTAATCCCTATGGACTCATTAAATTTCTATTGCCTGAAGTACAAACAGACATCTAAATGCTTTTCAAACTGTCAGTTTGGATATTTTAAGTTCTCTTAACGAGGACGGACACATGTAGGTCTTCTTTGTTTTACAAACTGTAAAAGAAACTAATTTGTTTTATAAAATAATAACATATGGCGAAGGATATCCTGACTCACTAATATAAACTATTATTCCATTTCTCATTTAAATACTCAATCTGGATTGATCAACTACATTACTCAGTAGTACTTTCTTTATAATGGACTGTTGCCATGACATGTTTATTAGTGACAGCAATAAAATAATTTTTAAACAAATATCATCACTTTTGAAATGATAGATACATACTGTCACTGTAAATGATAGATAGACACTGTCAGAGTGTGCCCAGAGCTAAAATAAGAAGTGAAGTTAATAAACCCACCATGGAAATTTTTAACAGGGGTGGAAAGAGAGGCAGAGAGAAAAGGAGAAGGCGAGAGAAACGAAGGTCTCCCGGAAGTTAAGTCGAGGAGGTATGATGAAACGGATGTTGCACTCGGCTTCACTGTGCTGCGCTAAGAAACGAGGAAAGACCGCTGTTTACCATGTCTGAAAACATTGGCAGTGGAGAGCATGAACCCAAATAAATTCAGGCGTCACTTAAAGACATCACACCCCGATCACGTGATGAGCTACTTGAGTTTTTTCAGCAAAAACGTGCCGAATATTACCAACAACCATCCCGTTTTTTGAATGCTACTCCAGCAAACCAGCGAGCTCCGTTAGCATCAGATAAGGTGGAGTACCTAACTGCTCAGTGCAGAAAACCCCACAGCAGAGGAACTGATCCTACTTGCAGCACACACAGTCTCCGTCATGCTAGATGACGTCACTGCTGCGGAAATAAGTCCAGGTCAAAGTTCAGCACTGAGCAGGAGCTGAGAGTTCAGTGTCGTTCCTTAAACCCTGGTTCGAAAAGCTGTGCACTGCGAAATGTGCATATTATAGCCATTAATCTGGACTTAATCATTTAGACAATGACAATAATAATAATAATAATAATAATAATAATAATAATGTGAACCACTCCACCGAAAGCAGGCTCTTGTGTCCAAAAATGAAAAATGAGCTTTTTACACAGTCAGATACAGGAGGCCCAAAGATGCAAAGTGCAACAAAAGTTTGTCAATACCTTGAAAACTGACCAAGCTGTGCGATTTCTTGTGTCAGCATTCAACTAAAAATCTTAAACACGTTTTAGAGAAAAATGAGCACAAAGATTGCCCTTCTACCAAGATCATTAGTCCTGAGCAACCAAACATTTTTATGCACCTCAGCCATATAAACTTTTAGAAAACATGTCTCGGAAAGCTTTTATGAAGAGATGATAAGAGAAATCATCCTCATTTTAATTTAACAGGCCCTTTTTAAACCCAACAGTCACCGTGGTAAGCCCCAAAAAATGCACAAAAAACGACTACAGTCGGCCCCCTACTCACGAAATTAATCCGTTCCAGAGCCTTTTTCATAATGCGGGAGTCTCGTAAGTAAGGGGCACATTTTACATGTTAAACGCCTGATTCGTTCCAAGGCTCCCAAGACTACCCCATAAACCCTTTAAAAATGATAAAAGTACATCAATTTTGTATGAAATATGTGTTAAAAGCAAAATAAAATAATTTATTAAACCATTTAAACATTATTAACATATTAAACCACTTTATTAAGATATTTATTAATTAAACCATTATTAAACATTTTTTTATTAACACACACACACACACACACACACACACACACACACACACACACACCTCTCTCTCTCTCTTTCACACACACACACACACACACACACACACACACACACACACACACACACACAATACAGCACACATTAAATGTCTATTGTATACACATTAGATGTTTATTGTGGTACTGCGGGCCACACCCACAAGCAGGATAACAAAGCATTTTAAGACATGGAATTCAAAGCACATGCCCTGCTTGACAGATCGGAGGTCCAAACTCAACTTTAACTTGATTCCTTGAGGGATCGGAGGTCCACATTTACTAAACATTTACTGCATTAAACAACTTAAAAAACTAAACTAAAAACTAAAGAGTTAAGCCTCCTTCTGTCTCTACCTCTCTCTCTCTCTCTCTCTCTCTCACACACACACACACACACACACACACACACACACACACACACACACATGCACGCACACACACACACACACACACTCTCTCGCTCGCTCTCTCTCTCTCTCTCTCCTTCTGGTTCAATATCATCCCAATTGTAGAGGGGTTTCAGCAATAACAAAATATAACGCTGCATGATCAATCTCAAAACAAACCAACAGTCAACTCTCCTTCACGCATGTGACAAACAGGAAGTATGGTACAGGAAGTATGTGTCACGTTCGCTGCGTCATCCCTCCTAGCCAATGGGAGGCCAGCAGGGCAGAATGTTGGGAGACAGCCAATGAGAGAGCAACTTGCGCATCATGTGAAATTTTGATTGGCTCATCTGGCGCTTTTTGTAAGAGGAGATCCCAGCGACGAAAACTTAGGAAAATGTTTTTCGTAACCCAGAATTTTCATACCCAGGGGGTTTTGTAAGTAGGGGGCCGACTGTATTTTTTTTTTTTCATTTCTGTTTATTCTAATAAGATTAGTATGTATCGTTTCAACCATTATATAAAGGTTCAAATGCCTTCAAATGACACTGATTGAAAAAAAAAAAAAAAAAAAACACTGTCAGGTTAAAACAATCACACTGAAATTAAGAAAAAAAAAAAAAAAATTATATATATATATATATATAAGAAAACTATATCACAAAACTATCTGATCCCTTTATACAAGTAAGCTTCATCAACTCGGCCCTCAATATTTATCATCTTAATTTATATTCTCACCACCAACGCAACTCATGTACACTTTCATTAACAGATGCCTCTTCTTTAGCAACATCAAAATCAAAATCTTCATCAACACAGCTGGCATCATCATCATCATCAGTTTGTTCATCTGTAAAAGGAATGAAACATTTAAGTATTTTTCAGGTCTTGACCAATTTTTGTACAAAACTAAACAACCCACGATCCGGTATGTCCAGTCCAGACAAGATTACACACAAATCAAATAATAAAAAAAAATCCATAATCAAAGGTTGCATGCAGAGAAAAATACTCACCGGAGAAACAATCTTCAAGAACACTAAGCATTCCGGCATCTTCAAAGCCTAATTTAACATCTATACTAATGCTTTTTTTATACTTTCCTTTTCCATAAATTATGTGTATTTCACAATCTTATAAAGAAACTTAATGACTGTTATTGAAGAGAAAGTTGGAGATAAATACAGTAAACCATAAGCAGGAAGTAAACCAGAAGTTAACGTGTGATGGGCACTGCGCATGTGCAAGTCCGAGCTGACCAATCAATGTGCTCGTTTCAGATCTTCCTTAGCAACTAGCGTGCATTGTTTAAGAGCATATCGTCTTCATAACCTTTATTTTAGTCACTGAAACGGCATTTTAATGTCAAAACAGTATCCAAAATGGACAGACTACTTCACGGCCGTTCTTCTGGTGTGTCTTGAACCGAACTCGATGAATAATTGCAAAGAAAACCAGTAAGCTTGCTACTGTTTTTATCTAGTTTTATGAGGGTACTCGCCAGAAAAATGGAAAAAAGAATACATTTTTAGTGAGTTTTAGTCAATTTCATGTGAGCAAGTGATAGTTGAATACTTGCTTTAATAGTTTATGCAAAAATCTGAATTTCGATAAAAATGGATCATTTTTACTTTTCTGTCCTTTATCTCAAAAGTGTTCTTTGCGACAAGCGCCTACTTTCGGTGGAGTGCCTCACAAATAATAAACATTGTTTTATTCATTTTTGTTTTGTAGGTTAAAGTGTTTTATATTTGTGCTCCTGAGTTAATATTGTTGATCAATTTGAATGTATTATTAATTGATTTTATTTAATTTTATTTTTCAGTATCAAATGGTTCAAATTGGTGGTCAAAAATGTTTACAGTTCAAATAAGGATACTTTTTTATTTCAGGCAAATTGACGCACTTTAAATCTTATTGTTTAAAGACTAAAAATTTGTTAATAAAGTTATTCTTTGTTGGAAGTTTATCTATATTTCTTCATGTTTTTGTATTCCATCATGATAATAAGGACCTATTATGTTAATGAGGATACAGTGTTATGCAGAAGATTACTTATAACAATTTTTTAGACAAATAACACTAGTTATATGGGGGGGTGTCCTCTTCCTAGTGGGGCGTGACAGAAAATAATTGAGAAGCACTGCCCTAGTTGAATATGAATGCAAATGATTATGTGCTGGCCATGCAGTGGATCAGCGAACTGTTTAGCCTAGATGAGTAGGCTCCAGCATTCCTGTGTTCCGCTAAAGGATAAAATGGTTCAGAAATTGACAGAACATGATGTTGTTTGGAGTCCAATATAGAATGTATACATTTTTTCAATAAAAAAAAAAAAAAAAAAAAAAAAAAAAAAAAAAAAAACTGATACCAAACACAGTGAACTTTTAAAAAATCAGAAATTAAAAAAATCTGTTTGAATTATATGATTTGGTTTATTCTAAAAAAGAAACTTGGGTTTACATAACACATTCCTAAAAATTTATAAACAATTTAGAAAGCAATAAGGAGACATTTTATGTTTATCACCCTGAAACCTGCTTGGATATTTTTGTAATGGATGCTGTTTTAGAGCTAAATAAAAAAGTTGAGAGACGAGGAATCAGTGACCATTATAAGTTTACTGCAAGAAGTAAGAGTGCAAGAGGGTTTTTATCCTTTTATACAGGATTCTTTTTTAGTATAAGCATATCCATAAAATATCTAAACTAAAATCTAAACTAAATTGTTCTATTTCATATCTGAATAGAGGGGATCACACACATACACCCACACACACACATACACATTTCTTTCTTTCTTTCGGCCTTTTCCCTTTACTCGGGAGTCGCCACAGCGAATCATCTGATTCGCACATTTGATTTGGCAGAGGTTTTTACGCCGGATGCCCTTCCTGTCAGACAGAAACATGCTGACGGCTTTGCAGCTACTCTTTACGAAAGTCAGCAATTTTACATGCCTCTCACCATAGACAGTGAGAGACATGGCCCGCCTTTGATAACCCAGTTAGCCGCACTGGGGGGACAGTGACAACTCTGTGGGGACTCGCACACATTATTTATATATATATATATATATATACACATACACACACACACACACACACAATAGGCCCTCATTATTCGCGGTGGTTCGGTTCCAGACCCCCCCCCCACCATGGAATCAAGATAATCCGTGAGTTCTGTACCCGGAAGTAAAACCCCATGTATTATATTACATGCACGAATGATCAACCGGAAGTAAAATAAAATGTATCTATTACATGCGTTAAAATATGCTTCTTAAACACATTCTGTAGACAGTCTTACTCATTAATACAGTAATAATGTAGTAAAATGTAGTAATGATTCAGAAAAACTTTTACATTTTGTACTCTGATATTTATTAATAAAATATATACACATTACACAGCAGATACGTATATATACACTTCTGATCTTTCAAGTGAGCAAGTGCTCAAGTGCACTTACTCGAAAGATCGGAAGTTCGGATAAGCTGCGCTTCAGTCTCACAAGCTCCGTGTGTCACTTGCAATGAACACCTCACAATCAAAGGATAAGGACTTAAGCAGCACGCTTTAATTGAGGTGAGTGTGCGGTTTGTGTTTATAGGGAGTAGATGAGAAAAATTAATTCAGGTGTGAACTGCATTCAGCCTGAGCAGCTCAGCCACACCCCTCATAAAATCCTATCCAAACCTACAGGAACCTCTGTGAAAAAGTAATTGCCCCCTTTGTTAAAAGGTGAGGTAATGGTGAGTAATCTTATTCTTGGGGAAAACTGAGTTCAATTTCATGGCCACACCCAGGCCTGATTGATGCAAGACGTTTCCAATCAGGAGATCCCTAACATAAAACCTGTCTGACGAGGTGAGGTAGGCCATACTGAATACACATCATGCCGCGATCCAATGAGCTTCAAGAGCAAAAAAGAAGATTATAGAGATGTCTCAGTCTGGGAAAGGAAAGTCATCACTAAATCTTTGGGACTCCAGTGGACCACTGTCAGAGCCATCATCCATAAATGGAGGAGGCATGGCACCGTGGTGACCTTTCCCAGGAGTGGTCGACCTACCAAAATTTCTCCAAGTGCACGGAGCAGACTAACCGGAGAAGTCAAAAAGGATCCAAAAACCACTGCTAAACAACTGCAAGCCTCATTTTCCTCAGTTCATGTCGATGTTCATGACTCCACTATCAGAAAGACACGAGGCAAAAATGGCATCCATGGAAGAGTTCCGAGGCGAAAGCCACTGTTGCAAAAAAAAAAAAAAAAAAATTAAGGCAGAACTCAATTTTGCCAAGAATCATCTTGATCATCCCCAAAGCTTTTGGGAAAATGTCATCGAGACTGATGAAACGAAAGTTGAACCTTTTGAGAGAAATGCATCCCCATTACATCTGGTGCAAAAGCAACACTGCATTCATTAAAAAAAAAAAAAAAAAAAAAAAAAAAACATTGTGCTAACAGTGAAACATGGTGGTGGACGTGCGATGATTAGAGCCTGCTTTGATGCTTCAGGACCTGGGTGACTTGTCAGGATTGATGTAACCATGAATTCTGCTCGCTACCAAGCAATCCTGGCAAAAAATGCTCGTCCATCAGTTCGAGACCTCAAGCTAAAGCGCACCGGGGTTCTGCAGCAAGACAATGAACTGAAGCACACCAGCAAGTCCATTTCTGAATGACTAAAAAAGAACAAAATGAGGGTTTTGGAGTGGCCTAGTCAAAGTCCCGACCTAAACCCTACTGAGATGCTGTGGCATGACCTTAAAAAAGCTGTTCATGCCCGAAAACCATATAATCTGGTTGATCTTAAACAATTCTTCGCCGAAGAATGGGCCAAAATCCCTTTACAGCGATGTGAAAGACTCATCGCCTCTTATCGCAAATGCTTGACTGCAGTTATTGCTGCAGAAGGTGGTTTGATCAGCTATAAGGTTTGGGGCAATTACTTATTTACATGGGCCCTTGAAGATTCTTCTGTAATCACCTGAAGAGAGAGGATGGTTTCACCACCCCTCGAAACAGATCTGTAGTGATAAATGGAGTTTCAATAGAAAGTCTTTGTCCTGTCCTTTTATTTTTATTATTTTATATATATATATATATATATATATATATATATATATATATATATATATATATATATATATATATATATATATATATTCTTGTTGTTAATACAATCACAGCATTGTTTATAACCTAAATGAACAAATTAAAAAAACAAAAAACAAAACACACATTTAGGTTGGCAGTATCTCTAATTAAATTTTATGTTTATTCACCACATTTATATGTCAGACTGCATCATTTGGCTTATGTATGTGTTTTATTATTGTTTGCCTGATGGCTTATACTCATTAAAGCTTATAAAACGATAAACCCCACGAGAATCCGAAACATGCAATGGCCATGCATTGTCACTATGGAAACGGTGTCTCTTTTGCTTGAAGTGCATCTGTGGCTAACAAGGTTAAAACATATTTTCCTATTCACATCATTTGTTCCCATAGCGCCCATGCTCATTCATCATTACTACATAATTCACAAAAACCCCTCACTTGCAAACACTAACATCCTGTAAATATCCAGTGGCATCAAGAAGGATAACATGGTGAAGTAGAGCAGCGATCATGCTGGCTTGGTCAATGGTCAACGGCTACAAAATTACTTTTTATATGGAGAGTTTCTTCGGAAACAAGTTTACTGTTGTATTTTTATATTTCCATGGAAACAGGTTTAAATATTAAGAATCCTTTCTGCTACATTCTCACCAACATGCTTTAAAGTTTGCATTTATAGCTATAGTAAATGTTTCAAATCACAGCAATAAATGATTTAATGTACAACCAGTTTGAAAACTAAGATCTATTGACAGTGCTGATAGGTGTCAGAGTATGGCGTAAGTATCAGGATGAATTTGTTAATTGTTCATCATGTCAGCAGTGTTTTATAATTTATCTGTTTGGCAGTTTGACTTACAGTTTGGGGGCAAAAATAGTCAATCCAACTTAACTTGGGTTCACAGAAAAGCCTGGAACAGGCTGATTGTTTTCTTTGCAGAGTTCCCCTCAACCTATGACACTTCATACGCAACAAATCTAAATGTCACCTGTAGCTAAACTATTTTCTGATGTTATTAAGCCTCCTCAAATGTCACCTCAGATGCAACACCATAACCTGACATTTGGCAAAGGAGAGAGAGCGAGAGAGAGAGAGTGTGTGTGAGAGAGAGAGAGAGAGAGAGAGAGAGAGAGAGAGAGAGAGAGAGCGAACTGCAATAAGTACTCAGTGCAATGTTTTGCTTGGAAAGCTTTTACAAAAACCTTTTAAGTGCATTCTTTAATCTGTACCCTGCGATGGCCTGGAGAGCCATCCAGGGTGTACCCCACCCTCACCAAGAGTCGCTTGAGATGGGTACCAGCCTCTCTGTGACCCTAATTAGGATTAAGTGGTTCAGAAAATGAATGAATGAATGTTTAATCTATGTGACTAAAACCTGCACCAATTTATGGCATTTGATAATGAGTAACTAAATTATCACAGACTTTAAAGGTACTCCTTCACTACTGAATAGTCTATGTGTTTTTCTTCCAATAATCAATTAATGTCAGCTGAAAACTATCCCAGCTTGCAAGCTTAGTATTGCTTATTCTCCATTTTTAGACATTGCAATGGATCAGTGTCTGTGTACATTAAAAATTACAAAATTGCTTGACCTGAGGAACGCGAATACTCAAATGTGTATGTGTGTGTGTGTGTGTGTATATATATATATATATAAATGCAGCCGTGAGGGAGGGGCACAAGCCAGTGTCTCTCTCTCACGCCGGTCCCAAGCACGGATAAATGCAGAGGGTTGCGTCAGGAAGGGCATCCGGCATAAAACAAATGCCAAATAAAACATGCGATTCACAATAAAGAAATTCATACCGGATCGGTCAAGGCCCAGGTTAACAACGACCGCCATCCGAGCTGTTAACCAACAGGGTGCTGGTGGAAATTGGACTACTGTTGGTCGAAGACGTCGAAGAAGGAGAGGCGGGAGGCGTGTCCATAGGCAAAGAGAGAAGAGGAAAAGCATGAGTCTAGGACTGAAAGTAGGGATTTTGAATGTTGAAACTATGGCAGGAAAAGGAAGAGAGCTGGCTGACATGATGCAGAGGAGGAAGGTGGACATACTGTGTGTTCAGGAGAGCAGGTGGAAAGGTAGCAAGGCTAGAAGCTTAGGAGCAGGGTTTAAGCTGTTTTTTCATGGAGTCATCTTGAAGGAGGAGTTTGTCAGGAATGTTCGAGAAGTGAAAAGAGTGTCAGACAGAGTGATGTGTCTCAAGTTACAAATTGAAGGCGTGATGTTTAATGTTGTTAGTGCTTATGTCCCACAGACAGGATGTGAGCTAGAAGAGAAGGAGAGATTCTAGAGTGACTTCAATGAAGTGATGCAGAGTACCCCCAGAGATGAAAGAGTGTTCATTGGGGCAGACTTCAGTGGACATATTGGTGAAGGAAACAGAGGGAACGAGGAAGTGATTGGCAGGTTTGGTATCCAGGATAGGAACACAGAAGGACATATGTTGGTAGATTTTGCAAAAAGGATGGAAATGGCTGTGATAAATACCTTCTTCCAGAAGAGACAGGAGCATAGGGTGACTTATAAAAGTGGAGGTAGGAGCACACAGGTAGACTACATCTTGTGCAGGCGATGTAATTTGAAGGAAGTCAGTGACTGCAAAGCAGTCGCAGGTGAGAGTGTTGCCAAACAGCATAGAATGGTGGTGTGCAGGAAGACACTGATGGTGAGGAAGGTGAAGAAGGCAGAGCAGAAGACAAAGTGGTGGAAGCTGAAAAAGGAAGCGTGTCGGGTTGTCTTCAAGGAGGAGTTGAAAATGGCTTTGGGTGGTCAGGAAGTGCTGCCAAATGAGTGGACAACTACAGCTAATGTGATCAGGGATACAGGTCGGAGAATACTTGGTGTGTCATCTGGAAGGAGAGGAGATAAGGAGACTTGATGGTGGAATGAGGAAGTGCAGGAGTGTGTACAAAGGAAGAGGTTAGCTAAAAAGATATGGGACATTGAGAGGACCGAAGAGAGTAAACAGGAGTACAGGGAGATAGAGCGTAAGGCGACGGTAGCGGTGTCAAAGGCCAACCAAAGGGCATATGATGACTTGTATGCTAGGTTGGACAGTAAGGAGGGAGAAAATGATTTATACAGGTTGGCACAGCAGAGAAATAGAGATGGGAAGGATGTGCAGCAAGTTAGAGTGATTAAGGACAGAGAGGGAAATGTATTGACTGATGACAGAAGTGTGCTGGGAAGATGGAAAGAGTACTTTGAAGAGCTGATGAATGAGGAAAATGAGAGAGAAAAAAAGAGTAGAAGAGGTGACTGTTGAGGACCAGGAAGTAGCAAAGATGAGTAAGGGTGAAGTGAAGAGGGCATTGAAGAGGAAGAAGAGTGGAAAGGCAGTTGGTCCTGATGACATACCGGTGGAGGTATGGAAGTGTCTAGGAGAGGTAGCAGTAGATTTCCTGACAAGAACATTCAACAAGGTCTTAGAGAGTGAGAGGATGCCAGAGGAATGGAGGAGAAGTGTGCTGGTGCCCATTTTTAAGAACAAGGGAGATGTGCAGAGTTGTGGCAACTACAGAGGGATAAAGTTAATGAGCCATACGATGAAGTTATGGGAAAGAATAGTGGAAGCTAGACTAAGGGCAGAGGTCAGCATTTGTGAACAACAGTTTGGTTTCATGCCAAGAAAGAGCACCACAAATGCACAATGCCGCTCCTTCTGACCTTCTCTATACTTCAGAAGGAGCTGCATTGTGCCTTTGTGGATCTGAAGAAAGCATATGACAGGGTGCCGAGAGAGAGGAATAGTGGTATTGCATGAGAAAGTCTGGAGTGGCAGAGAAGTACGTTAGAATGGTGCCGGACATGTATGAGAGATGTAAGACAGTGGTGAGGTGTGCTGTCGGTGTGACAGAAGAGTTCAAGGTGGAGGTGGGACTGCATCACGGGTCAGCTCTGAGCCCCTTCTTGTTTGCTATGGTGATGGACAGGCTGACAGACGAGGGTAGACAAGAATCCCCATGGACTATGATGTTTGCAGATGACATTGTGATCCGCAGTGAGAGCAGAGAACAAGTGCAGGAAAATCTCGATAGGTGGAGGTATGCCCTGAAAAGTAGGGGAATGAAGCTTGGATCTGCGCAAAAAAAAACATGCATACCGAAAGTAGTGTACTTGCTGTGCTTGAAAGAAACTGCGGGTTATACGGACTTCCGGTCTTTCAAGTGAGCAAGGGGGCCGTTGAACTTGTTTAGAACTCAGCCTGCACTGATGTGAATCACTAGCAGAGCGGAGCGTTCTTTCTTTTCTGGATTTGGGTTTTCATTCATTTTACAACTCTCTTTGCTTAAATGAGTATGTATGGTAGATTGCGCCGATCCGAGCAGATAGTTAATTCAGTTCTGCATATGAGACTTGCACCCATGCTAGTAGGCTTACGCTTCTGATCAACCATATTTGCTTCGGGTTACAAAAGTCGGCAAAACAGTGTAAACACAAATCTCACAGAGACGACGTCTTAACACAAGGGTAACACGCTATATAACTGAAATATATAATATATATAACTGAACTCGGAAGACGGAGGGGCATGTTCAGTCTGTCGTTTGTAAACAATGGACGCAGCATCATTACGCCATTGCGTCATTATGTCAGCGTACTACGTAGGTATGTCTAAACTCAAAATTTGACTTTAAAAAAAAAAAAAAAAAAAAAGTCAAATCGAAAAAAAAAACCCGTAAAACGGATGAACGCAAGTCGGGGAGCGTCTGTATTTTTTATGCTTAATTGTTATTACAAGCATTTATAGCATTGAGTATGTATTTATTGACATTATTTACACATATTCATGTACGTATACGTCAGTGGGGTGGGTGGGGGTGATCTTACTTCGTGGATTTTGATGGTCGCGTGGAGATCTCGGTCCCAATTAACTGCAGAAAGTGAGGGATCCCTGTACTTACATTTGTAAATATGTTCATTAATTAATTTGACAAAAATATTGTTGCTTGCTTTTTGTACACTTTTTTTTAGAAGAGTCAGCCAGCAGAGCTTAGTTTTCTAACTGACTGATAAACTTAAACAGCTGGGTTTGAAGGCAGTTGACCAGATGCTGTCCAGTCCAATTATGTCTGACTTCTTTTCCTGCCACCTCAAAAAAGACCTAGTTTTCCACAAAGCAGGATGATGAAGCGGCACTGGGTGGGGAAATGCCTAATTATTAAGAAAGAAATACATTCATAGCATCCAATACTGTAGTTTCATTCTGAATTTTGAAGCCTTTTTCAGAGTAAACTTTTAGCCTAGTAACCATTTATTTTCTTTCAGTTAGCATTCACAGAGCTTATCTTAGTTCTCTATGATTAAAATATATCAAAAATAAGTTTGATGTGTTGATGTTCCAGTGCAGTATATAGTAAAACGCCGTACACACACACGCACGCACACACGCACACGCACACACGCACGCACACACACACTTTTCTGGACGATAAGGCACACTCAAAATCCTTTAATCTTCAAAGAAAAATGACAGTGCGCCTTATAATCCGGTGCACTCTGTGAGTAGGTGAAGCCGCAAGACTCAATCTCATTGATACCATTAAAGCCCAAGTGAAGCAAACTTATTCCGAGCTTACCATCATTCCAACATTCCTCAATATTGATGCCAACAGGTTGTAAGTTAGATGGATCTGGGCTTTACGTCCAAATACCGACATTATGGCTATAATGGGGCACATAATCCCCACCTATATTGATCTGTAACTCCATACGCACGCATCTCACTGATATCGTGAAAACCCAAGTGACGCGAACTAATTCAGAGCTTACCATCATCCCAGTGGATTAACCAAAGAACTCCAACTGCTAGATATTGCTGTCAACAGGCACTAAGTTGGAGAGATCCGGGCTTTATGTCCAAATACCGGCATTACGACTATCGTAGTCAGGTGAGTGACTGAGTAATACGTGAGTGGCTGAGAGAAGTTTACATCACGACCCCAGAAGACTTTTTCCACCTAATCTCCGTCTCTATTGATCTGCAACTCCATGCAGATCTCATCTCATCTCATCTCACTGAAAACGTCAGAACCTAAGTGAATTGAATTAAGATCTTATTCAGCAATTACCATCATTCCGGTGGATTAACCAAACAGCTCCAGTCGCAAGATATTGGTTTCAACAGGTCATAACTTAGAGGGATCCTGGCTTTATGTCCAACTTGTGCAACTGTTAAACTCGAGCACTGAAGCTGAAGAATCTGATGAATTTATGGAAGAGGAATGAACTGAAAAAGTGAGTTTATAGTTTTATATTTTTACAGCTGAACAATGATGAGAGTTATTGTGAATGAGTTGAATCAAGTTTGACCTATCTGACCTTTGTTTCACTTAATGCGTCTTATAATCCTGTGTGCCTTATGTATGGACAGAGTCCATTCATTGATGTTGTGCCTTATAATCCGGTGTGCCCTGTGGCCTGGAAAATATGGAAATTGTTACGAATAAAATTATTTGGAGATAATTGTATCCCAATAGAACAATAATCATAGAAATTACTACCACAGAATAAGTTTATACTACATTTAGTTTTGGTTCCAATTAAAACCTTTCATGTGAACCTTTCACTATCTGGAGATCAATTTTATGTTTTGTATTTAATTCTAGGTTGCTGTGTTTTATTTATACCAGCATTAGTGTATATACCCTTTACTTTATATCTATGGTTTCATTCTTTTACTTTTGATGGCAAATACTTTCCTGCATAAAATTACTTACAATGGCATTACAATCAGTCAGTTATTGGGCCTCAGAGTCAGCTCAGTTCTTCAATCTCAAAGAGGAAAAGCTCTCAGGTTATGATTCAGAAATTCACTCATCACCATTTACCTGTTAAAGATTGTTAAGAGTGGCTGTTGACAGGGTGCGTGACATAACCATGGCTGCACAATTATACAGTCTCAATTAGAAAGGAAATAATTCTACCCAGGAGTACCACAACTTCATGCAGTTGATCCAATTACTGTGCTGAGAAGACAGAGCTGTGAGACCAGTCACTGCTGAGCAATTTCTCAGCAAGTTATTTTCAGACATCAAATCAGGGACACAAATCCTGAACAAATTAATTCATTAACTCTTTACATCTCTAAAAAAGAAAACATTTATACCACAATAACCTAACAACAAACTAAAACTTAATCCAATACTGTAAATCTTTTCCCAACACTTTTCCAACACAGTTTATGTTGAAAGTTCAGTGCCAATGTTCTTCCTTCTACCATCAAAGCCAGTTTTTATTCAAAATCATTTCAATATTTCACACTTTAAAATATGTGATACTCCAATGCCAATATATCAATGTCTTTTTGATAAAAAAGATGTTGGTTTATTTTGGATACAATTCAAAGTTTACGCCGATCAGCCACAACATCAATCTATCGAGCTATAGTTGTCACCACACTCCTTTATGGCTCTGAAACCTTGACGCCGTGCTTGCGTAACATCCTACATCCGATATTACAACAGGGTCCCAGACACAGAGATCCTACAGCAGGCAGGTATCCCAGGCGTCACTACCCTCATCCACACGTCTAAGATCAGATGGCCAGCCATGCTCTCCATGTTGGAGAGCCGTATTCCCAATCAGCTCCTCTATGGAGAGCTCAGCCAAGGAACGCGCACTGCTGGCGGTCAGAAAAAGTGCTTCAAGGACAGCCTGAAAGCCTCTTTGAAAGACTTCAACATTGATACAGAGCCTTGGGAAGTCTGCACTGCTGATCGGCCTGCATGGCATAGAGCCACCATGCATTGAGCAAAATTAGCAGAGGACTGGCACCGCCCACGCTAAACAGACGTGCCAAGGACGCAAGCAGCACGCAGCCAGTGTCCAACAGGCACATCTACCCAGACATGTCCCATGTGTGGTAAGATGTGCCATGCTCAGATCTGCCTTATCAGCCACCTATGTAGCCAGAGGCAATCCTCGGCGTCATGCTGATTTCCGTGGTCATTGTCATTCTGATAGATGAAGGAGAGAAAGAGAAACCACCTGACTAGTCTATCACTAGACTGCCCCAAACACAACAAACTGTACTGCCATAACACAGAATTTGATGTTTACTCCCTGGTCCATAGGAAAAATCACAAATGTAGTTAAAAAAAAAAAAGTGTGCACAACATAGGACCAAATATTCACAATAGAAACTTTTGCCACATGATTCACAACAGTTACTGCAATCAAGCACATGCTCATGCCGTCTTCTGTTCAATCATAACGGCAAGAGTCCATTTTTTTTTTTTTTTAATCAAAACTCATAAATTCAACAGGTTGTCACTGTCCCCCCCAGTGCAGCTAACTGGGTTATCAAAGGCGGGCCATGTCTCTCACTGTCTATGGTGAGAGGCATGTAAAAGAACCAATGCTGACTTTCGTAAAGAGTAGGCTGCAAAGTCGTCAGTGTGTTTCTGTCCCTTGCTAAAAAGGGTTGTGACAGGAAGGGCATCCGACGTAAAAACCTCTGCCAAATCAAACGTGCGAATCAGATGATTCGCTGTGGCGACTCCCGAGTAAAAGGGAAAAAGCCGAAAGGAAGACAGACAGAAATACATCCATAGAGAAACTAATGAATACCTAAACACTACATTGTTTTAAGTCATTATTTTTGTCCTACATGCTTTAATTTCGGTGCTCAGAAGTGTTATAATGAATTCTTGAATCAATACAATGAAATTTTGCAGAAATCATTAATGGCTAGATACTCATAGAATGCTTTATTTTATTATTTACTGGCTACCTGAGACTTTAGATGCATAAATACCTGAAACCCAGTGAATTTGACATCTCTTCAAAAGCTGTTTTCTACTATGTGCACGAGTCTTCATGTCAAAGTTGCACATCAGTCATTATACTGGATGCCATTATGTCATGCAATACACCCATTGGTCAGCTCTTGTAAGTGCAGCAACAACAACAACAACAAAACTCCCTGAAAAACAAGATGGTTAACAAAAGAGCAGAAGTGCCATGCAGGGGAGGAAAATCTGGGCATTCCTTCTATTCAATGAGACCATTGCAGGTAAAAAATAATATGGGGACATCAAAAACCAACTACAGAATAACATAATTCTTAAAATTTACAAGTATTGATTTTTTTCATTTGAGCAAATTGTGATTAATCATGTGTTCATTAAATTAGTAATCATGCGTCATTGGCTATATTTTGACTGCAATTTATAGTATTGCTAGGACTTTGTGGTTTTGGAAAATACATCATCTGCAGTAACTTTTTTGGCAGTAAATCAATTCATTTATTTTATTAGAATGTATATTTAGTTTTTAATGGAATGTATGGATATTAGTCCTATCATGAGAGTAATGATCCATATCCTTTTGTTTTGTAGAAGTCAGGTGCAGAGCCTAGGAATAGGAAAGCTTACAGGATAGTGGAGCACATGACATCTTAGTTAAATTAGGATGATGATAGTGGCAGTGATGATGAACGGCTAGCATGAAAAACAGAATTAGCAAATGGCAGCAGTAGTGACAGTAAAGCTGAGGAAGGTGAGGTTGCCAAAGATGGTGAGGTGAGAGAGCTGAGGATGCTGACGGAGCTGAGGATGATATACCTGATGAAGCTGAAGGACACAAAAAAGCAGACATGTCTGGGAAAAAAAGACAATGAGTTTGTGTGAGACTTGTATTTTTTTTAGGAGAGTGGAAAGTGAATATTAAGGGAACAGAACCAATAGATTTATTCATGCATCTATTTCCTGAAGATCTCATAGATGAAATAGCACACAATTCAAATCTCCATTCACTGCAAAAGGAAAATCTGGCCTTGATAACTTATGGAATGAAGAAGTTTATAAGGAATAATTTGATCATATCATAACTTAGATACTGAAGATCAAGAATATATTGGTCATCAAATGAAGGATTGTGTATTGATTTGAGATCAAACACCATGTCGCTGAACAGATTTAAACAGATTCTGAGGTATTTTCACTTTGTTGCTAATTATTCACCGGCGTCAGGAAATGCTGATAAGTTCTTCAAAGTCAGTCCAGTGTTAGATACACTCAAGAAAATCCTTCTGTTCAGCAGTGGCAACTGAAGGGCACTAGTGGCTTTGTGGTTAACCCTCAATTGCTCAAGTTGTATAAAAATGATAATTGTAAGTTGCTCTGGATAAAAGTGTCTTCCAAATTCTGTAAATGTAAGCATATGAATCGACCGGTGAACAGATCATTCCATTTAAGTAGTATTTGCCTCTCAAGGAGTACATCCAAATTCAACCCAAACCCTTGGGTGTGAAAGTGTGTGTGTCAGACCAGGGAGCTATGAATACACGGACAGGTTTGAAATGTATCAGGGTTTGGCTGGGCATGGCGTGGTAGGTGGATCGGGAATGGCTGCAGATGTAGTCATGTAGCCTCTGTGATGACATACCACACAAGAATCATAAGGTTTTTTTTTTTTTGACAATTTATTTTAAACCATTCCACTTATTCAGGCATTGAAACAATAAGGCATCTATGGCACTGGTGTATGTAGAAACAACAGACTACAAGGAGCAAAGCTGAAGCTGATAAGTGAAAAGAAACTCAAAGAAGAAATGAGAGGTTCTTGCTCTTTTGTCACCAATGCCGACAACATCATTGTCACATTGGCTGGATAGTTCAGTGATTCACATGGCCTCTTCCTGTGTTGGCTAGTCCAAAACAGAAGTGGCCCAGAGATGGAGTAAGAGAGGAAAAAAAATATATTCAACACCCAAAGGCCATTTTCCCGGGAAACTGTGCAATCAGCAAATGGGAGGAGTATATCGATGTATCACAATGTATCCCGACAGACACAAAAACAAATAATGGTACATCCAAGTGTTCTTCCACTTCTTGAATGTGACCACTGTGAATGCCTGACACATCTACAGAATGTGTGATTGAAAAAGAAAGATCTGCATTTTAAGGTATCTGTAGCTCCTGTGATTAAAAAAAAAAAAAAAATCCAGATACCAAGATGAGGAAGACCCAGTGCCACTCTACCTCCTTTGAAGCGCGGAGCAGTGTCTAAGCCCCCCACCGAGATAAGGTTTGGTTCTGGAGAACATTTGCCCCAGCTACAGAGCAAAAAAAAAATGCAAACAGATGCCATGATTCTGCCTGCAGACAAAAAAAAGTGTATCTGCATGTAGTGTCTTGGGCATAGTCTCCTGAGTCCTTCTCCAATTTCCATATGAGATTTCCACTGAAAATAAATACTGTATTGATGTCCTAAAGTACTTCTGAAAGAGAATGTTTGTCATATCAATAAAATAGAAAAGAATGCTTTCTGATATTATGGTTGGAATCGGTTGCACTTCACTATTTGTGTTTCAAAAAAGTTTATTTTTGAAGTCAGGAGGTTCAATGTTTTTGCAATACATTTAACAGTATTAGAATATGTTATTTAGCTATGTGTTCACATTTTTTTATCATTAAAACATGTTTTATAATGTTCTTCTTCTTCTTTTCCTTTCGGCTGTTCCCTTCAGGGGTCGCCACAGCAAATGATCTGCCTCCATCTCTCCCTATCCTCTGCATCTTCAACTCTTACTCCAACGACCTTCATGTCCGCCTTCACTGCATCCATAAATCTTCTCTTTGGTCTTCCTCTGGGCCTTTTGCTTGGTAGTTCCAACCTCAGCATCCTGCGACCAATATACTCACTATCCCTCCTCTGTACATGTCCAAACCATCTCAATCTAGCCTCTCTGACTTTGTCTCCAAAACATCTAACATGTGCTGTCCCTCTGATGTACTCATTTCTGATCCTATCCATCCTCGTTACTCCCAAAGAGAACCTCAACATTTTCATCTCTGCTACCTCCAACTCTGACTCCTGTCTTTTCCCCAGGGCCACTGTCTCTAAACCATACAACATTGCTGGCCTCATCACCGTCTTGTATACTTTTCCCTTCATTCTTGCTGATACTCTCCTATCACACATCACACCGGACACTTTTCTCCATCCATTCCAACCTGCCTGCACGCGCTTCTGATGGCAGTCGTTGTTAACCCGGGCCTCGACCAATCCGGTATGAATTCTGTATTGATCATTTGAATTTTTAAATGTGGCAGAAGTTTTACGCCGGATGCCCTTCCTGTCGCAACTCTCTGCATTTATCCGGGCTTGGGACCGGCATAAGGGGGAGAGACACTGGTTAGTGCGGAGAGCAACAGGACACCCTCAGATAATTCACGGAATGTTCACGGAACCGTGAAACATTTTCGGAATGACCGCAGAATTACTCCTTTTTAGAAGGAAGACCCACGGAATGATCTCGGAACATGAAGGCGGAACAGTCACGTTCAACACGGAATGAGCGAGGAATGACTGAGGAATAGCCGGCATAACCACGTTTCAACACGAAAAAATCGGCAAAGATCAAAGGATTTGTTCCTAATTCCGCCAATAAATATACGGAATGACCAAGGAAGCTCATTCTCTCATTCATACTGTATGATTATAATGTATAATATGTTTATAATTTACAATACATTTAAAATGTAACATATGTTACGTGTAAAATACGTTCCTTTTATTTGCACCTCAATCATTCCAGAGTAAAAACTATGCACACAAGTCCAAACCACAGTGATTATAACTTTAAAACTTTATTACATGAACAGGAAAACAGGAAAAATAAAGTGAATGAACTGGAATAATTTATAGTAGAAGTGACTTCCTTGAGTGTGCCGCAAGTCTTCCGTGTTATCCGCAACCATTCCGCAAATGTTCTGCATATATTCCGCAAACCTTCCGTGATTATTCCATGGAGATTCTGTGGCCACTTTTGAACACCCGTAAGAAGGAGCAATGTTCCCGGAATGTTCACAGAAGACTTGAGGAATAAAAGGAATGGTCACGGACGTTAGCGGAAAGGACGGAACGTTTGCGGAAGGACTGCGGAACGTGAGGGCACACTGTCAGAAAATTTTTCCATTTGTGGAAGATTTTGGCCTGATGAAAGAAGAGGAATACCTTTGGAATCGTACGGAAGGACACGGAAGATAACGGAATGATTGAGGAACGTTGGAGGATGACTACGGTTTTGTTTCCGCAAGTCTGCTGCGCTCCAGTGAAATGGGGGTATAAGTTATCATAATTCATGCATGAACGAGTTAAAGACTTTTATGGTCTGTACAAAGCCAGTTAACATTGAACCACCGACAGACTATTCTCAATGGCTTCTCATAGCACACAAAAATCATAGCTTTCTTTAAATTCAGAAAATTTGGATTATGGTCAACACTGATTTTATTCCAAAAAGCACACAAAGAACATGAAATATTCAGTACAGAAAGTATTGAGCCACTTCTGGGTGGGAAAACTGGTACTCGCTAACTATACCATGTGGTATGTCCTTGAAATGCACAGAAAGAAAAGTAATTTACAACTGATGTTTTTGAGAGTATTTTTGTACTTCCTCTTGATAAAAGACTGAAGATGTGCTCTGGCAATTTCCTCTATTGTTTAATGAACATCATTTTTTCTCAAGCCTCCAATTTCTAGGATTGAATGTTATATACACATGGTGGTTCCTCTCTCAATACCTGCGCAAGATCGTCCCAACATGTATATTTTTGATCTTGATCTGTTGCCAATACCATACATTTACGAATATAGGAAGGTCATGAGTAGACTTCATAGTCTTCATATAATGTCAATAATCATCATTCATTCATTAGTTTATTTAATATAGGTTTAAATTACTTAGTAGTAATACAATTAGCAAAATAATGATTATTAGTAAGACAGCGCACACAGAGATGCCCACCCAGATGGACTTACTTCTGAGCTCCCCCATTTGTTCTCCCAATCATATGAGAGTTGTGGGTGAGTGTGTGTGTGTGTGTGTGTGTGTGTGTGTATACACTCGGAGCTTGTGAGACGAAGCGCGGCTTATACGGACTGCCGATCTTTCAAATGAGCAAGTGCGCGTGCACTTGCTCACTTGAAAGATCGGAAGCTCCGTGTGTCACTTGTGGCAAACACCTCACATTCAAAGGGGAAGGACTTAAGCAGTGTGCTTTAATTGAGGCGAGCGTGCGGTTTGTGTTTATAGGGAGTAGATGAGGGGACTTAATTCAGGTGTGAACTACATTCAGCCTGAGCAGCTCAGCCACGCCCCTCAGCTGGAGCGGAGAGAAAACAGACACACAGAAACATTTTAAACATTAACTTAGGTACTGTACTAGAATAATAATTAAAAAAGACTTTAATGCTACAGTTATTTACAACAGTTCAGATGATTATTGCTCTTCAGCCACTTCACAGGAAACTGTCGTCTCTTCAGGAGAAAGTCTTATTTCTTCAGAAGAGACATCCAGTGTCATTACCTTTTTCTGGCACTTAGCCAGCATTTGAGTGGCATCATAGAGCTTAACTGGTAATTAAAATACACTAAAAAAGGCCCATTGACAAATTGTGCGTGAATGAAGAAAAAGGGGCGTATACATCATCTCACCAATCAGCAGGAAGGAGGACAGCCATTGGCTAAATTTGAATCACATGACAGTTGCTCGGCAATCCGCAAATAGTCAAGGGCCTACTGTGTGTATATGTATGTACATGTATATGTCGTTGGAGTCAGAAAAGAAGATGCGGAGGACAGGGTGAGGTGGAGGCGGATGATTTGCTGTGGCGACCCCTGAAGGGAGCAGCCGAAAGTAAAAGAAGAAGATATATATATATATATATATATAGATATATATATACACACACACATACACACACACCATCCGAGGTACGATGTATGCGAATTACGACCACCCCTACTTACACCCACGTCTAGCAGATGCTTATTATGAGTTTACTGTATATGTGGGGCAGCACAGCATCCCAGCATCTCACAGCCACAGCATTCTACCACTACACTACACTACCCAGTGACTTGGTACCATCACAGTAACATCTCTTTTACAGTACAATTTTACATTCATTTACTGTACACCATTAAGTGTATTCCATCGCTCGAGATCTCCATCTCTCCTACTCCACGGTGTCTACAATTTTTGAAGGACAAGGACCGCATTAAGAAGCAGTGACAGCAGCAGCAGCCCCAATTAAGTCAATTATCGTTACAAAACAGCGTGAAGGACCGATTTCTGAGACGGAAAAGCTGCTAGACACGTGGTTGGGAGATAATCGGCAAAGAAATGTGAAAATGATATTGCGCGCAGTGAAAAGTAAGGCTACAAGTTTATTTCGCATGTTGAAAGAACGTGCAGGTGAAGAATACGCTTCAGGTGACTTCATAGCGAGTGCTGGGTGGTTTCAGGTTCCTACATATCCTGTGTGGGTGAGCATTTGGGCCCGGATCAGCCTCACTAGCTATACCCGAACCTACAGTCACTGATCATCGATCTGATATGAAGTCATGGCCATCTTCAACCTCGAAGGACAAACATGTGTGTTCCTCCTAATTTTTTCCCTTATGCCACTTACAAACATAAATATAAAACAAACAAATAAAACTAACAATAAAAAGGGCATGGGGAAAAAGGTAACGTGGTTGTAAATAGATGTAATGAAGTCACAATTGTATACAGTACATGTATGTTGTAAAAACAGAGTTTTACAGTTGTGTCAGCCCTGATATATTGTATGTATACCTACACAAGTAGCTATTTTTGTTTGGGTCTCCTTTTGGTTATTGAAAGCATCATCTTTCTTCTCAGTATTTTTTTTACATCTTTAAAGTCCAAATGGCTGTTAATTATTATTGACTGCTTTAAAACTCTTCATTTTTCAGCGACCAATTAAGCCAGCATCAAGTGATAAACAGACTTTCTTGAAAAGCTTGAGGCATTATTCAGACCATTTGTAATTAACTGAAGCCAGAAAAGAAAATGGTGGTTTTGTTGAGCTTCCTTCATCCTCTGATGTGGTTTATCCATTCAGCCACTAGTGCCAAATGTATGCTCGGAATGTTTTGGCTCTGAGTTAAACCTGTACTCAATGTACTTCTACTCCACAGCTCAAGCTGTCCATAAAGACTCAGAGCCTTCTCTCTGCAATGTGCCTTCAGAATTGGAATAGCATACTTGGGATTTGGGAGATTGAAAAATGAGACTTTCTCCCCCAGCAGAAAGTAAACACTAAAACAAAAAGATTTATATATATATATATATATATAATTATATATATATATAAGTATATATATATCACCACAGCCATTTCCATCCTTTTTGCAAAATCTATCAACATCTGTCCTTCTGCGTTCCTGTCCTGGATACCAAACCTGCCCATCACTTCCTCGTCCCCTCTGTTTCCTGCACCAACATGTCCATTGAAGTCTGCACCAATGACCACTCTTTCACCTCTGGTGGTACTCTGCATCACTTCATCTAAATCACTCCAGAATCTCTCCTTCTCTTCTAGCTCACATCCTGCCTGTGGGGCATAAGCACTAACAACATTGAGCATTACACCTTCAATTTCTAACTTGAGACTCATCACTCTGTCTGACACTCTTTTCACTTTTAGAACATTCCTGACAAACTCCTCCTTCAAGATGACTCCGACTCCATTTCTCTTCCCATCCACACCGTGATAAAATAGCTTAAACCCTGCTCCTAAGCTTTTAGCTTTGCTACCTTTCCACCTGGTCTCCTGAACACACAGTATGTCCACCTTCCTCCTCTGCATCATGTCAACCAGCTCTCTACCTTTTCTGTGCATAGTTCCAACATTCAAAGTCCCCACTCTCAGTCCTAGACTCATGCCTTTCCTCTTCTCTCTCTGCCTACGGACACGCCTCCCACCTCTCCTTCTTCGACGTCTTCGACCAACAGTAGTCCAATTTCCATCAGCACCCTGTTGATTGACAGCACTGATGGCGGTCGTTGTTAACCCGGGCCTCGACCGATCCGGTATGGAGGTAATACTTTTGATTTGCATTTTAAGTAATTGGCATTGGTTTTACGTCGGATGCCCTTCCTGACACAACCCTCTGCATTTCTCCGGGCTTGGGACCGGCATGAGGGGGAGAGACACTGGTTAGTGCCCCCCCACCTCATGGAAACAGGAGCATAGGGTGACTTATAAAAGCGGAGGTAGGAGCACACAGGTAGACTACATCTTGTGTAGGCGATGTAATTTGAAGGAAGTCAGTGACTGCAAAGTCATCGTGGGTGAGAGTGTTGCCAAACAGCATAGGATGGTGGTGTGCAGGATGACTCTGATGGTGAGAAAGGTGAAAAAGGCAAAGGCAGAGCAGAAGACAAGGTGGTGGAAGCTGAAAAAGGAAGAGTGTCGTGTTGTCTTCAAGGAGGAGTTGAAACAGGCTTTGGGTGGCCAGGAAGTGCTTCCAAATGACTGGACAACCACAGCAAATGTGATCAGGGACACAGTTAGGAGAGTACTTGGTGTGTCCTCTGGAAGGAAAGTAGATAAGGAGACTTGGTGGTGGAATGAGGAAGTGCAGGAGTGTGTACAAAGGAAGAGGTTAGCCAAGAAGAAGTGGGACATTGAGAGGACCGAAGAGAGTAAACAGGAGTACAGGGAGACACAGCGTAAGGCGAAAGTAGCAGTGGCTAAGGCCAAACAGAGGGCATATGATGACTTGTATGATAGGTTGGATAGTAAAGAGGGAGAAAATGATCTATACAGGTTGGCACAGCAGAGAAATAGAGATGGAAAGGACGTGCAGCAAGTTAGATTGATAAAGGACAGAGAGGGAACTCTATTGACTGATGACAGAAGTGTGCTGGGAAGATGGAAAGAGTACTTTGAAGAGCTGGTGAATGAGGAAAATGAGAGAGAAAAAAGAGTAGAAGAGGTAACCATTGAGGGGCAGGATGTAGCAAAGATCAGTAAGGGTGAAGTGAGAAGGGCATTGAAGAGGATGAAGAATGGAAAGGCAGTTGGTCCTGATGATATACCTGTGGAGGTATGGAAGTGTCTAGGAGAGGTAGCAGTAGATTTTCTGACAAGAACATTCAACACGGTACTAGAGAGTGAGCAGATGCCGGAGGAGTGGAGGAGAAGTGTGCTGGTGCCCATTTTTAAGAACAAGGGAGACGTGCAGAGTTGCAGCAACTACAGAGGGATAAAGTTGATGAGCCATACGATGAAGTTATGGGAAAGAATAGTGGAAGCTAGACTAAGGGCAGAGGTCAGCATTTGTGAACAACAGTTTGGTTTCATGCCAAGAAAGAGCACCACAGATGCAATGTTTGCCTTGAGGATGTTAATAGAGAAGTACAGAGAAGGTCAGAGGGAGCTACATTGTGCCTTTGTGGATCTGGAAAAGCATATGACAGGGTGCCAAGAGAAGAACTGTGGTATTGCATGAGGAAGTCTGGAGTGGCAGAGAAGTATGTTAGAGTGGTGCAGGACATGTATGAGAGATGTAAGACAGTGGTGAGGTGTGCTGTCGGTGTGACCGACGAATTCAAGGTGGAGGTGGGACTGCATCAAGGGTCAGCTCTGAGCCCCTTCTTGTTTGCTATGGTGATGGACAGGCTGACAGACGAGGTGAGACAAGAATCTCCATGGACTATGATGTTTGCAGATGACATCGTGATCTGTAGTGAGAGCAGAGAACAAGTGCAGAAAAATCTCGAGAGGTGGAGGTATGCCCTGGAAAGGAGAGGAATGAAGGTTAGCCTCAGAAAATCAGAATACATGTGTGTGAATGAGAAGGACCCAGGAGGAACGGTGATGTTACAGGGAGCAGAGATAACGAAGGTGGAGGATTTTAAGTACTTAGGCTCAACAATCCAGAGCAATGGAGAGTGTGGAAAAGAGGTGAAGAAGCGTGTGCAGGCAGGCTGGAATGGTTGGAGAAAAGTATCCGTGTGATGTGCGATAGGAGAGTGTCAGCAAGAATGAAGGGAAAAGTGTACAAGATGGTGGTGAGGCCAGCGATGTTGTATGGCCTAGAAACAGTGGCGTTGAGGAAAAGGCAGGAGGCAGAGCTGGAGGTAGCGGAGATGAAAATGTTGAGGTTCTCCCTGGGAGTAACGAGGATGGATAGGATCAGAAATGAGTATATCAGAGGGACAGCCCACGTAAGATGTTTTGGAGACAAAGTCAGAGAGGCTAGATTGAGATGGTTTGGACATGTACAGAGGAGGGATAGTGAGTATATTGGCAGTAGGATGCTGAGGTTGGAACTACCAGGCAAAAGGCCTCGAGGAAGACCGAAGAAGAGATTTATGGATGTGGTGAAGGAAGACATGAAGGTTGTTGGAGTCAGAAAAGAAGATGGAGGACAGGGTGAGGTGGAGGCGGATGATTTGCTGTGGCGACCCCTGAAGGAGCAGCCGAAAGTAAAAGAAGAAGAAGAAGAAGAAGATATATTATATATATATATATATATATATATATATATATATATATATATATATATATATATATATATATATATATATATTAGGGGGTTCGGATCCGAGCCCTCCTGAAAATCGAGATAATCTGCGAGTTCTGTACCCGGAAGTAAAACCCCATGTATCACGTCACATGCACGAATGAGCAGCCAGAAGTAAAATACTATGTATCTATTACATGCACTATAAAATATGCTTCTTAAACACATTCTATAGACAGTCTTATTCATTAATACAGTATTAATGTAGTAAAATATAGTAATGATTAAGAAAAAAACTTTTCAATTTTTACTCTTATTTTAATTGATGATAAAATATAAACATGATACAGCATATACTGTTGTAAAGCACTCAAAGTCTTTTTCAATTATTATTCCAGTACAGTACCTAAGTTAATTCTTAGAATGTTTGTCCGTGAGATTTTATGTTCTGTAGCATGTTTAACAAATGATACCAAAAGGATAAACTTTATTACGCTTCATTTCCTTTTACATTGAACTTGGAGTGACGTCTCCAAGATGGCGCTGCCTAGAGGGCAACGTGGCGGAGTTCTCAGAGACAAATTGTTTCTTTGTTCGTTTTATATATAGATATATATACATACATACTTTTTATTAAGTGCAGGCGGCCGGCGGAAGCGCCGGCTCCTATTAGCCTAGCGCCGTTTATATTTTATAATAGTAAATAATAATATTTAAAAATATAATAATAATCTTTAATAAAAACATCTTCACGGTTTTGTTAAGCTATGTACTTGAGAACACGATCACTTCTATTGATAATTTCTCAATTGGTTCACTTCCGATATCCCATGATGCACTATGCTACCTCATTCAAAAGCGCGGCGCTTTTTATAAACGTGCCGTCATTTTCCTGTGCTCCCATGTAGATTTAGATCGTGAGGGGTCATACAAACCCGGGTAAAATATAGTCCAAACTGATGAGTCGTACCGACAAGCATGGTGCCGAAGCGAAGTAGCTCTAAACAACCAACATTAAATACGTTGTGGAAGCGACTCAAGACCGATGACTCCACTGTTTCGGAAACATCTGTATCTCATGAATTAGGTAAAAAAGTTTTATGTCATGTCCGAACACAAATTATTTCTTGATTGCACTGAGCGATAATGGTGAAAACTAGCCCCCAACTAAACTCGCCTAATCTTATTCTAATAGCCTAATCTTATTAATCTTAAAATGATGTTCCATAAACAGTTTTGACAGATTAAGTTAGCAGTTTGATTCACAAATGTTCTATATTAGTAAGGTAACTGTTAGAGTTTTCAAATAAGAAGTTTTATGTACTTTCCTTTAAGAAGTAAGTCTACTATTCTTGCAACAAATACTATTTTTTTATAATATAAACTTTTAGTTTTATTTGCTTCTAGCTTGTCTGATTTTCTCATAAATATGGGCCCAGAATGCACCACAGAGCACATGAGTCCCTGTGGGAGGGGACATCCCCATGCTTGCCTCAAACAATTTCCACCCTCTATCTACGACCATTGGCGACCCACCATGAAGGATAACACCCTTGTTGCTTTTCTTGGCAGGATTAGTGCAGTGGTTTGCCATTGCCTTCTGTACGATGCGAACCTACAGACAATTTAGAATGACCAATTAACCTACTGTGCATGTCTTTGGATTGTGGGAGGAAACCGGAGCACCCGGAGGAAACCCATGCAAGCACAGGGGACAACATGCAAACTCCACACAGAAACGGCCAGGCCAGGAATCAAACCCAGGTCTTCTTGCTGTGAGGCGGACGTGCCTAACCGCTACGCCACCATGCCGCTATATATATATATATATATATATATATATATATATATATATATATATATATATATATATCTTTTTGTTCTTTTGTTTTAGTGTTTACTTTCTGCTGGTGGAGGAAAAAGTCGAGAGAGAGAGAGAGAGAGAGAGAGAGAGAGAGAGAGACAAGCAGACAATGTATGTATCCCTTGGCACCAATAGTGAGTTACAGTGCAATTAAGTTTAATGTCACCCGGTACACTTCAAGCAACAAGAAATCATTTTGAGAGATAGTACAAGAAAGAAAGAATAAGAGAAAGTGTGTCAGTACTTCAATAACTGGGTCTGTGGTGACCATGGATGAGTCTATCACAGAAATTAAATTAATTCTCTATCCGTTGTAAGAACATGTATTCCTTATTGATGTACCTACTCACATCATCATCATCATGGGTAACTCTGGTTTTAG
>CM045733.1:46602500-46727500 GCA_024760905.1 Plotosus lineatus
GAGTTAGGCAAAGTGGCTGCTCCTAAAGAGTAAAGAGTGGTGATTGGTGTGGACCAAAATATGAACGCATGAGTAAAACAGAGATGACGAGTAAGTGATGGACAGGTACGGTGTAACGAACAGGAATGCTGAAGGAGGGCTGGATATGGTGGACTTTGTGAAAAGAATGGAAATATACAAATGTTACAAAGAAGGAGGAACTCAGAGTGACATATGAGTGGAGGAAGGTGATTATAGATAGACTGTGTATGTAGGGGACACAGCCTCAAGAAGATTAATAACTCTAACTCCAAGATGGTGACAGGGGATAGTGTTGCTAGACATCATTGGCTAGTAGTTTGTAGGATCACATTGCTGTATGAAATTCTGAGAACAGGTAAAACAGGCTATGGATAGCAGCAAGGGGTTACTGAATGGCTGAAAAACTACAGCAGCAGTACTTGGGGGTGGCATCTGAATAGAAGAAGGAGGGCCAAGATATTAGGTGCTGGAATGAGGAAGTTCAAGAAGGCATGAAAAGGGGAACTCGTAGATGCAATGCCCAACATCGTGTTCCTGCCATCCGAGGCTTATTTTAACAGGGTTTTCAGAATGATGTACACAAACCCCAAACACAAACTGTTTTTAAAAATCTCTGTGCAAATGAACAAGCGCTACACTGTAATCTCTTGTAAAAACAGAAGATAACTCCAAAGTAAGTCAAAACCCAGAACCAATTTCATCCATGCTCACGTTACAAACCAAAATCTTTGTTTTCCCTGTTAACATCGAAAAGATTCACCCTAAAAGTTTTGTAGAAAGAATTTTTCAGTTATTTAAATTGCATTTTTTTTACTCAGCACTTTCCATACTGGGAAATATTTGGTGTGAATTATTGCACGTTGAATTTCATTAGTGTGCTATGATGCTACAGGTTCATCGGTAAGATTACAAGTAAAATTTCCAGCACAATGTAGAACATTTCTTATATGTGGGTCCTTCCTGTGCATGTTATGTTCAATAAAATATTTACACCAAAGAGGTAGAAACAACTTGTCATCGACTTTACCAAATTAATCTGAACCAAACCATATTTATATAAAAATAAATACTTTTTTGTGCTAAATAGAGTCAACATGTGATCAAAAAGAATGCATGACTTTACACAGAGTCTGTTTTGCACCACAATTTGCTCAAACACAGATGCGAGATGCACTACCTAGCATGCCTCACTTCTTCTTCTTCTTTTACTTTCGGCTGCTCCCTTCAGGGGTCACCACAGCAAATCATCCGCCTCCATCTCACCCTGTCCTCTGCATCTTCTTTTCGGACTCCAACGACCTTCATGTCTTCCTTCACCACATCCATAAATCTCTTCTTTGGTCTTCCTCGAGGCCTTCTGCCTGGTAGTTCCAACCTCAGCATCCTACTGCCAATATATTCACTATCCCTCCTCTGTACATGTCCAAACCATCTCAATCTAGCCTCTCTGACTTTGTCTCCAAAACGTCTTACATGTGCTGTCCCTCTGATATACTCATTTCTGATCCTATCCATCCTCGTTACTCCCAGGGAGAACCTCAACATTTTCATCTCTGCTACCTCCAGCTCTGCCTCCTGCCTTTTCCTCAGCGCCACTGTTTCTAAGCCATACAACATCGCTGGCCTCACCACCGTCTTGTACACTTTTCCCTTCATTCTTGCTGACACTCTCCTATCGCACATCACACCGGACACTTTTCTCCAACCATTCCAGCCTGCCTGCACACGCTTCTTCACCTCTTTTCCACACTCTCCATTGCTCTGGATTGTTGAGCCTAAGTACTTCCCTAGCATGCCTAGCATGCCTCACTGTCTAGTAATATTACCGATTGTCTGTTTCTAAACAGATAAATTAAATATTTAAAGCATCTGGATATACCTGCTGAAGGTCAAAATGCAGGAAATGGCTATTCAATAATTGATAGATTAAATGGAACCAAGCATATTGTTGATGTGGATATGGGGCATATCTGCAAAACTGGGAGTAAAACACTTCAGATGTGCTATGTTGGAAAATATATAGGAAAATATTAGCAGTCGGGTAGCATGACATATGATGATGTGCTTCGATTCCGAGATAAGGCAAATGTCACAAAGTGTTCTTTATCAGATATAATCCGCAAACAGTTCCAGTGATTTTTCTTTGTGAGATATCTGGTTAAATCATAGTTCTCAGGGTAGGTCTTAGATCTTTTGCAATAGTGCCATATTTTGAAAACTTTCAGCTTTCAGAAATCCCCAAAGCAAGTGATGAGGAACTGTTACCACATGCAGAGAAGATGCCACCATGTTTAAAAATGGCACCGCTATATGAGCAACAGGCTTGATCATATGGGGCGGTCCCTCATTCCCCCCTTTATCGCCCTTATATAGCTTCCTGAAGCCCAGAACATTCTCAGTCCCAAAGTTTCCAACACTTGTCTCACATTACTAAAACTAGGTCACACCCAATCTGTTTACACACAGGGAGACCAACCCAGAGGTCAGCGAGTGCAACCCACCATGCAAACAGAATGGATTTGTGCCCAGTCAGAATAAACAATAAAACAAATACATGTGACATTATATAATGTATTTTATGCATGACTGAAGTGGGTAAGGTGAGTTCTGCCCACTCCACGAGCAGAGCATAATCACACTTCATAATGTGGTCTTCATAAATTAAGAAAAGAAAAACGATTTTTATAGTTCATTTTTTCCATTTTTAAACCATGACAATTATTTCACTGCTTGTTCCATCACAACTCTCTCTCTCTCTCTCTCTCTCTCTCTCTCTCTCTCTCTCACACACACACACACACACAATGTTTGAATATATTTCTCTTTGAATAACGTACTGTAAAAATATGAAGGCCATAGTGCATAGCTTTTTCCCTTCTTCGGGTTGGCATTTTAATGAATCTCTAAGATTACAAAATCATAGATTGTAAGAAATCATTTGTTTCAGTGCAATCATATTCACTCACGCAACCACTCACAAATATGCCAAACTGCTTAATTGTACGAGGTTTGCAGGGAGGCCGGTGCCTAGCTCAGTCAGCACAGGTTGAAGGCAGGCTACTGTATACCCTGATCAGCTAGTAAGACCATTTCAGGGAAACACAACTTTTCACAGTCACACCTGGAGTCAACTTGAAATAGTCAGTTCACCTAATGTACATGTTTTTGGACTGTGGGAGGAAACTGGAGTACCCAGAGAAAACCCACACAAGCATGGGAAGAACATTTAAATTCCAATCAGAAATGCCTGAACTCAGTGATCCTAGTTACCTTTTCCACATAACTAGTTCCACTCAGTAGCAAGGACAATTATCACACATTCAAGAGTGTACAGTCCACCCCCTACTTACGAAACCGCCTGGATACGAAAATAAGTTTTTGTCCCCGGGATACGAAAACAACTTCCTCTTACAAAAAGCGCCAAATCCGCCATTCAAAATTCAAACGTGCCTATCAAAATTTCACACGATGCGCGAGTTGCTCTCTCATTAGCTGTCTCCCAACATCCCGCCCCGCTGGCCTCCCATTGGCTAGGAGGGATCACGCAGCTGAACGTTACCCATACTTCCTGTTTGTCACATGCGTGAAGGAGAGTTGACTGTTGGCTTGTTTTGAGATTGATTATGCAGCGTTATATTTCGTTATCACCGAAACCCCTCTACAATCGGGACGATATTGAATCAGCAGAAGACCTTAAAGTGGAAATACAGTGACGAAGGTGATTATTTCGGCACGATATTAAAACAGAGTGCAGTGGTGGTCTAGTGGTATAGGGCCCAAGATTGGGGGTTCAAGTCCAACTCTCCACAAGGTTGTCACTGCCCCCCCCCCAATGCAGCTAACTGGGTTATCAAAGGCCGGCCATGTCTCTCACTGTCTATGGTGAGAGGCATGTAAAAGAACCATTGCTGACTTTCGTAAAAAGTAGGCTGCAAAGTCATCAGCGTGTTTCTGTCCCTTGCTATAAAGGGTTGTGACAGGAAGGGCATCTGACGTAAAAACCTCTGACAAATCAAAACGTGCGAATCAGATGATTCGCTGTGGCGGCTCCCGAGTAAAAGGGAAAAAGCCGAAAGGAAGACAGACAGAATTAAAACAGAGTGCTCCGTGGGAAAAGACCTCCGATCTCGCAAGGAAGCAAGTTAATATTGAATGAGGACCTCTGAGCTTTCGAACAGGTACTGTAATTTCACTTTAAATAAAACATCCCGTCCATTTAAACAGAATTGTTCCGTCAGTTTTGTGTGTGTGTGAGAGAGAGAGAGAGAGAGAGAGAGAGAAAGAGAAAGAGAGAGAGAGAGAGAGAGAGAGAGAGAGAGAGAGAGAGAGAGAGAAGGAGGCTTAACTCTTTAGTTTAGATTTTTAAGTTATTTAATTCAGTAAATGTTAAATAAATGTGGCACATGTGACCTCCTATCCCTCAAGGAATCAGGTTAAAGTTGAGTTTGAACCTCCGATTTGTCAAGCAGGGAATGCACTTTGAATTCCACGTTTTAAAATTCTCTGGCGTTCTGCTTGTGGGTGTGGCCACAATAAATATTTAATGTGTATACAATACACAATTAATGCTTGTACTGTATTGTGTGTGTGTGTGTGTGTGTGTGTGTGTGTGTGTGAGAGAGAGAGAGAGAGGTGTGTGTGTGTGTGTGTGTTAATAAAAATGTTTAATAATGGTTTAATTAATAAATATGTTAATAAAATGGTTTAATATGTCAAAAATGTTTAAATGGTTTAATAAATAATTTTCTTTTACTTTTAACACATATTTCATACAAAATTGATGTACTTTTATCATTTTTAAAGGGTTTATGGGGTAGTCTTGGGAGCCTTGGAACAAATCAGGCGTTTAACATGTAAAATGCACCCCCTACTTACGAAACTCGGGAACAAATTAATTTCATAAGTAGCCGACTGTACTTTAAAATATTCTGAATGAAGAATGAAACAATTGTTGAATTTGGCGTTTGTATGATATTCAGCCTGAGAAGATGGCAAGCCGACTGACCAAATATTTTTCTATATTATGCTTTGCTTAATTTATCATCATCATCATCATCGCCATCGTCATCACCTTTTTCTGCTTAATCCGGGATTGATTTGTGGTGATAGCAGCCTAAGTAGTGGACCTCAGTGAGCCAAATGTCCCTCTCCCTAGCCATGTCTTCCACATGTTCAAGGCAGATCTGTCGTGATAAATGGAGTTTCAATAGAACGTCTTTGTCCTGCCCTTTTATTTTTATTATATATATATATATATATATATATATATATATATATATATATATATATATATACACACACACACACACACACACACACACACACATATCCTTCAGCAAATCTCTACTTTATTTCACAAAAGGGTTTATATAGACATATGTTTACTGTGCAGAGTAACGCAGGAATGCTCAGTTCAAAGACTGCACTACATGCACTCAGTAAATAATGGGCCAGTTAGAGCATGGTCATCTGCTGAAGCACTGCTGGATAGAACGTGTTTATCTACACTTACGCAAGGGTTTTTCTCACTATTACACATTCTCATCTAACACTGTCCATCATTTTGTTGAAACAACTAGCCACATACTGTAGCATAATGCCAATAAACCCATCGATAGCAGCCCAGTTACATCATGCTGTTCCTGTGTGGTGCCTTCAAATGTATATCGTTACAGGTATGAATCAAGTATTTGTTCTAAAATGTCACACCCGAATTTGCTAAAAACTGTCGAATTTTACTGATTGAATTGAAAAGAATCTGTTGGCCTTTATTCCGCACCATACTGAGTACAGTGGTACCTCACCTTATGAAATCAATCCATTCCAGAGGCAGTTTCGTAACCTGGATTTTTCATAAGTAGAACCGCATTTTACATGTAAAACACCTGATTCGTTCCAAGGCCCCCAATACTACCCCCTAAACCCTATAAAAATTATAAAAGCATACCTTTTAAGGTACTTACTTCGTGTTGACCATGTCTTTTTAGCAGAGTTATAATCTTACAAATGTTTATGCAAGGTTAAAAGCCTGAGCCAAAAAATAAAGTTGCAATGAGCACACTCGAAAAACTCATGAAAAAACAATAACTCTGTCTTGAACACAAAAAGCATCATGGGTATTATGAAGATACAGCTCCATAATAGCCAATGGGAGGGAGCTCTGTCATCCCTCCTAGTCAATGGGAGGCCAATGGGGTGGGATGTTGGGAGATAGCCAATGGGAGACCAGCGGGGCGGGATGTTGGGAAATAGCCAATGGGACACCAGAGGGGTGGGATGTTGGAAGATAGTCAATGGGAGAGCAACTCATGCATTGTTTGAATTTTTAGGATGGTGCCTTCGTAACGTGAACTTGTTTCGTATCCAGAGATAAAAATTTTAGGAAAATGTTTTTCGTAAGCTGGACTTTTCGTTTGCTGGGACTATCAGGGGATTAGTAACAGGTATCCCTGTCTCTTAAAGAAAATAATTTCTTGAATTCTACGCAGAGAAACCTTCCGCAGTTTAAGCACTCCCGATTTGTAAAGTTAAAAGGTTTTCATCCCTTATTCACAATCTTTTACAGCTAGATTAGTGGAAGATCCACAGTATTGTATGGCAGAAATGCAACAAGAGACACGTTTCCCAGTGCTAAAAAAGTGTTTTTAATAAAAATGATGTTTTACTGAATGCTTGTGACAGGGAAGAAATGTGCAAATGTGATGTCTATTTGTGACTCAGATATGATGAGTTACTCTTTATTTACCTTCAGTAATTATTTAAAACTTTTTATTAGTACAGTATGCTCCTTGATCTTCGTATATCAAGTTGGAAATGATTCATAAACCTTTAGCAGCATTCAACTAATTTGTTTTAGAACTCCTGAGTTTTACGGTTACATTTACAGTTACAGCAGTTCTGAGTGATCAAAATGTTTGATTCGTCATGAGTGTAGTTTTAAATGTGGATTAAAACCTATTAATTTTAATTGTGCATAACAAATTTAGGTAATATTTAATAAACGTATTTTATATTAATGAAAAGAAGCAATATTAATTCATTTTCTGAGCCGCTTAATCCTAATTAGGGTCGCGGGGAGGCTGGCGCCAATTTCAGCCAACACTACGCGAGGGCAGAGTACACCCTGAACAGTTCACCAGGCCATCATATAATTTCAAGTAGGACCCTCCTCCCTCACTTTTTACTTTTTTAAAATCAATCAGCTTGTCATATTACATAAACGTGTACCTGAATTAATCAGACAGGATTCATGACTGGTCAATCACTATATCTTTCAAATAATGTATGTACTGTACTACTTTATCAAGTCCACCTGAAAGATTTATGTGCTTCAGACCTCAAATCTGTGCCAGCAGTGAAGATCTAGAGCAAATTAGCATCCGAGAGCTTACTGATGTAATCTGAGGAGAAGCTTCATGATTTATTCACAATTGATCTAGGTTGTCCTTATTTCATTTCACTGTGCCAATCAATGTTCTTTTAATACATCTATTCAACCATTTTTGATTTAGTAATGTGAATTAATAGCTTTTCCTGGAAAAGTCTGCATAAGCTTTTGGTCTGACTGTATCTCATGCACATTTCAACCTGAAGTCAAACGGAAAAAGCTTTTGGGAGTTTTTATCCTGTCAATTAACCTGTAGTAGGATTTCACATTGTGTACTCTGATCACAATGGACATCTTTAAAATCACATAAGATTACAAGTTAATATTTTATCAATTATATGAACTGTACTGTATATTCACTCCTAATGATTTCATTTGGGATTATCAACTCCTCATCTACTTTGGGTGCCATGACTCCTTTTAGTCTTCAGAGCTGTCTGATTCCTCTTGATGTTGTACTTCAGGCTCACTTTTTACTGCTTTGTATGACCCTATACCTTAAAGATCCATCTTTCCTAAAAATAGTTTTACTCTTGCTTCAGTGAGAAATCATACCTGAACCTAATTTCAACACACCTAGTACTCCCCTCTCTGTCCCTTCCAGTGTTTACTATTACAGTACTTCTGGCTTTTTCATCATAAATCCAGATGATCTATAAATGCTGCTTCCCTTTCTTACCTTTTTTCATATTCCTGTCCATTGTCATATAAGTTAATGATACATAACAGTCAATCAGCATGAACTCAGTCAAACGGCCCTCAGAAATGCAGCAGATTTCTGGGTTCTGTTTGTTTTTTGTTTTGTTTCCTATGGCGCAAACATTGAAGAGACACAGGACAACCATCCAAACCAAATGCCATGCCTATGGTACTCTCCTCAGAAGTTTTGCTTTTAATGCAATGTTGTAAACACAATGTTTTGAGGAAAAGCTACTAAATAATAAGCTAATTATAAAATGATTGCCCACCCTCCTGGAAAATCATTTTAAGCAGACTAGATTTTAGTTTCCAAAACTCAGCCTGAGCTGATTAAATATTTCCCAACTTCCTGATTTCTTAAAAAAAGGCATCACAACTAATGTTTGTCTATGACCCTGTGAGAGCAGAAGTAAAAAAGTAAAGAAGTAACTGTTTCCACCAGCTTTGAGCTTTCAGTTATGTTTTGGATCCAACCAAATGGGTTTTGTTTCAAGAGGGTTCTTTTTCCCCAAGTGACTCGACAATCCAGGGAATTTAACCGAATTTTTTAATCACTCGGCAACCACTGATTACAATTAAGCTTAAACCATTGAATTCCTCTCTTTTTCCCTGCAATTAAGCTAAGATTAGAACAGAGTGAATGTGATTGAGAGAATGTGAGCACAATGTAGGATTTGAATATGGACGCACACATGGAAAAATAAATAAATAAATAAATTATATATATATATATATATAAATATATATAAAACCATGTTTAAACTGAGTAACAGATCAGCAATTGTAGTTAATCTAGCTAGAATTCAAATTAATAAATTATTGGTTACCGGGTTTACTACCAGACCCATTAAGTTGATTCCCAAAATTTCAAGGCCTCGTGTACTGAATTTCAGTAAGATTGAGAAAGTAATGAATTGCACAAAACGATCCTACCAAAGAGAAATGACAACAGTACAGGAGTAGAAGTTATGAAATCCAATATATTATTTCTAAATAGGGTGAACTTGCATTTAATCAATGAATTAAAAGCAAACATACAAACAAACAAAAATGTTTAGTACCGGTACTAAAATTTGGCTTTTTAACCATTCAGCATTTACCATGCAATTACAATTCAATAAATAAATAAATAAGAGAAAGAGAGAGAGAGAGAGAGAGAGAGAGAGAGAGAGAGCTTGCTTGGCTCACATAGCAGAAATAAAAGATGCATAAAAAATGTGTTAATCGCAGAAAAATTATGTGAAATCCTTTTATGTAAAATTAATAAGTGAAAACAAAACGCCTAATGAGTAAGTAAATAAATAAATAAATAACATTAGGGTCAGATTTAATGTAAAACAACAGCCTTTAAAGATTTCCTTAGAAATTTGTTGCTTGTCTGTCTGTCTTCCTTTCGGCTTTTTCCCTTTTACTCGAGAGTCGCCACAGCGAATCATCTGATTCACACGTTTGATTTGGCAGAGGTTTTTACGTCGGATGCCCTTCCTTTCACAACCCTTAAGCAAGGGACAGAAACACGCCGACGGCTTCGCAGCTCCTCTTTACGAAAGTCAGCAATGGTTCTTTTACATGCCTCTCACCATAGACAGTGACAGACATGGCCCGCCTTTGATAACCCAGTTAGCTGCACTGGGGGGACAGTGACAACCTTGTGGACAGTGGGACTCGAACCTCCAACCTTTGGATCAGCGATCCAGTGCCCTATACCACTAGACCACCACTTATACCACTAGACCACCACTGCTTCCCCCAATTTTTTTTTTTTTGAAATTTGTTGCTTGTCTATTTTCTGAAATTCCTTTTAATATGTATTTCTTTTAGTTAATTCAACCAAATTGTTTTATTTCTCCTATAACCGATCCAAAAATGTTAAATAAACACGGTATTACATTAAAGCATATCAAGTGTTGATAAAAAAAAACAAACGAATGTGTCTACACGAGTCACTGTGTAAAATATTACTATAACACAAATCATATGTAATGTAACATGATCTACTTACTACGAATCCAGAATTATTGTCAGAGCTGCTTTTATTGAAAATTAATCAACACTTTTAGACCTCAAGACTTTGCTGTGATACAAATCCTGCATTCTTACGGCGCCCCCTGGTGGCTTGGAATGTACGGTTTCACATATACCATAAAGCCATGCGCTTAAATATGGTGCTGGTGGTGGGGGGGGGGGGGTGATTAAAGGGTACGTGTACCCAAAATTTACAGCATTCAAAAAATATGCACTATACTTTATTATTGACTTTTAAACATCGTGTGATGTCGGTAGTTTATTTATAAGTCCACATTTCCTTTTCTTCTATCTGACATTCCTTGCTCACGAAGGTTGAGTGTGCGGCCATGTGCTTCTTTTCACCGGGGTTAAAGGTCATTGTGATGTAACATCGTTGACAGTCTTTCAGCCAATTGCAGAATGTCAGTATATTTTCCTCAAGCAATTCATGTTCTGGACAACAATAGCACTCCTGATCGGTTTTTTTATGCACGCATTTTCCACAAGAGCACCAAATATTTGCTGGTTGTCTGCATGATTGTCTGCATGATTTTCCCGTGTAAGAGCTTCTGCTGACTCTCTAATATCGTCCTCCGAGTCCTCACTTTCCTGGTCCGATTTCATTAAATGGATAGTCTTTCTTCAGTGGTTCAGGGCAGTGGTGGTCTAGTGGTATAGGGCGCTGGATCGCTGATCCAAAGGTTGGGGGTTCAAGTCCCACTCTCCACAAGGTTGTCACTAGCAGCACACAGTGCGGCTAACTGGGTTATCAAAGGTGGGCCATGTCTCTCACTGTCTATGGTGAGAGGCATGTAAAAGAACCATTGCTGACTTTCGTAAAGAGTAGCTGCAAAGTCGTCAGTGTGTTTCTGTCCCTTGCTAAAAAGGGTTGTGACAGGAAGGGCATCTGACGTAAAAACCTCTGCCAAATCAAATGTGCGAATCAGATGATTCGTTGTGGCGACTCCCAAGTAAAAGGGAAAAAGCCGAAAGGAAGACAGACAGTCTTTCTTCAGTGTTTCATATAAATAACCTTCTAATCCTTCTATGAAATTGTCTTCATCCATGGTTAAAAAAAAAAAAAAAACTACTATAATGTCTGTTTTTTCCAAGTTTCCGTGAGCTTGTGTTGTATATGTCAGGTATATAGCCTTACGTTTACATTGCAATCTCGCAGTTCCGGTCGAGGCTTTGTCAACGATATGACATCACGGCAAATGCGCCATTTTAAAACTCCTGTGCTCTGAAGCTTGACGTTAGTGAAGCCCTTAAATCGCTTAAAGCTGGTTTGTGAGAGAATATAATAAACGCCTTATAGGTGTATTGTCACTAGCTATACACAATACATCAAATTAGGTATATAAGCCCCTTTAATTCTCATATGGATTTATAATACTACAGTGCCTCCAGTCTCATAATTTTTAATGTATGGTTAATTACTTGTTTTCTGTCGCTGGTGTTCAGAGAGTCATGTGATTTTCTCTGTGCACTTTACACCATCAGGCAAATCTCAGTGGATGGTTTTAACTTAGCATGGATATTTATACATAATGCACTAGCAAAATGTCTATCAGCAAATGTTTTATGACCTTGCTCTGTGTGTGTGTGTGTGTGTATATGTGTGTGTGTGTGTGTGTGTGAGAGAGAGAGAGAGCGTGAGAGAGACTATTGTGCTAATAATAGCAGTGAGAGGTTACTGTGTATGACTATTGCTTGTTTGCCTATTAACCTTATTTATGGTTGTTGCATTTACAGTGTATGTTCTACTTGCTGCTTTCCTTTCTGCTTATTGGCTTTGCTACATTTCTCTATATTTAATTTATTCATTTATTTATCATTTATTCATTAATTTTCTCAACCGCTTAACTTTTCTTAGGGTCGCGGAGAGGCTGGTGTCCATCTCAGTTGATTCTGGGTGAGAGCAGGGTACACCCAGGACAACTCACCAGGTCACACACAGGGCCGTATTTATTCATTTGGTGCTACATATTGTTTATTGATTATTTTGTTTTTCTTGCAGTTTCTTTCATTTGCATTTCTTTCTTTTTCTCCTGATTTATTTCTGTTTCTTTTAGTATAACACTACTTTCTATGGATACTTGTTTATTTATTTCTGTCTCTTTATTTCTGACAAATAATTTGGTTTGCTGCTACTCTTTGTCTTTTTCTTTGTTGCTGTTCTTTATTCTTTAAACTTTCTTTACAATAGGACATGTTCATCAGTCACTTTCATCTGAAAATGTTACTTTCTCACTGCACATATAAATCAGCTTTCATTAACTGTACACAAATATTACGTTTTCTGCAGCGATTTGTCTTACAGGGCTCCTCCCTTACATCTCAGATTCTGCCTCCACACTGTGGGATTTGTTCATTTGCTATTTTTAGTACACACATGGACTCATTTGCTGAACAGCTCAGTCCTAGTAGCACAGTGAGGAGGCTGGAACCTATCTCAGCTGACACTTGGTGAAGGTGGGTGATCAGCTTGACGAATCACTGCAGGATGTAAACACACAACGATTCACACTCACAAACACAACTGTGCTAATATGAAATAGTCAACTGGCCTAACATGTGTTGGTGGCATTAAATCCCATTTTTATTTATATTTTGGAAATATAATTAAGTTGGTCATTAAAACTAATGGAAATCTTTTAATTTTACTTAGAGATGCTAGATTGAGATGGTTTGGACATGTACAGAGGAGGGATAGTGAGTATATTGGTAGTAGGATGCTGAGGTTGGAACTACCAGGCAGAAGGCCGAGAGGAAGACCAAAGAGGAGATTTATGGATGTGGTGAAAGAAGACATGAAGGTCGTTGGAGTAAGAGAAGAAGATGCAGAGGACAGGGTGAGATGGAGGCGGATGATTTGCTGTGGCGACCCCTGAAGGGAACAGCCGAAAGGAAAAGAAGAAGACTTTATGAAATGTTTGTGTAAATTAACAAATCAATATTTTTTTTTATTTTATTGTATTTTGAAAAATATGTAAAAATTTCATCAAACTGCAGATGATAAAGTAATAAATGCTTCATGTGGCATCTCCACACTAGAAATCCAGACAGCATAATAAATATGTAAACTAACCCTTACACTCAGTGTAGTGAACTGCCAACTATTTCTTCTTTGAACATTACAATCAAACTTAATATTATTTATTCCTGTCCTGTACTAAACTGCTGATGCATTCAAGTGTACATACGTCCTGTACAGCTGGGATTGGGTCCAACATTAGCCGAGATCAGGAGTGGTCAACCAGTCAGCGACCAAGAGCCACATTTTATACAGTATTACCACAAAGAGCCACGTCATACACGTTAGCACACATAAACATCACCCAGATTTATTTTATATTCACACACCAACGTTCTCATAAAATTCTCAGATCTTTAAAGGTCAGAGTGTAACTGTGATTCAACAGCCATGTTAATGTCCAATATTCTGTGCTCAACAGTGTGACGGGACAGTTGGACATCTGGTACCATGCGTTTCAGTTTGTAGTTTTCAACAACATCACTGAGGCATTTTTTAACAAACTCTCCTTTATTGTATGACTTTCTGGCCCGTGCAATGTTCCAAGCCAGTTGATACGATGCAAGAATTACGGTCTCTGAGCACTTTGTAAATTTTTGGAAAAACTGTATCTGCTTTTCTGCCCGACATTTCAAAATGAACAACCTGTGCTTGTGAAGTTCAGTCTCTTCAGGAAACTCCTAGTCGAAGTTAGCATGAAGTGAGTTGAAGTGGCGCCGATGATTTGAATCTTTGAGATGCACTAATGACGCCTGACGTACGACAGGATGGCTTGCTATTACGTTAAACAAAAAATATAAACGCTCCCACTCTGTTAAAAATCTTCAGTGTTCATCTTCATATTTTCTTTTTTACTGTGCATTTTTCCCTCCACCATTCAGAGCTAACTTGACACAGATTGTTTACTTAAATGATCTCGCACACACTGGGAAGCTTTGTATTATTTTCATCTCACGCATTTAACAAAAATACCATATTGAACTCAAGTGAAGAAAACAAAACACAAACTTTGATATGAACGTAAGAGCCACATGAAACCAGGCAAAGAGCCGCATATGGCTCGGGAGCCGAGGATTGGCCACCCTTGGCCTAGACTATGAAGAGAAAGCAATACAGAAACTTGACATAAATAAATAGGCAGCCAAAATTTTAGAATGAATATTTGCTGTTTCAAAAAGAAGCTTGCATCTTTGATTCTTGGCTTTTTGTCACTGGCTGAAGACACCCTCTGACCCTCTGACTGTCCCACAATTAAGCTCCTGGAGTGTAAGAAATGCCTGCGCATAACTTTAGTTCAACTTTGTGAGTCTGTATATAAGAGTCTGACGAGTGTTCATTTACTTTGATTTATTAAATCATCAGATTTTCAGGGATTGAGAGTGGCATCAGCCAGTGACAAATAGCGGACATTATGAATACGTATTAGTCTCTCAATAGTAAAAAGTTCAACAGTGAAGGTAAATCCACCACAGATCCTCGACCAGGTCAACCTGAGTCATTGGAAAGATGTTTTCCCTGTGAGGAGGGCAGTGGACAAAAAAAATTCCCATGTCAATGCCTGACAGACAGACATCCAAACCAGATAAAAAAAAACTATTCATATATATTCATAAAATGGGCAATTATGGCTGAGCAAGCAAGATGAAAGCCTCTTCCTTGACTAGCAAGTATTCATTCTGAATTTTGGGTGTCTATTTACTTATGTCCAGTATCTGTAATATAAATAACAAATGGATGGATTAAATATAACTGTGTGTTTAATTACTTATTTTTTAATGTCATATAGCCTTTTATTTATGATAGGTAAATAATAACTCATTAAAATGCACCACTGGAGGGGCCGGTGGCCTAGTGGTTAGGGTGCTGCGCTCATGATTGGGAGGTTGTGAGTTCGAATCCCACTGATACCCTCACTGTGCTAAGACCCCTGGGCAAGGTCAGTCTCAACCACAAGTGTGCCTCTGTTCACCCAGCAGTATAACTGGGTACCACTAAATATATATATATATATATATATATGCACACACACACACACACACTGGGAAGGTAACCTGCGATGGACTAGCGTCCCATCCAGGGGGAGTTGAACTCCTGGTCGCTTCACGCTATGGAAACCGGGGATAAGCACCGGCCTGATGAGCCACTAGGCTCAGGCGTAAAAAAAACCCCCAAATGCACCACGCTCTGCTGATCAATGACCCATTTAAAGAAGAAAAGGGGAATTACTGTACTGTCTATACAAAATATTTTTATGTGCACCATGTCTCCATCTAGAGGACAAACTGTAACACTACATTAACACATTTACACTTGGTTATCCCCCAACTCTGACAAATGTTATTAATTCAATCATGAACAAAATAGAAGGATGCTTGTACTGACAAGAAATAAGTTACTGCAGTTGCATAAAGCAGCTTAACTCATCAACACTCTATATTAATGTGTACCCATACCATTTTATTTAACAACCACCCTGTCACCTCAGCAGTTCTGTAATCATATATATTGTTGTCTTTTATAGCAAAAATCACACTAGCTATGGGGCAGTGGTGGTCTAGTGGTATAAGGCGCTGGATCGCTGATCCAAAGGTTGGGGGTTCGAGTCCCACTCTCCACAAGGTTGTCACTGTCCTCCCCAGTGCAGCTAACTGGGTTATCGAAGGCCGGCCATGTCTCTCACTGTCTATGGTGTGAGGCATGTAAAAGAACCATTGCTGACTTTCGACAAGAGTAGGCTGCAAAGCCGTCGGCGTGTTTCCGCTCTGCGATGGCCTGGCGAGCTGTCCAGGGTGTACTCTGCCCTCGCCCAAAGTTGGCTGGGATGGGTGCCAGCCTCTCCACGACCCTAATTAGGATTAAGCGGTTACAGAAAATGAACATGAACACACTAGCTATTGAGCATTTTAGAAGGAGGGACAAAATCTTTCAGTTTGTGCCCATCACAGACATACATCCCAGCAATTGACCCCTCGTGGCCTTTGAATAGGGGCATACTCTTTCACCTCTCCATTGCCATGTGTGGGTAAAATATTAATCCAAGCCCGTCTCATGACTTTCTCTCGTTTGGTAATGCTGCTTATAGTTTGTTTGTTGTAGGTGTGTACAGAAGGCTAACAAGTAACTTATTTGCAGGAAGTGAAATTGTGCATAAGAATCTGAAAAACGTTGAACCACAAGCACCATTGAAGTGATCGGAGGAATGAAGTTGTACAGGGCATCACTTTTTACAATATAGTTCACTTTATTTTCATTCATTTAATGGGTCATAGGAAGGATGGAGCCCATTCCAGCCAACTCGAAATGAAGACAGGGTATTGCGGCATCAACACACACACACAAACACACACACACACACACACACACACACACACACACACACACACACACACACACACACAAGCAATTAGAAAATCCAGGAATCCTAATGTGCATGTCTTCACATTGTTTCAGGAAACCTGAGTACCCAGAAGAAACCCATGCTAGCACATGGTGAACATATCATCTCCACACATAATCTCCCTCACCTCGAGCACAAGAACTCATTACTGTGAATCAGAAGTGCTAACTACACCACCATACCTCCTAAAACCTTTATTTAATTAAAAAGTAATCTATGTACTCACTTTTCAGGAATTACATTTAAAAGTTAAGACCATCACCGGGCCAACACACAGAAACATTGACATAGGTTGGTAGGTCTGTTGGGTTTTTACACCCGAGCCTCGTGGCTCATCAGGCCGGTGCTTATCCCTGGTTTCTGTAGTGTGAAGCGACCAGGAGTTCAAATCCCCCCTGGATGGGACACTAGTCCATCGCAGGTTACCTTCCCAGTATATTTTTACTGGTACCCATTTATACTGCTGGGTGAACAGAGGCACACTTGTGGTTGAGACCTTGCCCAGGGGTCTTAGCACAGTGAGGGTATCAGTGGGATTCGAACTCACAACCTCCCGATCATGAGCACAGCACCCTAACCACTACACCACCGGCCCCACCTTTAAAAGTACAGTACAGTTCTTCATGAAATTCCAAGTTATTCAACGTTTGGCTAAATGTAAACAAGAATGAATCCTGTAAATTAAAGGTTGACAAAGAGGTGTAGGAACGCATGCTAGGTGACAAGGAGAGATAAAACTGTCATTTTGTCACATTTACTTTTATTGTAAAGGTGATTTATTCCAAAATAGTAATATATTGTGGAGAAGAGAGAAAAAAAAATGACAGAAAGTTTGACAGAGATCTACACATGACATTTTCAAGTCCTAGGTGTTGAGTATATCAAAATTCCACAGCAAAAGTTATAAAGTGTCTAAAATAAATACTGCACTCTACTTCCTATAGCTGTGTTAATGTGTCTCTACATGGATTACAGAGGATTACAAAAGGTCACAACATACTGTAATTATTTTCAGGCTAAAATTAACTTTTTTTTTTTTTTTTTTTTTAAACGTCTTGGAATGGTTATCATACCTGTGCTTTCTACTCAGCGGTGTCATTTTGAAACCACCCTAGCACTATTACAAGTGTTCTTTCTTTCTATTATTTCTTTTCTTTTTTTGGCAGCTGTGAATCTTGAAACCAAAATGACAAACCTACTTTGTACTGACAGGAGAAAATCAATCCCTTCTTGGCAGATGGTCACTGTCCAAATCAACTGATCATTGATCGAGGACGACCCACCTTGATAGTACTCAATGGAGAAGGTTAGATGTGGTGGCACTCACCTCAGATTAGAGGCTGGGATATGAGGGATGGATTCTAATTGAACTGCAAATCCTACCTGATGTCCTTGACCAAGAGCAGCACAGTGCTGTAGTTCTTATTTTACTGGAATTATCACATGACTGGGGAAACTCTGATGTGCCAGGATTGGAACTATTTCAAATTACCTACTGAATTCACTTGGACAATGAGGTTATTCTCCAACTTTCCAAAATGGTGCACTGCACAGGTTCGGAGCTTCCTGTACACATTTAAGCTCTAATTCACCCATAACCCTTTCTGCGATATTGACTATGTTTCATCACGGTATACAGCAGGCGGTACCAACCCTGTGCTTGGAAATCTGCCCTCTGGAAGTTTTTTTCCTCCAACCAAATTTTAATACATTTGACTCTTTTCGATTATCAAGAACTTCTTAAGTCAGTGATTAGATGGCCAGGTGGTGATGAGGGTTGGAGCTAAAGTCTTCAAGGAAGCAGATCTCCAGGAACATTTTTTTTTTTACTGACAACAGAGTTGGTGACCACGAGTATACGGGCTTGTTAAGAATCAGGAAACATGTGACATAACACATCCAGGTTTTATATTTTTTGTTGTCATTGAAATAAGTTTTTTATATTGAATGCGGTCTTTTACTGGAAAGTCTGAGAGCTATTGGTTGGGAACAATGAGTTTCGAGAAGTTTTTTGAGGGCATAAAGCAATGCTTTCCAGCACTAATGAGGTTAAATGTAGAGTAATGGATCTTATTGTGTCTTATATTATTAGTTTAACTTGACAGTAGCTAATATTTGTAAATTAGAAAATTAAATATCTCTACTGAGCAGTTATGTGCGATGAATGCATGCTTGGTGGGACCAGTTGGTTAGGACTAATCATTGCGTACAAAGAGCAATTGACACAAACACTAATGAAAACAAAGGTACAGAAATGGGTCTTAAAGTGTCTTATCATCAAAGATACATGGGATTCATCATTTTATCCTAAATGTGTCAAAAACAAGTCAATCGTGGGCACTGTAGAAACATTGACTTAAAATTGGGATAATATCCAAAATCGTTTATGGTATTGTTTCCAACCAATCATGGCGAATGGATATTATAAAGTACAAAGTAACCTTAACCAACACTGATTTTAGATACACACATTCAAATGTGTCTCATCATTCATTTTGGGTGTGATTTCTTATTTGGATGGTAAAACTGGTGGTCCTGTACAGCAGTAAGAAACCTTAAGACACCATTTCGCCAACTCACTTAACAGCAGTCTATTATACACACACAGATCCTTGAGGTAATGGTTGAGATCAACTTTGTTTAAATTAAACAAAAAATACACAGATTCTTGGTTGATGACATACATGGCCTAAGAATCGGATCAAAAAGCATAGTGTGGTCTTTGGGGCAAGGCTTTACCCCTTCAACGTTTCTTGTATACTTTAAAGACCATTGTTCATAGTGATCTTGAATGGGTTGATGGATGTATATAGTCTAAGATTTCGTGCTGAGTTCTGGCATCAAATCTGAGGCGCATTCTCTTGAATTGCAACGTGGATGCATTCTTACTCTGATCAGGAAAAGCGTTTACAGAAGATAAATTAAAGACTAAATGAACTTATAGAAAGTGTATGCATATTATTAATGCACTGATAAATTCTCTATTTTGATTGGCCACAAGGCTACAAAGTAAAAGTATAGGTTTACACATATTATTACAGTGGCTCTCATCACTGGACATGTCACTGCATCAAGAAATACACACTGCTTTTTATAATCTGTTTACGTGATGTTTTCTGAGCTAAGATTTTTTATTATTTTTTAAATCATTTTTAGAAAGAGCTCTACAGTGTCAGGGCTTTCTAACTATGTTCTTCAAGCATATGAAAGTCTTCAAGATAAAGGACTTCCTTCGAAATCAGGTTTCTTGGGTTTATTTTCTGCCTTATTATCTTAAAAAGAAAATTAAAAAAAGTCTGTTTATACCTGTTATAACAGATATAAAGTAAGTGGCAGCATGAACAAAATATTTTGCTAACATTAACTGATTAACGATAAAAAAGTCAAAAAGAGGTTCTGCGATATAACAGGAATATAACTATTTGAAACATGGTTTTAAAGTAAAGTAATCAACTTCCAATTGTGAACAGCTGCTCTGCTTCATTTCATACTATGTAGTCAATTATTATTATTTTCCAATGACAGCATGCCCCCTACCTAGTGTTTGTTTCTTAATTGTAGTAAAACTGTACTATTAATTAAGTTGTACAATTTAACTAACAGGACAGTGCGTTATAAGAGCAAGGACTGTACAGTAAATCTAGACTGATTGCTATGTTCTAGATTTTTAGGGGTTAAATCACATGACATTTAGGTGGGACCTAATCAGGATTCAGATGAGAATTTAGCCCTTTTAGCCCTGCACTGCTGGCTGCGAAAATGGAAAATTGTGATTTATTGTGTAAAAAGTATACTTTATAAACTAGTTAATATAAACTGAAACAGGGTTCTGAAGTAGTGTGAAAAGTAAAACAAAATAAATTCACAATTAATGATAATATTTAAAAAAAGAAAGCCAAGCTCTTTGTTTAAGTGTGTGACTGTGAAGCTGGTTGGTTAGATAATAATACGTAGAGCTGCCGAAAAGGCAACTAAATTAATCATAGACATCTGTGTGGTCTTCTCTAACCATGAGTACTACTCTAAAATCTTTACATGCCATCTATCTAACCGGTCCAAAACAACATCTCACTCCGTGCATCAGTGTTTGTGTGTGTGTGTGTGTGTGTGTGTGTGTGTGTGTGTGTGTGTGTGTGTGTGTGTGTGTGTGTGTGTCGGTGTTTGTGTTTGTATTCGGGCCTGTGTAAAAGAAATGTATAGTTCTTCAGCAGGGCTGCTCATTGCACACGCGATTCTCTCTCATGGGTCGGCATCTGCCTTTGCCTTTCTTCCTCACTGGCCTCACACGCTCCTGGACACCCCCGCCACACTTCTCAGTACAGTCCGACCAGCTGGTCCACGGACTTGTTCTGCAGCCTGATGGGAGAATCCGCATGTCCAGGAAAATGTTATTCATGTAATTTTGACGAATAAATAATAAATCACAAAGTTGAGTGTAAAGAACTAATTTCTTCTTCATCATCACATTTGGCGTTGTTTCTTTTGGTATAATTTCTTTACTCGATTATTATTTAATATAGGGATCCCTCGCAACTTCACACTTCAATTCATGCGGATTCAGTGCATCGCGGTTTTTGTAAAAGAAAGAAAAATCTAATTAAAAAATAAGGAAATTAAGGAAGAATAGGGGGAAAAGTTAAGGAAAATACCGCAAAAACAAGGCCAATTATGCAAAAAAAACAAAAAACAAAAAACCTCTAAACAAACACAAAACAAAAAAGCAATCCAAAACCTCCCATAAAAACTACTTACATTTTTGTGAGGTGCACACCTGAGTGTGTGCACGCGCATCTGCACATCTGTATGTGTGTGTACAGTAGGCCCTTGACCATTCGCAGTTTTGCACTTGCGCCCCGGCATATTCACGGATTGCTGACTGACCGGGAAGTAACTGTCATGTGATTCAAATTCAGCCAATGGCTGTTCTCCCTCCTGCTGATTGGTTGAGATGATGTACACGCCCCTTTTTTCTCATTCGTCCACAAGTTGTCAATGAGAATTTTTTTAGTATGTTTTAATTACCAGTTAAGCTCTATGATGCCACTCAAACGCCATGCATCTTCTCTGGCTAAGCGCCAGAAAAGGTAATGATACTGCATGTCTCTTCTGAAGAAATAAGACTTTCTCCTGAAAAAACAACAGTTTCTTCTGAAGTGCCTGAAGAGGAATAATCATCTGAACTTCTGTAAAGCACTGTAGTATTAAAGTGTTTTTCAATTATTATTTCAGTACAATACCTAAGTCAATGTTTCGAATGTTTGTGTGTGAGATTTTTTATTACTGTGCAGTAGCATGTTTATTCATTTGTTTTGTTACTTTTGTTTATTACACTTCATGTTCTTTAAAGGTCTTTTTGTTATGGTCTGTGTTTTGGGCGGACTTTGATTTTGGCTGCTGTGTTCGCTAATTCTATTTTCTCCCTGCTCCAGCTGAGTGGTGTGGCTGACCTGCTCAGGCTGATTGCAGCACCTGAATTCACTCCTCTCATCTACTCCATATAAATACAAGCCACACGCTCACCTCTGCGCCAGAAGATTGTCTCACATCACGTCCCTGCTTCCCTGTTTTCTCTCAGGCTCCTGCTCTGTAGTTTCCAGTGCTAAATGTTTATTGTGTTTCTCTTCATCACCAAAACTGTAATTACTGTGTTTGCGATCTGCTTAAGTGCTTTCCCTTTGCATTCTGGGTCCAGCTGAAAGTTCATTATGTCATTACGTCACACTTTTATGTTCTTATAGATACACAGTATAAGTATGTATATACATATGTATGTGTATGTACATATTCATATACAAAATTAAAAAGTTTTTACTTAATCAATACTACAGTTTACTACATTAAAACTGTATTAATGAATAAGACGCTATAGAATGTGTTTAAGAAGTATATTTTAGGGCATGTAATATGATACATAGGGTTTTACTTCCGTGTTGATCATTGGGCATGTAATATGATACAGTACATAGTGTTTTACTTCCGGGTACAGATCTCGTGGATTATCTTGATTCACAGGAGGGGCCAGAACAGAACCCCTGTGAATAATGATGGCCTACTGTATTTATATTTTATTTACATCTTATGCATTATTTTTTACATTAAATTGTTAGTATAAGCATTTATAGCTTTGAATATGTATTCAAATATGTATTATTTATTGATATTATATACACATATACAAGTATGTATACGTCAGTCAGGAGTTGGGGGGTTGATCCTACTTTGCGGAATTCTATGGTCGTGGGGGATCTCGGTCCCAATTAACCGCGGAAACTGAGGGATCCCTGTATTTTGAATTTTCTTTGTTTGTATTTGCAAGGCTTAAGTTTGAATAAGTTTATCAGTAATCATTTTCAAGATTTTGTGTCAGTGAATCAATCAGTCAACAAATCAACACATCAACCAACCAAACATTCAGTTGATCAAGCAATCATTAATTTAATCAGTAAATAATTGAATCACTTAATTAATCAGCTAACCTATCCAGTAATCAACTGACTAACCAAGTAACCAGTCATTCAGTCTATTAGTGTTGGCCATATTGTCAAAATTTTGTATTATGTAATAAATAATTTTATATCGCCATAATGACACATACTAATATATAGTATTTTCCCCATTAATTCAAATAATGTCTTAAAACAACCATATTGTGCTTTCAACATGTTTGATTGTCTTGCTTTTTGTTGGAATATAAAGATGTTTGTCCATCAGTCTATATATACACGGCAAGTTTATGTTGGTGATGTGTTTGAGCTGGGGTTGAGGGTGACGAACACTCTGAACCCTGTCTTTTTCACTGTATGAATAAAGACCATGTGCTCACATATGTGTCTCATTCTTCTTTTACTTTCGGCTGCTCCCTTCAGGGGTCGCCACAGCAAATCATCCGCTTCCACCTCACCCTGTCCTCCGCATCTTCTTTTCTGACTCCAACGACCTTCATGTCTTCCTTCACCACATCCATAAATCTCTTCTTTGGTCTTCCTCGAGGCCTTCTGCCTGGTAGTTCCAACCTCAGCATCCTACTGTCAATATACTCACTATCCCTCCTCTGTACATGCCCAAACCATCTCAATCTAGCCTCTCTGACTTTGTCTCCAAAACATCTTACGTGGGCTGTCCCTCTGATATACTCATTTCTGATCCTATCCATCCTCGTTACTCCCAGAGAGAACCTCAACATTTTCATCTCTGCTACCTCCAGCTCTGCCTCCTGCCTTTTCCTCAGCGCCACTGTTTCTAAGCCATACAACATCGCTGGCCTCACCACCGTCTTGTACACTTTTCCCTTCATTCTTGCTGACACTCTCCTATCGCACATCATACCGGACACTTTTCTCCAACCATTCCAGCCTGCCTGCACACGCTTCTTCACCTCTATTCCACACTCTCCATTGCTCTGGATTGTTGAGCCTAAGTACTTAAAATCCTCCACCTTCGTTATCTCTGCTCCCTGTAACATCACCGTTCCTCCTGGGTCCTTCTCATTCACACACATGTATTCTGATTTTCTGAGGCTAACCTTCATTCCTCTCCTTTCCAGGGCATACCTCCACCTCTCTAGATTTTCCTGCACTTGTTCTCTACTCTCACTACAGATCACAATGTCATCTGCAAACATCATAGTCCATGGAGATTCTTGTCTAACCTCGTCTGTCAGCCTGTCCATCACCATAGCAAACAAGAAGGGGCTCAGAGCTGACCCTTGATGCAGTCCCACCTCCACCTTGAATTCGTTGGTCACACCGACAGCACACCTCACCACTGTCTTACATCTCTCATACATGTCCTGCACCACTCTAACATACTTCTCTGCCACTCCAGACTTCCTCATGCAATACCACAGTTCTTCTCTTGGCACCCTGTCATATGCTTTTTCCAGATCCACAAAGGCACAATGCAGCTCCCTCTGACCTTCTCTGTACTTCTCTATTAACATCCTCAAAGCAAACATTGCATCTGTGGTGCTCTTTCTTGGCATGAAACCAAACTGTTGTTCACAAATGCTGACCTCTGCCCTTAGTCTAGCTTCCACTATTCTTTCCCATAACTTCATCGTATGGCTCATCAACTTTATCCCTCTGTAGTTGCCGCAACTCTGCACGTCTCCCTTGTTCTTAAAAATTGGCACCAGCACACTTCTTCTCCACTCCTCCGGCATCTGCTCACTCTCTAGTACCTTGTTGAATGTTCTTGTCAGAAAATCTACTGCTACCTCTCCTAGACACTTCCATACCTCCACAGGTATATCATCAGGACCAACTACCTTTCCATTCTTCATCATCTTCAATGCCCTTCTCACTTCACCCTTACTGATCTTTGCTACATCCTGCTCCTCAATGGTCACCTCTTCTACTCTTTTTTCTCTCTCATTTTCCTCATTCATCAGCTCTTCAAAGTACTCTTTCCATCTTCCCAGAACACTTCTGTCATCAGTCAATACATTTCCCTCTCTGTCCTTTATCATTCTAACTTGCTGCACGTCCTTCCCATCTCTATTTCTCTGCTGTGCCAACTTGTATAAATCATTTTCTCCCTCTTTACTATCCAACCTATCATACAAGTCATCATACGCCCTCTGTTTGGCCTTAGCCACTGCTACTTTCGCCTTACGCTGTGTCTCCCTGTACTCCTGTTTACTCTCTTCGGTCCTCTCAATGTCCCACTTTTTCTTAGCTAACCTCTTCTTTTGTACACACTTCTGCACTTCCTCATTCCACCACCAAGTCTCCTTATCTACTTTCCTTCCAGAGGACACACCAAGTACTCTCCTACCTGTGTCCCTGATCACATTTGCTGTGGTTGTCCAGTCATTTGGAAGCACTTCCTGGCCACCCAAAGCCTGTTTCAATTCCTCCTTGAAGACAACACGACACTCTTCCTTTTTCAGCTTCCACCACTTTGTCTTCTGCTCTGCCTTTGCCTTTTTCACCTTTCTCACCATCAGAGTCATCCTGCACACCACCATCCTATGCTGTTTGGCAACACTCTCACCCACTATGACTTTGCAGTCACTGACTTCCTTCAAATTACATCGCCTACACAAGATGTAGTCTACCTGTGTGCTCCTACCTCCGCTTTTATAAGTCACCCTATGCTCCTGTTTCTTCTGGAAGAAAGTATTCACCACAGCCATTTCCATCCTTTTTGCAAAATCTATCAACATCTGTCCTTCTGCGTTCCTGTCCTGGATACCAAACCTGCCCATCACTTCCTCGTCCCCTCTGTTGCCTGCACCAACATGTCCATTGAAGTCTGCACCAATGACCACTCCTTCACCTCTGGCGGTACTCTGCATCACTTCATCTAAGTCACTCCAGAATCTCTCCTTCTCTTCTAGCTCACATCCTGCCTGTGGGGCATAAGCACTAACAACATTGAGCATTACACCTTCAATTTCTAACTTGAGACTCATCACTCTGTCTGACACGCTTTTCACTTTTAGAACATTCCTGACAAATTCCTCCTTCAAGATGACTCCTACTCCATTTCTCTTCCCATCCACACCGTGATAAAATAGCTTAAACCCTGCTCCTAAGCTTTTAGCTTTGCTACCTTTCCACCTGGTCTCCTGAACACACAGTATGTCCACCTTCCTCCTCTGCATCATGTCACCCATCTCTCTACCTTTTCTTTGCATAGTTCCAACATTCAAAGTCCCCACTCTCAGTCCTAGACTCACGCCTTTCCTCTTCTCTCTCTGCCTACGGACACGCCTCCCACCTCTCCTTCTTTGACGTCTTCGACCAACAGTAGTCCAATTTCCATCAGCACCCTGTTGATTGACAGCACTGATGGCGGTCGTTGTTAACCCGGGCCTCGACCGATCCGGTATGGGGGTAATACTTCTGATTTGCATCATAACTGTTTGGCATTGGTTTTACGTCGGATGCCCTTCCTGACACAACCCTCTGCATTTCTCCGGGCTTGGGACCGGCATGAGGGGGAGAGACACTGGTTAGTGCCCCCCCACCTCATGGCTCATTATAAGTGAATAAATTCTTTCCTCTGTCAATATTTCTTGTCATATGGAAGATTGTTCATGACATTTAATTAGGCTCAAAACTCTTTTTTTTTCTGCACATCAACCCCCTCTCACAAGATTTTTTTTTTTTCCTTCATGCAAGCACTTTTTTCTTTGAGTGATCACTTAACCTACTGGATTCCAAAAACGTTGGCACACTATACAGATTGTGAATAAAAACCGAATGCAATGATGTGGAAGTGCCAAATTTCAATATTTTATTCCAAATAGAATATAGATGCCAGGGTCAAAAGTTTAAACTGAGAAAATAATTTTAAGGAGAAAATATGTTGATTTTAAATTTCATGGTGTGAACAAATCTCAAAAAAGCTGGGACAGGTAGCAATAAGAGGCTGGAAAAGTCAATTGCACTTATAACAAACAGCTGGAAGACCAATTACCACTACTGAGGTCCATTGACTGAGTATAGAAAGAGCTTCTCAGATTGGCAGTGTCTCTCAGAAGTGAAGATGGGTAGAGGATCACCAATTCGGCCAATGTTGTGATTGGCCAACCTGCAGTCCAGACCTTTCACCGATAGAACATTTGGCGCATCATAAAGATGACGGTACAACAAAGAAGGCCCAAGACAGTTGAACAGTTAGAGGCCTGTATTAGACAAGAATGGGACAGCATTCCCATTTCTAAACTTGAGAAACTTGCCTCACAGTGATGAAAATGGCCTTGTCCAAACTTTTTAAAGATTTGTTGACATCATGACATTTAAAATCAACACATTTTCCCCTTAAAATGATACATTTTCTCAGTTTAAACTTTTGACCCTGTCATCTATGTTTTGTTTGGAATAAAATATTGAAATTTGGCACTTCCACATCATTGCATTCAGTTTTTATTCACAATCTGTATAGTGGGCCAACTTTTTTGGAATCCGGCTCGCTCGCTCGATCAATCTATTGATCTATCTATCTATCAATCTATCTATCCATCTGTCGATCTATCTGTATTTATATATTTTGTATGTTATTTTAAATAAGTAGATTTACATACCAATGCATTTTTCACTAATTGTCAAGTTATATTTAAATAATTCAATCTTAAATAAATAAATCAACCCTGTTAATAGTATTGGTCTAGTACATTTTGCAATACATATATTTTTTATTTTTTAATTTTCTTTTTTCTTTGTGTGCTGCTTTAGGCAGAACTACTGTGAGGAACAGGTAAACCAGCAGAAATTATAAATCATACTTATATCCTCATCTGGCCAACCAGCTTGCCGTCCCCCTTTTGCTCTCCGCCTCTCTATGGCTTCATGGTTGTTTTTTTTCCGGTCACTGGCCCGTGGGCCGCGTGTGCACTTCCTGATCTTACAACTCTTCCTCTGCACAGTTTCAGGACATGGTACTCCGCCAAACTCAGGCTCTAACTTCACCATGCGGGTGCGAATCATGTGACCCTTCCCACAGGACTTATTACACTCCGACCACTCAGTCCATTCAGACACCATGCAGTCCACAGCTAGAGGGGAGAGAGGGGAAAGAAGAAAAGCACGATATTCAGAATTGCTTTAGGTGACATTGGATACTTTTTTAGCTTTGCAAAACAAAAACATGGTGGTGCTAAAAAAAAAAAAAAAAAAAAAAAAAAAATCTAGGGACTAAGTGAATATGAGAAAATCTGCAAAAAGGTGCTTAAATTAAGCCAGCATGTGGTGCAATGTCACACTTTGTCTGTATTCAAGTCACATAAGCAACTCATATTCCCCAACTCCTTGCTCTTCAAACTAGGATTCAGACACAGTGTCTGTTTTTAAGCTGAGGCTGAAAACTTGCTTGTTTAGTAAAGGATTTTGTTTAGAGCCTTTTATTAGGTAAAGCAGCAGATCTGGGGGTCTCAGGCACAGAGCGTTCTGGTAAGACATGATGTTGCGATGCTGTCACCCCCCCACTCTACATGCTCACCCAGGTCTGTTGCCAGTGGGGTGACAAGTTGCCCAACATCACAGGGTGCCCTCATGTCTACCTTCTTTCTGGTTCTCTCTCTTTTAGCTATGCTTTCATAGCCAGTAATGCCAGAGTCCCTGGTTGCACCCAGCAATAATGCATTTTTCTATTTCCATTACACTATTATGACTATACCTCTCTCTCTCTCTCTCTCTCTCTCTCTCTCTCTCTCTCTCTCTCTCTCTCTCTCTCTCTAAACATGCTACTTCTGGGATGGTGATGATTCTGATCCTCCTGATTCCTCTGCTTTCTGAATCCTGTGGTCTGTCTTAATGTACAGATGCTGGCTAGAGACGCCCCTTCGCCCTGCTGGTAAAGATCTTTATGGACTTAGATGTGAACTCAGACTGTAAAGATGACTTTTCACCGCTGTAGATAGAAACTCTTTTCCCACAATTATTTAGGACTTACAGTTGTTGTACAACAAATTGGACAACATTATGAGCTGCAATGAATTTCTCATATAGGGAGTGGACAAAATAATGGAAACACCTAACATTTTGGCATTTATATATAAGATTTATATAAGATTTATAAATCTTTGAACATAATTTAAATAATAAAAACTTGGCATATGTATTGATTCATACAACTTGTGAATTGTTTCCAAAGGAATTTTAAGCCATTCTTCAGATAGAATACCATCCAACTCTTTTAGAGATGATGGCGGACTGGTGCTTTGCTGAGGACATTTTTCCCTCTCTTTCAAAGGCAGTCATTACTTTTGAGACAGTAGCTCTTGAAACACCGAACATTTGGGCAGTTTTTGTTACGCTAGCGCCTACCATACGAACACCAACAATTTGGCCTCTTTTAAAATCTGAGACGTCTGCCATTATGGGTTATGATTAATGTTTTCAATATCTGTTTAATGTTTTCAATATCTGAAAAAGGAAAAAAAAAAACATTTATTTTTCATCAACGTATAAAATAACAAAATTATTATACAAAAAAAAAAAAAATAACATATGCCAAGTATTGATTGTTTAAATTATGTTCAAAGATTATGATGCCAAAATGTTAGGTGTTTCCATTATTTTGTCCACCCCCTGTATATAGTTTGTGTATTTATGGTTTCACCCAAATGAGGATGAATTTCCTTTTGGGCCTGGTTCCTCTCAAGGTTTCTTCATCACATCAACTGAGGGAGTTTTTCCCTGCCACCATCGATACGTGCTTGCTCATTAAGGATGTGTGGGGGTTGTAGAAAATATTTCAACTCTTTTATGCTTTGTAAACTCATACTTTTACTGTGTAAAACTGCTTTGCAACAATGTCAATTGAAAAAAGCGTTATACGAATAAACGGAATTGAATAGAATTTAACTAGCTTTTCACCACCAGAGTTGATCTAATCTCGATGGAAAAATATCCAAATTAGCGAGCAGGTAGACCTGGTAAAAAAAACAAAACAAAACAAAACAAAAAAAAAAAAACCCACAAAAAAACAAACAAACAAAAAACAATGTTCTGGTTACTTTAATAAGATTATCATGAGATTGTGAAACCAAATGCTGCAAACAAAATAAGCAATCATTATTGGGGTTGAGAAAGCAAACTTGGCTCACTCCCATCAAATCAGCTTTTAACCCAATCATGAACAATCAAGCAATTAGGCCAAACCAATCACCGGTGTCTTTGAATTTGTATATGTGCAAGAGCATGGCTTTCCTTTGGGTGTCTTAAGCTGTGTGGTACATCTTGGGTTGTATGATATGTTTGATAGCACGTTGACATGGCCAAATCAGTCACAAAAATCCCATTTAAGGGTCTTACAAGATAACTAGGGTGTGACTTTTCAAGTCAATATAAGGACTATGATTGGTCCATGTCAAAGTAATGTCATGTCTCTGAGCACTGATTTCCAAGTTAAAAGCTTTCTCTTTCCAAAATTTGTGGCTGTTCTCTGGCCTAGACATTCCAAAATCAAATCAATTGGTGAAAATCTCTTCATGGTGTGTCAGGATTTTGCTCACAAGAAAACTGACAAATAGACAGGCTCACAAAAGTAGGTGTCCATATCTCAGCCAAAATGTTGTTTGGGGAGAGTTAAAAATTTGAATGAAATAGAATAAAAGAGGAGCGTCACTGTCTTTTTGTTTTTATTAGTTGATTCATTTGCATCAGACAGTCATTTATTTTCATTTAAATGTTCAACAAGTGACTTCCATATACTGTATAAAAACTGAAATCAAAACAAACACATACAAAGGATTGAATTTTGCTGCAGTATTCCTTGAAAAATGTTTGTTGAAAATATAATGCATGGAAATTACTTACGGCATTCGGGCATCATGCACTTCTCTACTTGTTCCAGCTGTTCTGGACACTGGCCGGGGAGTGCTGGTGTCTTCAACATGCGCCGCCGCACATGCATTCCCACACCACATGACACACTGCAGTGACCCCAATCTGACCACTCTGAGACCATACAGGACAAGGTATCTACATACAAAAACACTGATAATTAATACATGATAAACAGGTATCCTCTGTATTATCTTGTTTTGACCTTCACCTGAATTTCTGCTGGTGTTTGGTGTGCAACAGCAATCTCAGACAGAAGATAGAAATAACAAAAAATGGACCACAGGGGTTCAGACTCTTCAGATCTTGATCAATTGACTTGTCAAAAATTAAAGTAAACATATTATGTGCAATATACATTTAACACATTCCTGTAGGCCACCCATGCAACAAATTTGGTGGTCCTCTGTCAGTTTTTTACAAGTTATTCAAGTCAATTCAAATTGCTATGCTTTGATAAGCACTTCTTCTTCTTCTTCTTTTCCTTTCAGCTTTTCCCTTCAGGGGTCGCCACAGCGAATCATCTGCCTCCATGTCACCCTATCCTTTGCATCTTCTTCTCTTATACCAGCTACCTTCATGTCCTGCTTCACTACCTCCATGAATTGTCTCTTTGGTCTTCCTCTAGGCCTTCTGCCTGGTAGTTCCAACCTCAGCATCCTATTACCAATATACTCACTATCCCTCCTCTGTACATGTGAAAACCATCTCAATCTAGCCTCTCTGACTTTGTCTCCAAACCCTCTTACATGTGCTGTCTCTCTGATGTGTTCATTCCTGATCCTATCCATCCTCGTTACTCCCAAAGAGAACCTCAACAGTTTCATCTCTGCTACCTCCAGCTCTGCCTCCTGTCTTTTCCCCAGGGCCACTGTTTCTAAACCATACAACATCGCTGGCCTCAACACCATCTTGTACACTTTTCCTTTCATTCTTGCCGATGCCCTCCTATCACACATCACTCCGGACACTTTTCTCCAATCATTCCAACCTGCCTGCACACGCTTCTTCACCTCTTTTCCACACTCTCCACTTCTCTGGATTGTTGACCCTAAGTACTTAAAATCCTCCACCTTCCTTATCTCTTCTCCCTGTAACCTCACTGTTCCTCTTGGGTCCTTGTCATTCACACACATGTATTCTGTTTGACTGAGGCTAACCTTCATTCCCCTCCTTTCCGGGGCATACCTCCACCTCTCTAGATTTTCCTGCACTTGTTCTCTGCTCTCACTACAGATCACGATGTCATCTGCAGACATCATAGTCCATGGAGATTCTTGTCGAATCTCGTCTGTCAGCCTGTCCATCACCATAGCAAACAAGAAGGGGCTCAGAGCTGACCCTTGATGCAGTCCCACCTCCACCTTGAACTCTTCTGTCACACCGACAGCACACCTCACCACTGTCTTACATCTCTCATACATGTCCTGCACCACTCTAACATACTTCTCTGCCACTCCAGACTTCCTCATGCAATACCACAGTTCTTGCAAACACTGCATCTGTGGTGCTCTTTCTTGGCATGAAACCAAACTGTTGTTCACAAATGCTGACCTCTGCCCTTAGTCTAGCTTCCACTATTCTTTCCCATAACTTCATCGTATGGCTCATCAACTTTATCCCTCTGTAGTTGCCACAACTCTGCACGTCTCCCTTGTTCTTAAAAATGGGCACCATCACACTTCTTCTCCATTCCTCTGGCATCCTCTCACTCTCTAAGACCTTGTTGAATGTTCTTGTCAGGAAATCTACTGCTACCTCTCCTAGACACTTCCATACCTCCACCGGTATGTCATCAGGGCCAACTGCCTTTCCATTCTTCATCCTCTTCAATGCCCTCCGCACTTCACCCTTACTAATCTTTGCTACTTCCTGGTCCTCAACGGTCACCTCTTCTACTCTTTTTTCTCTCTCATTTTCCTTATTTATCAGCTCTTCATAGTAGTCTTTCCATCTTCCCAGCACACTTCTGTCATCAGTCAATAGATTTCCCTCTCTGTCCTTAATCACTCTAACTTGCTGCACGTCCTTCCCATCTCTATTTCTCTGCTGTGCCAACCTGTATCAATCATTTTCTCCCTCTTTACTTTCCAACCGAGCATACAAGTCATCATACGCCCTCTGTTTGGCCTTTGACACCACTACCTTCGCCTTACGCTGTGTCTCCCTGTACTCCTGTTTACTCTCTTCGGTCCTCTCAATGTCACACTTCTTCTTAGCTAACCTCTTCCTTTGTACACATTCCTACACTTCCTCATTCCACCACCAAGTCTCCTTATCTACTCTCCTTCCAGATAACACACCAAGTACTCTCTTACCTGTCTCCCTGATCACATTTGCTGTAGTTGTCCAGTCATCTGGAAGCACTTCCTGGCCACCCAAAGCCTGTTTCAAATGCTCCTTGAAGACAACACGACACTCTTCCTTTTTCAGCTTCCACCATTTTGTCTTCTGGTCTGCCTTTGCCTTCACCTTCCTCACCATCAGTGTCATCCTGCACACCACCATCCTATGCTGTTTGGCAACACTCACCCGCTACTACTTTGCAGTCACTGACTTCCTTCAAATTCCATCGCCTGAACAAGATGTAGTCTACTTGTGTGCTCCTACCTGTCTGTCTTCCTTTCGGCTTTTTCCCTTTTACTCAGGAGTCGCCACAGCGAATCATCTGATTCACACGTTTGATTTGGCAGAGGTTTTTATGTCGGATGCCCTTCCTGTCACAACCCTTTTTAGCAAGGGACAGAAACACGCTGACGACTTTGCAGCCTACTCTTTACGGAAGTCAGCAATGGTTCTTTTACATGCCTCTCACCATAGACAGTGAGAGACATGGCCCGCCTTTGATAACCCAGTTAGCCGCACTGGGGGACTTGTGTGCTCCTACCTCTGCTTTTATAAGTCACCCTATGCTCCTGTCTCTTCTGGAAGAAAGTATTTACCACAGCCATTTCCATCCTTTTTGCAAAATCTACCAACATCTGTCCTTCTGTGTTCCTGTTCTGGATACCAAACCTGCCCATCACTTCCTCGTCCCCTCTGTTTCCTGCACCAACACGTCCATTGAAGTCTGCCCCAATGACCACTCTTTCACCTCTGGGGGTACTCTGCATCACTTCATCTAACTCACTCCAGAATCTCTCCTTCTCTTCTTGCTCACATCCTGCCTATGGGGCTCTCACATCCTGTCTGTTGGGCATAAGCACTAACAACATTGAACATCACACCTTCAATTTCTAACTTGAGACTCATCACTCTGTCTGACACTCTTTTCACTTCTAGAACATTCCTGACAAACTCCTCCTTCAAGATGACTCCTACTCCATTTCTCTTCCCATCCACACCATGAAAGAAACAGCTTAAACCCTGCTCCTATATGTATATATATATATATACACACACACACAGGTCCGTCTGAAAAAATTAGCATATTGTGATAAAGTTCATTATTTTCCGTAATGTACTGATAAAGATTAGACTTTCATATATTTTAGATTCATTACACACAACTGAAGTATTTGAAGCATTTTATTGTTTTAATATTGATAATTTGGGCAAAAAAGTAAAGAAAAACCAGAAATCCCTATCTCAAAAAATTAGCATATTTCATCCGACCAATTAAAAAATGCTTTTAATACAAAAAAAGTCAACCTTCAAATGATTATGTTCAGTTATGCAGTCAATACTTGGTCAGGAATCGTTTTGCAGAAATGACTGCTTCAATGCAGTATGGCATGGAGGCAATCAGCCTATGGCACTGCTGAGGTGTTACGGAGGCCCAGGATGCTTCGATAGCGGCCTTAAGCTCATCCACAGTGTTGGGTCTGGTGTCTCTCAACTTTCTCTTCACAATATCCCACAGATTCTCTATGGGGTTCAGGTCAGGACCACTTTTGAACCAAAAACAGTGGCAGAAGCACCTGACCTGGGCTACAGAGAAGCAGCACTGGACTGTTGCTCAGTGGCCCAAAGTACTTTTTTCGGATGAAAGCAAATTTTGCATGTCAATCGGAAGTCATGGTGCCGGAGTCTGGAGGAAGACTGAGGAGAAGGAAATGCCAAAATGCCTGAAGTCCAGTGTCAAGTACCCACAGTCAGTGATGGTCTGGGGTGCCATGTCAGCTGCTGGTGTTGGTCCACTGTATTTTATCAAGGGCAGGGTCAATGCAGCTAGCTAACAGGAGATTTTGGAGCACTTCATGCTTCCATCTGCTGAAAAGCTTTATGGAGATGAAGATTTTCATTTTTCAGCACGACCTGGCACCTGCTCACAGTGCCAAAACCACTGGTAAATGGTTTACTGACCATGGTATTATTGTGCTCAATTGGCCTGCCAACTCTCCTGACCAGAACCCCATAGAGAATCTGTGGGGTATTGTGAAGAGAAAGTTGAGAGACACCAGACCCAACACTGTGGATGAGCTTAAGGCCGCTATCAAAGCATCCTGGGCCTCCATAACATCTCAGCAGTGCCACAGGCTGATTGCCTCCATGCCACGCCGCATTGAAGCAGTCATTTCTGCAAAAGGATTCCCGACCAAGTATTGAGTGCATAACTGAAAATTATTCTTTGAAGGTTGACTTTTTTTGTATTAAAAATACTTTTTTTTTTTTTATTGGTCGGATGAAATATGCTAATTTTTTGAGATAGGATTTTTGGGTTTTAATGAGCTGTATGCCAAAATAATCAGTATTGAATCAATAAAAGACCTGAGATATTTCAGTTGGTGTGCAATGAATCTAAAATATATGAACGTTTAATTTTTATCAGTACATTACAGAAAATAATGAACTTTATCACAATATGCTAATTTTTTGAGAAGGACTAGTATATATAAAACTGAACTGGGAAGAAGGAGGGGCACGTTCAGTCTGTCGTTTGTAAACAATGGCCACAGCGTTATTACGTCATTGCATCATTACCTCAGCGTACTCCGTAGGTACGTCTAAACTCAAAATTTGACAATTTTTTTTTGAAAAAAACAAAAAAAAAACAAACAAAAAAATCCGTAAAATCGAAAAAAACGTAAAACGAATGACTATAAGTCGGAGAGCATCTGCATTTCACTGGACTCTGGCCAGAGGCGTGGTACACCATGAAGAGCTCGTCAAACCATTGCAGGGCCTAAACACACAACCATTCACACTCACATTCACACCTGGGGTGATTTGGAACAGCCAATTAGCCTACTGTGCATGTTTTTGGACTGTGGTAGGAAACCAGAGTACCTGGAAAAACCCTTGCAAGTGCAGGAAGAACATAAAATTCAGTTTTAGTGTTACTTTTAATTTTTCATTAATGTTCATTACTGTGATCTTTTGGACCACGTCTGTTATTGTCTCAGTTGATATTCAAAGAGGAATAGCAAGTGCAGGGCAAATAAAGCCAAAAATGTTTTATTTTAGTTCAATTTGTATTCTTGATCATAATTTTTTTACTATAGTTTACATTTTTTAAGTGGTTATTTTTATGTCAGTTGACATTTTTTTGTATTGCCAGTTGTGGTTTTCATAAACAATTTTATGGAAGTCCATTTCTGATAACTAATGAAAAAAAAATCAGATTGCAAGTCATAATTATGGGATTCTGTGTCATAATCATGACTTAGCATTTTATAATTGACTTAGAATCTGAATTTTTTTTCTCTAGTGGCGAAATGGGTTTCTATATACAGTCGGCTCCCAATTTAATTGATTCCCAGTCGGAATCCCAAGTTCATTTTCGGATTATGAAAAACATTTTCTTGAGTTTTTGGCTGGCTCTCAACATCCCGTCCCTCTGGTCTCCCAGATAGAGACAGAAGGAAACTTCATGCTTTAGTTTTTAGTTTAGTTTTTTAAGTTGTTTTAATTCAGTAAATGTTGAATAAATGTGGGCGCATTTGAGCTCATCTGGGATTCCGATCCCTCAAGGAATCAAATTAAAGTTGAGTTTGTCAAGCAGGGAATGCGCTTTGAATTCACGTCTTGTGGGCGTGGCCCGCAGTGCGCGCACGAGAGAGAGAGAGAGAGAGAGAGAGAGAGAGAGAGAGAGAGAGAGAGAGCGGGAATAACACTTTAGTTTTTAGTTTAGTTTAGTTTTTTAAGTTGTTTTAATTCAATAAATGGTCAAGCAGGGAATGTGCTTTGAATTCACATCTTGTAGGCGTGGCCCACAGTCCGCACACGAGAGAGAGAGAGAGAGAGAGAGAGAGAGAGAGCGAGAGAGAGAGAGAGAGAGAGAGAGAGGGAATCACTCTAGTTTTTAGTTTAGTTTTTTTTAAGTTGTTTTAATTCAGTAAATGTTTAATAAATGTGGGCGCATTTGAGGTCATCTGGCATCCCGATACCTCAAGGAATCAAATTAAAGTTGAGTTTGTCAAGCAGGGAATGCGATTTGAATTCACGTCTTGTGGGCGTGGCCCGCAGTGCGAGCATGAGAGAGAGAGAGACCCAGAGCGAGAGCGAGGGAGAGAGAGAGAGAGAGAGAGAGAGAGAGAGAGAGAGAGAGAGAGAGAGAGAGAATAACGCTTTAATTTTTTTAAGTTATTTTAATTCAGTAAATGGTCAAGCAGGGAATGAGCTTTAAATTCATGTCTTATGGCCCGCAGCGTGCGCGCGCCTGCACAAGACAGAGAGAGAGAGAGAGAGAGAGAGAGAGAGAGAGAGAGAGAGAGAGAGAGAGAGAGAGAGAAGGAATGACGCTTTAGTTTTTAGATTTTTTTTTAAGTTGTTTTAATTTAGTAAATATTTAATAAATGTGGGGGCATTTGAGCTCATCTGGCATCCCGGTCCCTCAAGGAATCAAATTAAAGTTGAGTTTGTCAAGCTGGGCTTTGAATTCACGTCTTGAAGGCGATAGAGAGAGAGAGAGAGAGAGAGAGAGAGAGAGAGAGAGAGAGAGGTGTTTGTGTGTTAATTAAAATGTTTAATAATGGTTTAGTTAATAAATATGTTAATAAAATGGTTTAATATGTTAATAAAATGGTTTAATATGTTAATAAAATGGTTTAATAAATAATTTTCTTTTACTTTTAACACATATTTCATACATAATTGGTGTACTTTTATCATTTTTAAAGGGTTTATGGGGTTTATCCAGTCCAAAGACTCGAGCCTTGGAACAATTAGGCGTTTATAGTGTAAGATGGGACCCCTACTTACGAAATCCTTGCAATACGAAAATGGCTCTGGAATGGTTTAATTTCGTAAATTGGGGGCCGACTGTCTTTTAACCGTGCTCAGTGCCCTTGGTAAAATTTCACTTCTCATCCCAAACTCTTGTACATATATCATTATTATTATAAAATACTTATTGTTTTTTACATGTTTATCTTTAATATACAGGCGGTCCTCACTTAACGATGGACACGGAGTTACGACAGCCTGTTAAAAATTGTCAAAAATTATCAAAAGTATACTTTTACTGTAAATGAATCACAGCAGAAACAAAGCAGCTGAGTTGTGAGTGTATGTTCGAGCATACCCAGTGTCGGCAACATCTCCCATCCCGCCTCCCGAGACACACACACACACACACACACACACACACACACACACACTCACTCACCCACGACTTAATCAGAAGTCTACCATGCTGCTAGGTAAAAGAGTTCAGGGAATTGTTAGCAGTTATGGCTTCTCACATTCAAGGGTCTATACCTATGCAACACAGTAGCCTACTGTACAAATACAAACCAAGCAAAATGTCTACTAAAGCGGGGTTCATTTATTGACGGGAATCGTTTAACGACGGGATCTACAGAACGTAACCCCGTCGTTAAGTGAGGACTAGCCGTATTAGGTCAAATATATGTTTGTGTCACGTTATATGAGTTTGGGAGGGAGTTGGAATGGATTAATTGGTTTTCTATTATTTCATTTGGGAATTTTTGTTTTATCTAATGAACATTTTGATTTACGAGCTTCCCCTCAGAACAGATTAATTTCATAAGTGAAGGTACACAGTATTTATATCGAAATGCATTACATTAACAAACATATTCAATTATGTGCAGAGTGATCTTAGTGCTACTTTAATGGACAAACTTACTGCATTCAGGCATCATGCACTTCTCCAGCTCCTCCAGCTCGACTCTGCACTGAGAGCCATCAGATGAGGGCATTTTCATCATCCTCCCCCTCTTCTTCATCCCTACTCCACAGCTCACACTACATGGCTCCCAGTCGGCCCACTCTGTGACGATACAGCTACTGGGTGCTAATTCATACAGTGCACACACACACACACACACACACACACACACACACACACACACACATAGCGGGAGAGAGAGAGAGAGAGAGAGAGAGAGAGAGAGAGAGAGAGAGAGAGAGAGAGAACAAATGCACTCATCAACTATTCTTAGTTATTACAGATAGAAGTCTCTAGTAGAAACACAAACATATGCCTAGTGATCAGCACTGGTACATAATGAACATCAGCTTTGTGTTCTGTCGTTTTTTCACTGATTGCAGGTTTCACTTGTGTAGGATTGGGTGAAAGATGTGTGGGATCATTAACGAGAGCCTGAGGAAAGAATCTGATCAGGTGATGCTGGGTTTCAAATTCATGGGATAAAGTGTTCTTACTGTATTTATACATAAATGTACACTAATGTTTTTACTAGTTATAATATACTTTAAAAAGAACTTGTTTTTACAATGTTATGATTACAGGCGTAAAATGTCTGTCTTGGAACTCAGTTCAATTCCATCTAGCAAGAAATAAAATAATTAATTTTATAATGTGAAGATTTGAGCACTATGTAAAAGCAGCGCTCTCTATTGCATTTTTTCTGGTTATTTTCTGCTCATAATTAACTGTGGGTTTTTTCATGTTTTAAAAGTTGAATCATTTTCTAAGCCGTTTAATCCAATTTTGGATTGCGGGGAGACTGGCGCCTATCTCTGTCGACTTTGAGTGAGGGCAGGGAACGCTCTGAACAACGCACCAAAGTATTGCAGGCTAAATAACAACAACAATAATAATAATAATAATAATAATAATAATAATAATAATAATAATAATAATAATTGGTGGGGGGCAGTGGTTGTCTAGTGGTATAGGGCGCTGGATCCAAAGGTTGGGGGTTCGAGTCCCACTCTTCACAAGGTTGTCAATGTCCCCGCCAGTGCAGCTAACTGGGTTATCAAAGGCTGGCCATGTCTCTCACTGTCTATAGTGAGAGGCATGTAAAAGAACCATTGCTGACTTTCGTAAAGAGTTGGCTGCAAAGCCATCGGCGTGTTTCCGCCCTGCGATGGCCTGGCGAGCTGTCCAGAGTGTTCTCTGCTCTCGTCCGAAGTTGGCTGGGATGGGCACCAGCCTCTCCGTGACCCTAATTAGGATGAAGCGATTACAGAAAATGAACTGATGATGAACTGAATAATAATAACAACCCTCCTTGAATCGCCACCTTATCGTGGTAGAAAGGTTGGGGTGTCCTAATGATCCAATGATCCAAGGTTGGGGTGTACTAATGATCCAAGGAGTTATATTGTCAGAAGTATTATGCCCGTGGTAGGATCACTCAAGGCAAACAGGTCCCAGGTGAAGGTTCAGATGAAGCGAGGCTCAAAAGACCCCAATGAAGAAAAACACAAGGACACAGTTTCCCTTGCCCAGATGCGAGTCACACAGGGATTTGAAGGCAAGTTTCTTTAGGGTGTGTGTTGGAGAATCACTCTTTGTCCCCATGCCCATGTGGGAAACAATAGTGTAACCCGGAAGGGTGTGATTAGTAGGTACGGCCTCTCCAGTCTGAATCTGAATGGTGTTTCATTCTTGGACTTCTGTGATCATCACAGTTTGTCCATCACGAACACCCTGTTCAAACATAAGAGTGTCCATAAGTGCATTAGCACCAGGACACTCTAGGCTGCAGTTCAATGATTGACTTTGTAGTCGTGTCACTGGACTTGCGGCCGCACGTTCTAGACACTCGGATGAAGAGGGGCGCTGAGCTGTCTACCAATCACCGCTTGGTCGTAAGCTGGCTCCAATGGTGAAGGAGTCTGCCCTCCAGATCTGGCAGGCCAACGTGTGCAGTTAGGGTCTCTTGAGCATGTTTGACAGAGTCTCCTGTCAGAGGGGCCTTTAACTTCCACCTTTGGCAGAGCTACAATCATGTACTGAAGCAGGTGGGTGACATGGAATCCAAAAGGGATATATTTCGTGCCTCCATTGCTGAGGCAGCAGCCCATAGCTCTGGCTGAACGGTCATCGGTCCCTGTCATGGCAGTAAACCCTCAAACCCGCTGGTGGACACCGACCGTGAAGGGGGCCGTCCAACTGAAAAAGGAGGCCTGTTAGGTCTTATCGGCCTGTGGAACTCCCAAGGCAGAAGACAGGTACTGGCAGGCCAAACGTTTTTCAGCCAGAACTGTCGCAAATGTAGGAGTTCGGTGAGGGTCTGGAAAGTGATTATTGGTTGGGCTCAAAAAGGTTCTCGACCACCATCCGATGCCTCAGGAAGGGGAAGCAGTTCTCCACAAATACTGTTTACAGTAGAAGTGGGGAGCTGATCACCTCGACTGGGGTTGTGTGGTGGAAGGAATTCTTTGAGGGCCTCCTCAATCCCACCAACATGCCCTCTGTGGGGGTGAAAAACCCTGGCAGTTTGGGTCGGGGTCCACCCATCACTGGAACTGAGGTCACTGAGTGAGTCAAAAAAGCTCCTCGTGCTACGGGGGTGGATGAGATCCGACCTGAATATCTCAGGACTCTGGATGTTGTAGGACTGTTTGGTTGACACATCTCTGCAACATCAAGTGGTCATCGGGGGCAATACTTCTGGATTGTCAAATCGAAGTGGTTCTTTACCTTAACCTTAATTCTCTCAGTGCCAAGAGGCACATAACGCTTGGGCATCACTCATCCATTGGGGCCGATTTGCAGCTGCACGGCATGGCGAGTTCCACGAGATCCTTCCAGCAATGGTTCTCTCCATCAACCATTCTCCGCCAAGTTGTTTTTGGGTCGCCTCTCTTCCTTCATCCTTCTGGTGTCCACTCTATGGCCACAGTACATAACATTACACTCCTCTTCACATCTCTGTCCTCCTCCATGTATTCTTCCTTCATTCTGTTCCTAATCCTTTCTGAGTGGGTGCTATCTATCTTAGTTTTATTGCCTTTCCTCTCATCTATCAACTTCCAGGTGGTAATGTGGAGGAGGTGAGTGAGAGGAGGATAGTTGCAAAGCTCACATCCATCCTGTTCAACATCTATCACCCACTGCACCAGACTGTAGAGGAGCTGAGTAGCTCCTTCAGTGGACGACTGAGGCATCCTCAGTGCAGGAAGGAGCGCTACCGCAGGTCGTTCATTCCCACCGCTGTCAGACTGTACAACGCCACTTTGTAACTGTCTGTGAAAATACTGGTTATGTGCAATAAAAACCCCGTGCACTTTAATCAACCACATCTACCCCACTGACTGTGAACCATATCAACCCATCTCTGCCCTCAGATACATTACACTTTAATATAGGCCAGTCTATAAAGTTGCTCCATTCTTTTCTTTTATTGTTTATTAATTTATACTATTTATGTATCTACTTATTTATTTACTTATATAATATATATGTACGTGTGTATGCTTGTATTTGTATCTATTTTTGCACCCCCTACTGATGGTACCTCAAGAGCCTGTAACAGTGAATTTCTCCATTGTGAGATTAATAAAGCTGTATCTTATCTTATCTTATCTTAATGCTCATCCATAGTTTGCTTTTCCCTTTCTTGAATCTAAGCATTTTTGCTGCAGCACTGACATATGTGCTTCTCTGCTGCTTCCTTATCTCCTCCATGTCTTCACTCTCCGTCTTCATCTCTTCCAGCTTGCTCCTTACCGCCTTACAGTACTTCTTGGTTTTCTGATCCTTTAGTCTATCCAGCTTGAGTTTTGGCTTGGCCTTGCTTTTGCTCCTGTGTGACTTGAGACATAGCTTGATGCTGGTCCTCACCAGGTAGTGGTCGCTGTTGGCATCTGCCCCTCTCTTCACCTGAAAATCTAGTATAGACAACCTCCACTGTCCGCTAATCAAAAGGTGGTCAGTTTGGTTTCTCACTCTCCCATCAGCTGAAATCCATGTTGCTTTGTGGGTGTCTTTGTGGGGAAATAACGTTATTGTAATAACAAGCCCATTCATCTGGCTAATCTCACACAGTTTCTCTCCATTGTCATTCTGCGTTCCTCGACCATGCGCCCCCATTGTTCTCTCATAGCCAGTATTATCCTTGCCAACTTTGGCATCGATGTTCCCCATGATGATAATGATGTCATTTTTGCTGCATCCTTCCACTGTGTCCTGAAGCTCCTGGTATAATTTTTCCTTCTCTTCATTTTCCTTCTCAATTTGAGGGGCATAGACTTGAATGATGGTGATTCTTCTGTATCTGGTTCCTGGAGGCTTTCACTCATATCGCTATACCCCCGCTCCTCCCTGGCTTTCTTGATTAGTGTTGTCCAATGTTACTGTAATTGGCTTGTTTTTACAGTCTATGTAAGGGTGCTGGAGAGGAGATCTGACTCATAGTTGAACCTTGCATTCAGGAGGAACAATGTGTTTTCGTCCTGGCCACTGCACTCTCGATCAACTCTACATGCTCGTCCGCGGCTCAATTGGTATCGGTCCACAGAAGAAATAATTATCTCTGTTTTATATTTATTATCTGAGTCTGAACGATCTTTATTTTTGAAAAATCTTTTATTATGAAAAATAACCAGATTCTCTCGGTTACATGTCGGTCATTTGAGCACTAAAAAGTAACCCACAAGGGGACGGCACATGAGCAGAGGTGTGTTGGACATGTTTCAAACATTAGCGGGTTTTTTGGGTGAGACTGAGCCTGACCCTTCATTCTCCCAGCTGGTGCACGATCACCTGTGGTTTTGGGGTTTATTTTAGAAAAGGTCAAGCTCAACTTCCCAACCAACTTTATTTCATCTGTTGAAAAATAACATTCATGGAGTGCTTATTATTATTATTATTATTATTATTATTATTATTATTATTATTATTATTATTATATAATAATAATAATAATAATGATAATAATACTAATAATAATAGTAATACTACTACTACTACTACTACTACTACTAATAATAATAATAATTATTATTATTATTATTATTATTATTATTATTATTATATTGTATGTAAATAAATTATCATTACAATATCTATTACACCCCCCCCCCACACACACACACACACACACACACACACCCAGTCCGCAGTAAAATTGTCAAGCGTTGACCAGTCCGCGGTGATAAAAAGGTTGGGGACCTCTGTTCTATAGGATCCTGTGGGGGAATGGGAGTTTGCCCAATCTGTCCACATGTGTTTTGTGGATTTAGAAAAGGCTTTCGACCATGTCCCTCAGGCTGTCTTGTGGGGTATGATTTGGGAGTACTGTACAGCATTCCGTACCTGTTGCTACGAGCAATTCGGTTGCTGTGTCACCAGAGACAGAGCTTGGACCACATTTGCAATAACAGGTTGAATTCATTTCCAGTGAGTTGGAGTCCGCCAAGGCTCTCCTTTGTCACCGATTCTGTTCATAATTTTTATGGACAGAATTTCTCGGTGCAGCCAAGGTTTCGGGAGGTTCTGGTTTGGTGACCATCAGATCTCATCTCTGCTTTTTGTGGATAACGTTGACCTTTTGACTTCATCAAGCTGGGACCTTCAGCTCTCATTGGAGCGATTCGCAGTCAAGGTCGAAGTGGCTTGGATGAGAATCAGTACCATAAAGTCTGAGGCCATGGTTCTCAGCCGGAAAAGGGTAGAATGCACCCTCTGGGTCGGGAATGCGGTCCTGCCCCAAGTGGAGGACATCGAGTATCTTGGGGTCTTCTTCACGAGTGAGGGAAGGATGGAGCGGGAGATCAACAGGTGGATCGCTGCAGAAGCTGCTGTAGAGAGAGGGATCTGAGCTGCAAGGCAAAGGTCTCACTTTACCAGTCAATCTATGTTCCAGCACTCACCTATGGTCACGAGATTTGGGTAGTGATGGAAAGAACAAGATCCTGAATACAAGCAGGTGAAATGAGCTTCTTTCATTGGATGGAAGGGCTCTCCCTTAGAGATAGGGTGAGAAACTCAGCCATCCGGGGGTAGCTCGGAGTAGAACCTCTGCTCCTCCGCATTGAGAGGAGCCAGTTGAGATGGCTTGTGCATCTGGCTAGAATGCCTCCCAAATGCCTGCCTGGTGTGGTGTTTCGGGTATATCCAACCGGGAAGAGACCCCGGGCTTGACCTAGAACACGCTGGAGGAATTATGTCTCTCAGCTGGTTTAGGTAAGCCTTCATGTCCCCTCAGAAGAGCTGGAGGAGGTGGCTGGAAGAGGGATGTTTGGACCTCATTGCTTTGGCTGTTGCCCTCACGACCTGATCCTGGATTATAGAAGATGATGGTGATGAAACATAGCTATTTCAAAAAGCAACAAAGCTACAACTGCAACAAGCACCTCGAATAAATCCATTGATCTATCTATGGCTCAAGTGTTATGACACTTTCCCATTTTTCTTTTCAGTTTCCTGCATTCAGTTCCTGTTGGCTTATGCAGAAATAAAATTAAAAGAACATGGGTTAATCTTATACAACCTCTTTATTGTGTTTTCCAAGTTGTACATGGAAGGAAAAAACTAGCTGGGAAGGAAGTAGCAGGAATTGCTAGTGTCCCTATTCAGTGTTCATGGCGAGTACAACATAGATTGCTTTGATAAACTATCAACAAAAGTATATAAATATATACATGGGGTGCTACAGGGCTAATAAACACAGTGTTTAGAATGCATATTTAGCTGTAAGTAATGTATTTTTAATTGGAATGTAAAAAGCCCACTGAGCAGCATATAACATATAACATTAAGTTCCAAACTTCAAGAAAAGCTAGTGACTTAATAGATTTGAGTGCCTATGTATCCAGGTTGTTTAAATTTACTAATGTAAATTTATTATGTAGACTAAAACCTAATCAGAAAAGTATTCATTTAGTCAATTATAATAGATTCATATGACATTTTAAACATATTTTGATGGAACCAGTGATTACAGGTTTACAATTGTACCAATCACAGTAATTAGCAGTTAATCTGGCATGAAGTTGGCATTGCCAAGATCTCCGAGTTGCTTAATAATAAATAGACCTTACTCTGTTGCTTCTTGTCACCTTTTCCATATATTTTTTCATCTAAAAGCATATTTGATTGTGTAAAAATGAACTTACGATGCACAATGTGAACATTACGCTATCTGTTTTGAAATATAGAAAATAAAAAGTAGTTCTTTTTTTTATATACTGGATGTTCTAATCTGTTGTGAAAAGCTCCAACCTTATACTTTACAAACTAAAGTACAACTTTAATCAAACTTTGCTTCACACAAACAAACACAATAGCATCCTGACTCACAGCAGTCATCATTGACCACACACTTCTCCGTTTCCTCTGTGGGTTCCCTGCAGCTCGAGCCATCCTCAGGAAACACTTTAATGTAGCGCTCTCTGGATCTCATTCCCATCCCACACGTCACAGTGCACGGAGACCAGCTGATCCACTCAGACAGCATGCATGGAGACGCCTCTGCAAGACAGCACACATGTTTGCTTGTTGCTTTGTAAAGGTCACATGGTCTTGTATACACCCACAGGAAAGCCTGAGGCATAACAGGCCTATCAGAAGAGATAAAGGAGAAATGACTAATTCATAATGCACTGAAAAAACAAACAAACAAGCTAACAAAATACTGGACTGTCTGGCAATGTGCTGCTAAAATATTGTTATTTACAGCATAATTATACACAATGTGTACATATGAGATATTTAACATGTAAAGTTTGCAACACAAACAGAATTTTTCCCCATCATCAACTCAAAACACATACCATATAATATGAACTTTAAACATGTCTGTTGTGATGAACCTGCACAACAAACCAATGCATGTTATTAGTTCTAAATTAGCATAAATAAAAAAAGCGTCTGTTGACATAGTATTCTGATAATTACAGGAAGACACGGAATACACAGTGGTACATTACTGTTAAATCAGAGCTAATTTAAACAGAAATTGGTGCTGTTATAACAGCAGTGATAAAATCAATACACACACAAAAAATGGGAATTGAGTGTAATTTAAGTTTTTTATAAACACTGCAATATGTTTAGACTTTGATTTATATACAGATTAGTCTCCCATCCTTGAATCGCCACCTTATGATGGTGGAAGGGTTTGCGTGTCCTGATGAGCCTAGGAACTATGTTGTCAGGGGCATTAAGGGTCACCCTGGACAAACAGGTCCTAGGTGAAGGTCCAGACAAAGCGTGGTTAAAAATACCTCTATGGAGAAACATGGAAGGACACAGTTTCTCTTGCATGGATGTGAGTCACTGGGAATACCCCCCCCCCCAACCAAGCCTGTGGGAGTCGCTCGAAGGAAAGCCCCTAGTGGTGAGGTTTCTGCCCATGGAGCCCGGCCGGGCCCAGCCCGAAAAGGAGACATGGTCTATCATTCCATGGACCCACCACCTGTGGGACAGACTATAGGAGTTGGGTGCATTGTGAGTTTGGTGGCAGCCAAAGACATGGGTTCTATCGAACCAATCCTCAGCTACTGACACTGACTCTCGGGACATGGAATGTCACCTCTCTGGTGGAGAAGGAGCCTGAGCTGATGAGTGAGGTGGAGAGATACAGACTAGGTATAGTCGGACTTACGTCAATGCATAGCTTGGTCTCTGTAACTGCCCATCTTGAGAAGGGACTGCACCTTATTTCATTCTGGACTTGCTCATGGGGAAAGGCAGTAAGCTAGTGTGGGCATCCTTGCATCCCCATTGTGGTGCCCACATGTTGGGGTTCTCCCCGTTTGATGAAAGGGTAGTTTCCCTCTGCCTTTGGGTCCTGAATGTAGTTTGTGCTTATGAAATAAATTACTGTTCAGAGTACAAGCAATTCTTCGAGTCTTTAGGGGGTGTGTTTGTGAACCTTGTTATCCTTGGAGACTTCACCATCCAAGAGTGTACTCTGGAAGGGTGTGATCAGTACTTACGGCCTCAAGTCCAAACTCGAATAGTTTCATAGTTGGACTTCTGCGCTCAACACGATTTGTCCATCACGAACACCACTTCTTACTACTACTGCCTGAACGTTTGCGACCACTAGCTCTTTCCAAAGTCTCAGCCATCTCCTTTGCCTCAGACATTCCGACATTCCTCTTAAGAGCGCCAGTAAAGGTAGTTTTATGTCTACCTCTTCAGCGGTGCCCATGAGTGGGCTCCCATGATACTAGTGCTTTTGCACTTAGCACTGGGTGGCGAAAGCAGTGACCCACCAGCTGCTGTCTACAAGAAGCAATTTTTTTACTGACGACTGGAGGTTCTCCACAGAGATGATGGTTTGGTGTACGACTGCTCCAGTAGATGATTTGAGCTTTTTGCTGCATCCTAGTGTATGTGCTATGCGGGAACACCATATTCAAACATAAGGGTGTCCATAAGTGCAATTGGCACCAACACACCCTAAGCCACAGTTTGATGATCGACTTTGTAGTTGTTTCACTGAACTTATGGGCACATGTTCTGGACACCCGGCTGAAAAGAGTAGCTGAGCTGTCAACTGATTACGACCTCGCTGGCTCTGATGTGGAGGGAAGTCACCCTCAGATCTGGCAGGCCCAAACATACGTTTGGCGGAGTCTCCTGTCAGATCCACAATCACATCCTGAGGAAGGCGAGGGGCATAAAATCTGAATGGGCGACCTTGGGGGGGGTTTGGTGGGGGTTCAGCCATCACTGAGGCTGAGGTCATCGTGCTAGTCAAAAAGCTCCTTGGTGGTTGGCCTCTAGAGGTGGATGAAATCCGTCCTGAATATCTCAGGGCTCTGGATCCTGTAGGACTGTCTTGGCTGACATGTCTCTGAAACATAGCATAGTCATTGGGGGCCATACCTCTGGACTTGTAAACCTAGGTGGCAGTCCCTCTTTTTAAAAGGGGGGTTGGGAGGGTGTTTCCCAGTTATCATGGAATCACACTCCTCAGCCTACCCATAAAAATCTATGCAGGGGTTCTGGTGAGGAGGATCTGACTGATGCTTAAACTTCGGATTCAGGATGAATAATGTGTGCATGGTAATTTGCCCAATATGTCCACATGTGTTTTGTGGATTTAGAAAAGGCTTTCAACGGAGTCCCTCAGGCTGTCTTGTGGGGTATGCTCTTGAAGTAGGGTGCAACAATCTCATTGCCACAGGCCATTCGGGCTCTGTATCACTGGAGCCAGAGCTTGATCTGCATTGGTAACGACAGGTCGAATTCGTTTCCGGTGAGGGTTGGAATCCGATAAGGCTGTCCTTTATCACTGATTCCGTTCATAATTTTTATGAACAGAATTTATAGACGCAGCCGTGGCATTGAGGTGTTCTGGTTTGGAGGCCATAAGATTTTAGTCACCATAGGGTGAGAAGTTCGGCCATCTGTGAGAAGCTCAGAGTAGAATTGCTGCTTCTCCACGTTGAGAGAAGCCAGTTGAGGTGGCTTGGGCGTCTGATTAGAATGCCCCCGAACACCTTCTTGGTGTGGTGGTTCGGGCGAGTCCATCCAGGAAGAGACCCCGGGGTCGACCCAAAACATGCTGGAGGGATTATAGCTCTCGGCTGGCCTGGGAATGCCTAAAGGGTCCCCCAGAAGAGCTGGAGGAAGTGGCTGGAGAAAGGGACGTCTGGACCTCATTGCTTAGGCTGCTGCCCTCACGACCTGATCCCAGATTATAGAAGATGATGGCGATGATAGATATGGCTATTATAGCCAGTAATTTTTCCAGCTAAAGATAAATGGAACAAATTCAAAGCTCCACTGTACTTGTCTTTCTTTATCTCTCTCTCTCTCTATCTCTTAAAAATAAAAATTAAAGAAACTCTTTTAATAGTAAGGAATTACATTCTTTAGTCATGCTGGTAACTCTGTACTTATGTACTCTGTTAACACATTGAAATCCTGTAATAAACGTTAGATGTAATTAACAATTCGCTCGTGAAAGTAAGATGATTATCACTTAATAGTCCCTGAGAATGTCATGCCTTCCATTGAGCCGGTGCGTAAGTGCTTTAATATACTGATTCAAACTTCTAATGCAATGCAATACAAACTCCACACAGAAATGCAGTTTTTGATGAGACAGACACTCAAACCCAGCAGCCTCTTGCTGTGAGGCGGGCATGCTAACTGCTTTGCCACTATGCTGCCCAATGCAACATTTTAAATAATTTTTAAAAATATTTTTATATCCAATATGAACTCATAATTTTAATAAATTCAAATTACAGTGAATTTTTTTTTTGTTACTCTTAATCACACACTCAGATAAATGTTTGGCATTACTCCTTTTGTGAGTATTCTCCGAAAAATTCAAGTCAAATGCTATTGGCCTTTATCTTAACATCTGACCAATTTCTTTGATCTAGCTTTGGTTACTGCTGCATAGACCAGAAGTCGTCATCGGTACAAAACCAGCACCCAAGTTATCCATAATCAGTAACAGGAAGCAGAGCTGACTAAATTTGTGAACTAGTAATGACAACTGCTTGAAGTCACATAACTTTGCAAGTAGTTAAGAGCACACCTTGGCTGAAATGCAGATGAAACTAGGTTGTGCTTTCTGACAAATCATGTTTCAAGTGGCGTGTTGCCACCGGTAAAAAATGTGTGTATGGGGTAGCATGAGGAGAGTGAAGATGCTAATGTGTCAGAGCAAGACTACTGTAGCAGACCAAGTGTCATGGTTTGGACTGGAATCAGCAGCAGACATTACATACAGCATTCAACCTGTAAATGATGATTGCGGCAGTCATACAAGATACTAAATACAAATTATTATTTTTCATCCCAAAATAATGGACCAATCAGATCACGCCAATTGCATGCACTATATCCTAATCAGATATGTAATTTTGCAACTATTTTTTTGAGATTGGTGTGTGAAATTTCAAACAGAATTTTCAACTATCAGGTATGATAAAAAGGTTAGAAATCTTAGCACTGAAAAAAGTATAATGCGTAATAATAGCTGAAATGGGAGCTTGATAAAAATATAGAATTCCTAGGCCATTTATGGACACTATGTCAACCTACTGCACCATTCTATGTCGTTCTTAACCTGTCTCATTTAAAACCCATCAGGCATAAAACACACTCACTTTATCTCCATGCAGGCTGTGCCAGTTAGCTCAAAAGCAGCTAGGAAATAGATTTTCCACCAGACAGAATGAATGAACATTGGTAAATTCTCAATAGATTTCCTGATAATGCAGCCTTGTGGGACTGATTGGCAAAGCTGCAGTAATGAAGCACAACTAAGCGAATCATTAATAAGCAATGTAAATTAATAATGCCTTGCTGAAGGGGGACCCTAATGCAGGTCACACTGGTTGCAGTGTTGGTCGGACCCATCATGAATCAATATGACCAGCTAACAGACCATTAAATAAAAACAAAGCAGCACAGCTTGCAGCGTTAATCAATGGAGAGCTTCAGTGGGAAAAATATAGCCTGCAATGACCAGTACAAGACACAGAGGAGAAACTAAAACAATGACGACAAATACAGTGGTATGAAAAAGTATCTAAACCTTTGGGAATTTCTCACATTTATGCATAAAATCACCATCAAATGTGATCTGATCTTTGTCAAAATCACACAGATGAAAAAACAGTGTCTGCTTTAACTAAAACCACCCAAACATTTATAGGTTTTCATATTTTAATGAGGATAGCATGCAAACAATGACAGAAGAGGGAGGAATAAGTAACTGAAACCTCTGCCTAAGGAGACTTAAAGAGCAATTGAAACCAATTTTTACCAAACAATTTAAGTCAGGTGTGTGCCCAATCACTGATGAGTGGCTTAAAGCTGCCCTGCCCACTATAAAACACACACCTGGTAAGAATGGTCTTGATGAGAAGCATTGTCTGATGTGCACCATGGCTCGCTCAAAAGAGCTGTCTGAAGACCTGCGATCAAGAATTGTTGATTTGTATAAAGCTGGGAAAGGATACAAAACCATCTCTAAAAGTCTGGATGATCGACAGTCAGAGAAGTTGTCTACAAATGGAGAGAGTTTGGCACTGTTGCTTCTCTCCCAAGGAGTGGCCGTCCGCCAAAGAGGACCCAAGAGTTCAGCAACAAGACAATGATCCAAAATACAGAACTAAATCAACTTCAGAATAACAAAATACATGTTCTGGAGTGGCCAAGTCAAAGTCCAGACTTGAACCCCATTGAGATGGTGTGGCATGACCTCAAGACAGCGATTCATGCCAGATATCCCAGGAATCTGACTGAGCTACAGCAGTTTTGTAAAGATGAATGGGCCAAGATTAGTCCTGATCGATGTGCCAGACTGATCTGCAGCTACAGGAAGCGTCTGGTTGAAGTTATTGCTGCCAAAGGAGGGGGCCACAAAATATTAAATGTGATGGTTCAGTTACTTATTTATCCCCTTTCTGTCATTGTGTGCATGCTATCCTCATTGAAATATGAAAACCTATAAATGTTTGGGTGGTTTTAGTTAAAGCAGACACTGTTTTTTTTCATCTGTGTGATTTTGACAAAGATCAGATCACATTTGATGGTGATTTTATGCAGAAAAGTGAGAAATTCCAAAAGGTTCAGATACTTTTTCATACCACTGTAGCTGGGTCTAAATACACAGATAATTAAAGACAGATGCACCAAGAACAATATCAAAAAAGCTCTGAAATGTTCACAGCTTGAAAGACAAACGACACAGATGTGTTATGAACTGTGAAATGTGTCTGAATTTACTGTCATGTAAATTTTCATAATCCTCATTTAATCAGCTGGCTAAAAAGGAATCAGCTGAAAAAAAAAATTCTAAAGGAGAGAGATAATAATCAATTAAAGCTACTAAGCTACCTGGCATGAGGTAACATTGTGGGATATTTAGATGGATTTCCATGTATATGAAAGATAAAAAAATATATAGTTTGCTAGTCATTGACACCAGGTTAAAATTAGCTGTACAAATTGTAAGAAGAAACTCTATTTACAAAAGGGATGGCACGGTTGTGAAATAGTTATCACATTTGCCACAGAAGATTCTGTGTTCAAGTCCCAGGCCTAGAAACGGTGTTTCTGAATAGAGTTCGCATGTTTCCTTCTGTGTTTATTTACATTTGATATGACTCTGTACATAACTACTTTTTCTTCCCCTCCACAGAAAAAAAATATAATTTGTGTGTTTGAGAAGGGAGGGACCAATGATGGGTTATCTCTATATAAAAAAAGCAGAGAAATAGAAATGAATCCCTAAGAACCAAAGCAGAAAACCCCACATTTTTTTCTATCTACTCAAAGTCATTTTACTTCTATAGCATTTGGCAGACAGCCTTATCCAGTGCGATTTACAATTACCATATTTATACAGCTGATCAGTTGAGGGTTAAGGGCCTTGCTAAAGGACCCAACAGTGGTGATAGTGAGGATTGAACCACTGACCACTGGATCAGTAATCCAGCGCCTTATCCACAAAACCGCCACTGCCTACCACTTTTACCCAGAAAACAGAAGTGACTCCTCTCAATATCTTCAGCACATAGTGGGTTAGGGCTGAGAGGACTCACGCCTATTTCTAAGGAAAAGGAAAATGACTGAGAGCCATAAAGGTCCATCAAAAAAAAAAAAAAATGTGGGATGATCCTCTCTGGTTTTTAGGGGCTCAAATTATTTAATTTTATTGTGGCTTTCTAATGAATGAGTCATTATTATTAAACCTTTTCACTTGCCTCTTTAAAGTTGAACTAATTTCCCTAATTTTTGGTAATCAGCTGTAGCAAATTGGTTGCATTAGCTTTATCACAGTTCAGCAGCCACCTTCTTTAATCTTCTCAGAAAAGGAATACACATGGACTGCATTATGGTGCGTCACACTGTCATATAATACAACATATTTCTGACCAATGGTTTATTCTACTAGGGTAAAATCTGTCTATAAATGTCTGTAAACGATGCATTGGTGCATCTGGATGTTTTCCAGATTCTTGGTGCACAAGAAGGGAATCAATTCTCTGCACCAGAGTGGGAGGATAAGCCATAATTTTTTTGTCAGTACTCAACATCTGATAAATTCAGCTGAATCCAGGACACAATAAGAACTTTTAACCAAGCAAAACAAAGTGGGCTAAGATTGAAAAACAAGTACCAAATACAAACTTTTATAAACTTTCACCTCCAAAAAACCTTTGACCTCTTTGTACGTGTAAACTCAATTTAAAGTTTTCTATATATTAAACTCTGTATAACATGACTTACTCAAAGTTTTAAATACCTTCATTTCAAACAATATGATCCCAATCTAAAGTTACACCCAGGGAGAGTTTTATATAAAGCTTTTTTTATTATTCTCAATCTGTTAATACTTCATTCTCAACCTTGTTTTTTTCTCCTTTTCAACTGTCAAACAAGTTCAACATCATCATCATCATCATCATCATCATCATCATCATCATCAACAACAACAACAAAAAAACATTTGCTACCTCACTATGTCTGTGTATGCTGTGATTTTAGTTTGTACACATCATGTCCTCGGAAACCTCAGTGGGAAGCTGATGTGCATGAAACCTGCTCTCAGTGCTTAGCTCAAACCAGGATTGTTCTATATGCCGTACATCAATATGTTTACAATTTCATGAAAATATAATAAGAATAAAGAGTGTCCTCATTTAAAGTCAATCTGCTCCTTAATGTTGATTCATACATTAACAAGATGGAGTTTCAAACATTAAATTAATAAAATCTGACAGTTAATGTAGGTTTTCAAATAATAGTTTTACTTTATTTAGCAATAAGATGCATTGTATATATTTCACTGTTCATTCACAACCTTTGATCTGATAGGAATTATTATAACCTGTGAAGCATTAGACGAGCGGTTGAATAATTCATAGCTGATCGGGGGAGTGGACAACTTCCCTGATAACTGTGCTATTCTATTCTCTGGATTTTAAGAAATAGATACCATCTTTATTATTGTGGCATAATGGTTACTATGTCCACCTTACATCATGCATTTGTACACACCTAGGTTTGACTCCCCAGTCTCAGTAAGGATATTTCTTTGTAGTGTTTGCATGCGTTGCCTCCAAGTACTATGGTTTCTCCCACAGTCCAGAGACATGTGTTTTAGGCTAATTGGCCCTTTCGATTTGACCCTAGATACAGAAGTGAGCATGAATAGCTGCATGAGTGTGTTGGCCCTGCAATGATCGGACAGGCTGTTTCAGGGTGTACCCTGCCTTTTCCCAGTGTTGGCTGAGATAGCCTTCAGTCTCTCTGCATCCCTAGTATGAAGAAGTGGTTTGGCAAATGAGAAAGTGTGGGTGAGAATTTCTGCTACTGAGACCTTATATAATGGGTAATAATGAACTTGTAGCTCAGTTGTACAATTAAAAAAAAGCAAAGTTTATATAAAATATAAAGCAAAGTTTATAACCATTGAACGGTACAACTATGAGCCATAACAGATAACTTCCACAACATGCACAGACATTTCCTCCAAGCTTTACATAAATCTTTAGAGGCATCACAACTCAAAGTCTCCATAAAGAAGATCCATAAAACAAACAGCATTATTGGTGAAATAGGCTGTGGCTACATTTTATGTTAGGATCTATGTGACCAAAGATCCCACTGTTATTTCTTTGGGGAAGGGAGAATACTGAGACAAACAGAAATTAGGCAATTAAATAATTAAGTATGGCAGGGATGTAAAGTTTATAAGCAAGAAATTAAAAAATAATAGTCACAGACAAAATCTCTAGGTCTCATAGTTGAGAATTGAATGGAAGGTCTCGGTGACTGACCGTGAACTGTTTACATTTGGCATTTGGCAGTACAGTACCAGAGTTGCTGCTGATTGGCCATGGAGGCCATAAGTGAAGCTATATTTTTGCATGGTCTACAGTCATGGAGAAAAATTGTCTCGCATGTTTTATTTATTTAATTTAAGGGACAATGTACAGGAACATTAAGCTCATAGAGACAGAGATGTACTGTACCAGATTATAGCTTAATAGCTAGTTTCCATCTGTAGTCCCTAATTTAGAACGGCCAATTAACCTACAGTGCATGTCTTTGGATTGTGGGAGGAAACCGGAGCACCCGGAGGAAACCCACACAAGCACGGGGAGAACATGCAAACTCCACACAGAAACGCCCAGGCCGGGAATCGAACCCGGGCCTTCTTGCTGTGAGGCGGACGTGCTAACCACTACGCCACAGTGCCGTCCAACCTAATATTGTGTACCTGATATTGAACAACTGATCACTTCTAATGAACAGATTTTTATGAACTATGGTTTAAATTAATCTTACAAGATAACAGATTGTTTAGTGGAAAAAAAAAAAAACAGGAAACTGTAAATGTTTTTATCTAATCTTTGCAGTTAAGTGCTTAATTAAATAAATATATGTAAAATACATTTATTGAAGCAGCTTTTAGGTGATTTATAACCAAAGCTTTAATGTCTTGTTGGCCAGCAAGGATCTTCACTAAAATCCTTTGCAAACAGTAGTAAGCAACCCTTATTAACCATAGGTAAACTAGAGCATGCAACAAAACTACCAACAAAACAACTGCCAAATTTTGTAGTGAGCCTCCTGATGGCTGCCTCAAAAGCTCCATTAGGACTCATAAGCAAGTGCACATCCTACTTCTTTCAGTGGTCGCCATACTGCTCCAAAACTATCCTGTTTAGGATGCAGCTAGAACAATTATAAACCACCAAAAAAAAAAAAAAAAAAAACTTGCCAAAGCACTAACATGTAGCAACTATTGTTAGCAGAAACATAGAGAAACATTTATTTTTTAGATGAATTATTCATTCAGGGCAATGATGTTCTGATGGTATGGTGCTGGATTACCGAACCCAAGGACAGGGGATCAAGTGCCACTATCAACGGCTTGTCACTGCTGTTCCCCCAGTGCAGCTAACTGGGTGATCTAAGACTGGCCATGTCTCTCACTGTCTATGGTGAGAGGCATGTAAACAACCATTGCTGACTTTCATAAAGAGTAGACTGCAGACTTATTCTGTCCTCCAATAGCCTGACAAGCTGTTCAGGGTGTACTCGGTCTTCACCAGGATTCTGGTGAGATGGGCTTCAGCCTCGCCATGACCCAAATTAATACTAAGTGGTTCAGAAATTATTAATTTAATATTATATTCCTACACTGCCAATATTGTTACTGGCCATCAAGAAAATTGCTGGACCAATCATATATGAAAGTGACGCATCATGGTTTAAAGTTACCTAGCGTACATCGGTATCACACAGCTATGCAAGATGGGTGGTAACATTACCGACAGAGATATCAACAGATTATTTCTTCCCATTATGTTTCAAGTCTACAAATTGCCCAGATTTGTCATTACAGGGTTGATAACAGACAGTTGTATTTGCTACAATATTATATATTTAGTTATAATCAAAGTCATTTCGTTATTTTTCTGTAATAAATATAGTCTTGAAAGTAAAATTAATTCTTTGCGACAAGACTTTTGTCCAGGCAAAAAGAGGTATGTTCATAATTAAGAAGCTGTAAAGATTAAAATAAATTTATTTCCAATACTGCAGCTAGCACATAATATTCTGTACCATCAGAGGGTTATTAAGTCATCGATGATTAAAATTGATTAATAAGTTGCAGGGGTATTGAGTTTTTACACGAATTTCCATAGAGCCATTAAAAAACCTTTGTCCAGGCTCCCGTGTGGCACTTCAAATTGCAAGTTCAAATTCAGGTTAATGCATTAGCCATTGGGAGTCCATGGGAGCAAATTTGCAAAGCTCTCATGGGAGGGAGGGATGACATACTTTCCTGTCACAGCAATTTCCAGCCAATCATGGGTATCTGTGAGCTCATTTGTATGAGGGGATGGTAGTGTTTAATCTCCGAGTGTGTTAGACCGCCACCAAAATAGTATTTAAGAATAAGAATTTAAAATTGTAACAAAGAAGAAAATATTCAATATCATAATATGATAATATCATGTCCCCGCCCACGCCCGGAGTCGGCTGACATGAGTGCCAGCCTTAATTAGGATTAAGCGGTTTAGAAATATGAATGAATGAATAATATCATGCCATTGGTCCCTGGTAAATCCAATAATACATTGGTAGGTAAAACTGAAAACTATTCTGCTATTTCTTATTATTAACAGGAAACATTACATGAAATATATTTTAATTACTGGAGCAATTATTACTATTTCAGAAAATATAAACAAAATCATCCATTCATTCATTCATTTTCTGAACCACTTAAACTTAATTAGGGTAGCAGGGGAGGCTAGCGCCCATCTGAGCTGACTCTGGGCAAGGGCAGGGTACACCCTGAACAACTCGCAAGGCCATCGCAAGGCCATCGCAGGGCTTAAAATTTTTCATTCATAACTTTTTGATCTCTTGAGAGAGAGAGAGAGAGAGAGAGAGAGAGAGAGAGAGAGAGAGAGAGAGAGAGAGAGAGTGTATGTGCTTATTTAACCTGCACTCACCCTCTTCACTACAGCCAGGTGCCATACAGGGTTCGAAGTCCTGTGTGTGAGGACACAGTACACTGGCATCAAGTTGAGCCTTCAGCATTCTCTGCCTCATGCGTAGACCCTTTGCACAAGTGGATGAGCTGCACGCCGACCACGGAGACCAGTTTGAATAGATGCAGGTCTCTGGAGTACTATCTCCTGTGAAATAAGGTGGATGAGTATTTACAAATATAGTTAAATTTGTAAAGTGGCTGTGTGGACATAGCTATTTACACTTTGTATTCATCATACAAAATAAACAGTGACTGTTTTTTGGAACAGACTCAAATAAAAGCAGAAAGAATAATAAATTTCAACACAATGCGTGATTATACCCGGTTTTCTAGTACGTACCTTGAAGAATCAATTAATCAATGTAACAAAGCTCCACACGTCAGCAAAGAAAACAGGAAGTGAAGTTTTCTGACTGCTTACTGAAGCCAATTTACTAATTTGTTGTTGTTGTTTTCCCTTCTGAAAGTTACCTTGCATTTAACAAGGAAAGTTCAATGAATGAATGTGACCTAGATGATTATTTCTGATGAAAGACAATTCATAGCTCAGTATGAAATGTTGGTATTTGGTTAATGAACAGTAAACACAGTGGCATTACTTGGATGATGTAAATGCGACTTGTACCTGAAAGAGTCAGATGAAATTAGCTAAGTGAATGCTAATTGATTAGCCTGGGTGAACTTTCCTAATATCTGTAATGAATATTTTTGTAATGTAATGAGAGCAGAATCAAATATCGCCTGTGCTAACGTGGGGTTTGCCTATTTTAAATCCTGCAGATGTGGCTTTGTGTCAGTTCGCTCACTTTTACGATCCAATGTCTTTGCTATTTGTAGGAGTGCTACTTGAAATATTATGAGGTGTCAAGATTTGAAAATTATCTTCCAAAGAAAGAAAGACAGAAAGAGAAAGAGAGAGAGAGAGAGAGAGAGAGAGAGAGAGAGAGAGAGAGAGAGAGAACTACTTCTTTGGGGATATGTTTATTCAAACCTGTATGTCTAATTTATCTATATATTACATGTGATCTGAGTAGTCCACTATCTGAAATTTAAAAATTGAATCAAAATGACAGGCATTCACAGTTTATCACAGGCAAATTAGCAGGCGGTGTGATCAAATAACAGTGAATTACTTTGTTTTAGTTTGTAACATCGTTGACATAAGTAAAATCTACTTTTGATGAAAATATACATATGTCCAGTATAACAGGAGAGTTTGGAAGGCGTTGCTTTCATAAAGTGAGTTAAAGAGACACTGTTTGTTGCACATCACTTCATTTTTTAAAAGGGGGACTACCACCCCAGTTTCCCCATCCAGAGGATGACCACGCGATGTTGCAGAGACATGTCAACCATGACAGTTCTATAACATCCAGAGCCCTGACATATTCAGGGCCGATCTCATCCACCCCCGGAGCCCAACGTCAGCTCCAGTGATTGGTGCACCTCCACCCAAACCCCCAGGGTCATCCCCCTCTACGGAGAGCGTGTTCAGAAGGTCCTCGAAGTCTTCCTTCCACCTCCCGGCAAAATTCCCAATAAAGATGTTCAGATCCCCACTTCCACTATAAACAGTATGTGTGGAGAACTGCTTCCAACTCCTGAGGCATTGGATGGTGGTCCAGAACCTTTTTGAGGCCAATCAATAATCACGTTCCAGGACCTCACCAAAGTCCTCCCACACCCAAGGCTTTCCATAAGCGATAGCTTTGGCTGCAGTACGTTTGGCCTGTCGGCACCTGTCTGCTGCCTCGAGAGTCCCACAAGGCACTAAGATCCGATAGGCCTCCTTTTCAGCTGGATTGCCCCCATCATGGTAGGTGTCCACCGGGTTCTTACTGCCATGACAGGCAACGATGACCTTCTGGAGACAGCTATGGGCTGCCGCCTCAACAATAGAGTCACGAAACATGGCCTATTCAAAACCCATGTCACCCGCATCCTTCGAGACGTGGTTGTAGCTCTTTCAGAGGTGGGTGTTAAAGGCCCTTCTGACAGGAGACTCCACCAAATGTTCCCAGGAGACCCTAACTACTCGCTTGGGCTCCGCTCTTCACCTGAGTGTTCAGAACATGTGGCCGCAAGTCCAGTTACATGACTACAAAGTCGATCATCAAACCGCGGCCTAGGATGTCCTGGTGCCAAGTGTACTTATGGACGCCCTTATTTTCAACATGGTCTTAGTGATGGACAAGCCATGATGATGACAGAAGTCCAACAAAGAAACACCATTCTGGTTCAGACTGGAGAGGCCGTACCTACTAATCACACTCTTCCAGGGTTCAAGGTCACACTATCGTTGCCCGCATGGGCATTGAAATCTCTCAGGACAACGAGGGAGTCTCCAGGGGAAGCCCCCTAAAGACTCATTTGCTGCATAAGCAAAAATAACAGTGAAGACCCATAACCCTCCACCTAAAGGCGGAGGGAAACTACCCTTTCGTCAAACGAGGTGAACCCTAACGTGTGGGTACTGAGACAGGGGCAACAAGGACCCCCACACTGGCTTGACGTTTCTCCCCATGAGCAACTCCAGACTGGAATAAGGTCCAGCCCCTCTCGAAATGGGTGATTCCATAGCCCAAGCCATGTGTTGAGGTGAGTCCGACTATATCTAGTATCTTTCCACCTCATGCACCAACTCAGGCTCCGTCCCCGACAGAGTTGATATTCCATGTCCCAAGAGTCAGAGTCAAGTAGCCAAGGAGTGGTCCGACAGAACCCATGCCTTTGGCTTCCACCCAAATCACACTGAACTCGACCCCTATGGCCCCACCAACAGGTGGTGGATCCATGGGAGGATGTACCCATGTCTCCTTTTCTGCCTGTGCTCTGCTGGGCTCCATGGGCAGAAGACTGACCACCAGGTGCTCGCCTTCAAGCCCCTTCCCTAGTCCTGGCTCCAGGAAGGGACCCCGGTGACCTGCGTCCAGGCAAGGGAGACCATGTTTCTCCATAGGGATTTTTGAATCACAATTAATCTGGAACTTCACCTGTTTGCTTTGGGTGACTACTAAGGGCTTAATGCCCCTGACAACATAGCTCATATGATCACTAGGACACACAAACCCCTCCACCATGATATGGTGGCGATTCCGGGGGGGTTTAGATGTGATCCACTTCAGCATAATACAGATCAAGTCGGAAATTTTACCATCACACCTGAACCATCAAAAAAGTGGCTTGGAAATCCGCAAAATAAGTAATTTTTTTTTCATTGCTTTATAGCAGCTTGTAAATGGAACATTTTCTTAAACAAGTATTTTATCATGCATAGATTGTGTTTATGGATATTTGAACATCATGTCATTTTGAAGATTATGTTATAAAGGATTTATATTTGGTGATATCACATTTTCATCCAGTTAAGCCATTTTCAATTTACTTCGGCTCTTCATCAAAACAGTACTTTGAGAATGAATCCGTATTATGCTGGAGCAAAATACATTTTAACATACCAAACTGCCCAAGCAAATAGATTTTTCTTGAAATATCTTGCAAATAAATACATTATACTTTAACTTTTTAAAGTTATGATTGCCCTCTGTATATATACATATGAATAACTTGATAAGTCAGTTTAGTGATTGAGTCTCATGTGGTGATGGGTCACATATTCTTTTAAAAACCGAATTAAACAAAAATAATTGAACATAAGAAAAATAACCCTTTTTTTACTTTTTAAATGGCAAGAAAATTACGCAATGGTGGCTGAGTGATTAAAGTAGCAGAGTTATTGATGAAAAGGTCAGATGCTGATTTTTTTTTTGGCCCTTGAGCAAGGCCCATGACCCTCTCTATTCCATGGCCACTGAACCAGGGCTAACCCTGTGCTTTGACCTCAATTTCCTAAGAAGCTGGGATAAAATAATTTTACTGGATATAAATTATCATCATCATCAAAGTATACCAAATAAAGTCTTCTTTGGAATCAAACTGAGTTTTCATTAAACTCAAGACAGGAAGCCGATAGTTACATTTGTACAGTGTAATATCGCTGGATCGGTAAATGTACCAATGCTTAAAGTTCTCAATGGCACACATGAAAGCTTGTTGATTAATACTTCCGTCCTCATTGGGAAACAAGCTGTGAAACCCTGAATGTGTCAGTCTTAATCTATCTATAAGATAGGTCAGGTGTCGAAGACACTCAGCAGTCTTGCTTTTTGTTTTCTTTAGTTGGCTGCCTGAAACTCAAGGTGAGATTTTTAAAAGTCAATAAAAGGCCTTAGTCATTGGTGAGAGGTTTTGTCTTTCATTTTTAAAATTACTCTGTTCTAAGCAGCTGAATCATCCAATGGCACCTAAAATTACAAGGGCTGAAAATTAGCACTGGAAAGGTTCCTGATCATACATCACAGCTTGTTGCATGGACTTATGACTGCAACAGACACCTTTCGGGGTTTATACAAGGAATCCTGCTTGCTGTCTTGGTAACTAAACTGTCCAAGAACTACCGGAATTGAGATAATGTTCAGCGCACCCTCCTCAGTTTCCTCCTGGGCTATGTCAGCCACGATATCGTCCACCGTGTCAGGAACCATGTTGCACTGCTCTCCCTGAGGATTTCAGAAAAACACAGCATCAGCATTAGATCACAATCTATGGGAAACAAAAGCATTCTCTCTTCAAAAGAGCCCAAAACCCTTGTCATCATTCCTACACCCATGACAGCATTCATCCCAATGGTGAGGCAGACACAGAACAGCTGTATTCCTGAAGATGGTCCTGAATGCCAGATCTTAAAAAGAGTATCTGAGAACAAAACACAAACCAGAATGGCCGAAATGCTTCTTTTGTATTTTGTTTTCATATGAGTAATACCCGCCAGATTTTCAGTTGTTGATACTCCATAGTTGAACTTTTGGGAAATGTATTATGTGTGACTCTGCAGTTCGGCATGACACAGCTGCTCACACAAACACACAAGGCAAATTAATAATCACTGTCACAAGCACAGAAAAAAAATTAATTGGAGAAAACTCAAGGAAATTTTCAAACACCAGTTTAAGCACATTCTACAGCACAGTCCCTGAATACAGTACAGTCAAAGACTTATTCCTAGGTTTCTGAAATAGCTAAATGCAGAGCAGCAGGGTTCATAGCAGGTAAGAATTTCCCCTTAGCCTGTCTTTGTGCCCAACTCTAATTCATTTAACAAGAATAAATGAGGGTGTCAAAGTGGTGCAGTGGTCACCACGTCCATCTCACAACAAGAGGGGCGTGGGCTCTGTGCTTTTGAATAGAATTTGTATTGTCTAGGCACTCCGATTTTCTCCAACAGTCCAAGGACATGCACATTAGGCTAACTAGCTGTTCCGAGTTGTGGCCCTAGTAGTTAGCAGTTTAGCAAATGAGTGAGTATCAGTGAGCAAGTGTTGCTTACATAACTTGCTTAAAGAGGTGTGCTCTGAACTTGCCAAACAAACTAATACAAGCAGCAATGAGCTAATTAAAAAAAAATCTTAATGTATTTCCTATTTTTCTGATTTAGGGTCTATATTCACAATGGTGTGATTTTACAGCCTGTGTCTGCAAGAACCTCTTGAAGATGAACATACGTACCATTTATTAGATGTACAAAAAAGAGCCCATACCTATTTTTTTTTACTTAATCCATAAACACTTCAAAGGACTAATCAAAAATAGGAAGAGAAACCCAAAGGAAAAGTTTCTATAGCACTATATTGGTGATAATGAGTGCAAATCCAAATGCAAAAACATCCAAATGTATCATAGCATGCTACATCACGTCTTACCGCTCATTGGCGAAGAAATCAATATAGACGTTTTGACAAAACCAGATACTTAAATGCCAGCTAAAACCAATAGCCATTCAATGTTTTAAAAGAAAGTGAAACAATATTTTTTTGTAAATGAATGCCAAACAATACTGGGAAAATGAATTATAATGAAATAATACAAATAATAAGGTCTACGGAATACTTATTTATTTTTTTCGGGAATTATTTATTTAATTAAAAATTGCATTTTTTTCTACCCAAATTTCCAGTACCAATCATTTGATACAGGATCTCGAACATCAAATTTCACCTTTTTTTTTTTTACTGTTATTGGTGTGATATAATTTTTAGGTATTGGATTGAAGCCATCTCTAATTGGACTCAAATGCAAGCTTTTGTTAAAAGATGAATTTTGAACACAGCTGCATAGTCTTAATTTTCATTAGAACTGTATTATGAATTTATTTAAGCACCTTCCTGGCTATCCTCTCCACCAACACTCGGGCCAGGGGTGTTATTAGACCTCCAGAAGGATTGTAGAAGGGACTCTGAGGGTGATCAAGGCTGGTGAGGGGCCGAATCTGCTCTTGAGGGACTGTTGGTTTGTTGGGGGACTGAGAGAGCGAGAGAGAGAGACAGAGAGAGAGAGAGAGAGAGAGAGAGAGAGAAGAAGAAGAAAAAGAGTGAGTCATTGCTAAATGCCATCTGCCAGGGGCTCCCACCTTTCATTTCCATCTGCATCGTTCATTTTCTGCATAATATTCCCTCACTGAGTGATTTATTGCACTGCTTTCCTTCAGGCCGCCCCAAGAGTCACCTGTTCACTCCAGTCGTTCCACACTAGTGATTTCACAGAGGAGTAAAAATCAAACGCCAACTGTTCTTGTTTGCTAAAGTTTTTACAAAGAGTTTTTGTCAAGAGTTGTGTAAAAAAAATGGAAATCGATTCTACATTGGCTGTCAGCATGCTCACCCAGGAAGGAAATTAGTGTGTCTGTTTTGTAGTTTACCAGCAGGGGGCAGCATTAGAGATTTCATGTCTGTGTGCAAATTTACAGCACTGACATTTAAATTATGGATAAGTGTCTAAATAATACAGACAGTCCTGACCACCAGACAGTTTATTCACCTATTCCTGTTCATCATTCTCTCACTCACACACTCCTCATGGTTTCGTTTTTCTTAAGCTCTCTCTTTCCTGTTGTCACCAATTCCTGTTTTTCAGAGGTTTTTTTTTTTTCCATTTTCTCCATTGTCTCCCTTAATTTTAGTCATATTCAATGACCACCTCATCCAGGGAGGTGCGTAAGCATGCACATGCCCCATCTGTGACCATCCACCTCTTCACAAACTGCTGCACATGCATATTTAGGGGGTAGCCTAACACACTTGGAGGACAGCGTTATACGCTCTGTCATATGAATGAGCCCACAGACACCCATGATTGTCAGGTAATTGCTGTGAATGACAAGGGAGCAAACGTATGTCATGCCTAACTCTCATGAAGGCTTGGTGAATTCGCCCCATGGACTCCCAGTCTCGGATGACTGTGGCATCAAACTGGATTCAAATGTTGACAGTTGATAGTCATAGACTTTGTCAATGTGCAACTCGGGAGCTTCCTGTTCATTTTTACCTGTGTATTTTAATGCCATTAACAGAAAGAAGGTTCAAATCTGTCATAATGTAGACATGCTGAGATGAATGATTGATCTGTTTGCTAACATTTTAAAACCACAATAAAGAAATAAAACATGGCTTTCCATTTGTTTATTTGGATACATGAACTGATTTCTATATTTAGTAATGAATGATTGCAGTTTGAAAATGAATCATGTTTTTTTTAAATATGATATTTAAATACGTAAATGTTTTGCTCTTACCTTAATATTTGAAAACAGTTTATGAACATTCAAATCAAGAATGCACATTTATTGAAGTCAGCAGAGTAAAGTGCTTTTGGGTTACACCCTGTGAAGTGAGCATGTATATGAGTAAGCAGCATATTGGGATTTGGTGCACCTGTGTGTTGGAGATGATTAAAATATAAAAGTAGTGCATTTATTTGAAGACCGTTTCAGTACGGTAAATAGGGAACTGACCTCGTAACTGTGTCCACTGTCTGTCCCTGCATCCCATGGGAACAGGTCCTTAGTGAGTCTCTGTACCCAGCCGCACTCAGCTGTGCACAGATCCTCAGCACTCAGACCAACGTTCCAGTCAGGACTTGGCCCAAGCATGGTCAGAAAAGACATGAGGTGGCGGGATCTGTCCACAGAGAACTCAGCTGATGGAGCGGCACGTCTGTAGTGGAGAGATAGCGACAGGGAGAGCAAGATCAAGACAGAAAAAAATACACAGAAAGAGGAGAGATAATAGAAAGAAAATGATGGAGAAGAAGAGATTCATCAGAAAAAAGGAAAGGCAAATCATGAGCAACAAAAATAAATTAATAAATATTACCAAAAAAGCAATAGAAACAATGCCAAAATTAAATGAGAGATGAAGTGATATAAAAAAATGACGAGGCCAGAACAGAGAGACAGACAAGTGAATTGGGAACAGAGGGAAAGAGTAACCAAGACAAAACAGGAGAGAAAACGAGAGAAATAAAGTCTTATTGTTTTCCTTTAGGCTGTTCCCTTCAGGGGGAGCCACAGCAAATCATCTGCATCTTCTACTCTTACTCCAACTACCTTCATGTCCTCCTTCACCACATCCACAAATCTCCTTTTTGGTCCTCCTCTAGGCCTTCTGCTTGGTAGTTCCAACCTCAGCATCCTACTACCAATATATTCACTATCCCTCCTCTGTACATGTCCAAACCATCTCAATCTAGCCTCCCTGACTTTGTCTCCAAAACATCTTACATGTGCTGTCCCTCTGATGTGCTCATTCCTGATCCTATCCATCCTCGTTACTCCCAAAGAGAACCTCAACATTTTCATCTCTGTTACCTCCAGCTCTGACTCTTGTCTTTTCCTCAGTGCCACTGTTTCTAAACCATACAACATCGCTGGCCTCAACAAAGTCTTGTACACTTTTCCTTTCATTCTTGCTGATACCTTCCTGTCACACATCACACCAGACACTTTTCTCCAACCATTTCAACCTGCCTGTACACGCTTCTTGACCTCTTTTCCACACTCTCCATTGCTCTGGATTGTTGAGCCTAAGTACTTAAAATCCTCCACCTTCTTTATCTCTGCTCTCTGTAACCTCGCCGTTCCTCTTGGGTCCTTGACATTCACACACTTGTATTTGGTCTTACTGAGGCTAACCTTCATTCATCTCCTTTCCAGGGCATACCTCCACCTCACATTACATTTTGTCTTACATTTCTCATACATGTCGTGCACCACTCTAACATACTTCTCTGCCACTCCAGACTTCCTCATGCAATACCACAGTTCCTCTCTCGGCACCCTGCCATATGCTTTCTCCAGATCCAAAAAGGCACAATGCAGCTTCCTCTGGCCTTTTTTTGTACTTCTCTATTAACATCCTCAAAGCAAACACTGCATCTGTGGTGCTCTTTCTTGGCATGAAACCAAACTGCTGTTCACAAATGCTGACCTCTGCCATTAGTCTAGCTTCCACTATTCTTTCACATAACTTCATCGTATGGCTCATCAACATTATCCCTCTGTAGTTGCCACAATTCTGCACATCTCTCTTGTTCTTAAAAATGGGCACTAGCACACTTCTCCATTCCTCTGGCACTTGCTCACTCTCTAAGACCTTGCTGAACGTTCTTGTCAGAAAATCTACTGCTGCCTTGCCTAGACACTTCCATACCTCCACAGGTATGTCATCAGGACCAACTGCTTTTCCACTATTTATCCTCTTCAATGCCCGCCTCACTTCACCCTCACTGATCTTTGCTACTTCCTGGTCCTCAACTCTTTTCTCTCTTTTTCCTCATAAATCAGCTCTTCAAAGTACTCTTTCCATCTTCCCAGCACACTTCTGTCATCAGTCAATACATTTCCCACTCTATCCTTAATCACTCTAACTTGCTGCACGTCCTTCCCATCTCTATTTCTCTGCTGTGCCAACCTGTATAAATCATTTTCTCCCTCCATACTGTCCAATCTAGCATACAAGTCATCATACGCCCTCTGTTTGGCCTTTGACATCGCTGCCTTTGCCTTACACTTACTCCTCTTTACTCTCTTCGATCCACTCCATGTTCCACTTCTTCTTAGCTCTTCCTTTGTACACACTCCTGCACTTCCTCATTCCACCACCAAGTCTCCTTATCTACTTTCCTTCCAGAGGACACACCAAGTACTCTCCTACCGGTCTCCCTGATCACATTAGCTGTAGTTGTCCAGTCATCTGGAAGCACTTCCTGACCACCCAAAGCCTGTTTCAACTCCTCCTTGAAGACAACACGACACTCTTCTTTTTTCAGCTTCCACCACTTTGTCTTCTGCTCTGCCTTTGCCTTCTTCACCTTTCTCACCATCAGCATCATCCTGCACACCACCATCTTATGCTGTTTGGCAACACTCTCACCCACTACTACTTTGCAGTCAATGACTTCCTTCAAATTACATCACCTACACAAGATGTAGTCTACCTATGTGCTTCTACCTCCGCTTTTATAAGCCACCCTATGCTCCTGTCTCTTCTGGAAGAAAGTATTCACCACAGACATTTCCACACGTTTTGCAAGATCTATTAACATCTGTCCTTTTGTGTTCCTGTCCTGGATACCAAACCTGCCCATCACTTCCTCGTCCCTTCTGTTGCCTGCACCAACATGTCCATTGAAGTCTGCACCAATGACCACTCTTTCACCTCTGGGGTTACTCTGCATCACTTCATCTAACTCACTCCAGAATCTCTCCTTCTGTTCTAGCTCACATCCTGCCTGTGAGGCATCAGCACTAACAACATTGAACATCACACCTTCAATTTCTAACTTGAGACTCATCACTCTGTCTGACACTCTTTTCACTTCTAGAACATTCCTGACAAACTCCTCCTTCAAGATGACTCCTACTCCATTTCTCTTCCCATCCACACCGTGATAGAACAGCTTAAACCCTGCTCCTAAGCTTCTAGCCTTGCTACCTTTCCACCTGGTCTCCTGAACACACAGTATGTCCACCTTCCTCCTCTGCATCATGTCAGCCAGCTCTCTATGTTTTCCTTTCATAGTTCCAACATTCAAAGTCCCTACTCTCAGTCAAATGCCTTTCCTCTTCTCTCTCTACCTACGGACACGCCTCCCGCCTCTCCTTTTTCGACCAACAGCAGTCCAATTTCCACCAGCACCCTGTTGGTTAACAGCACTGATGGCGGTCAATGTTAACCCAGGCCTGGACTGATCCGGTATGGAATTCGTTTTGATCATTACAAATAACAAATAACAAATTACGCATAAATAAATAACGCATAACAAATTTGGCACAAGTTGTATGCCGGATGCCCTTCTTGTCGCAACTCTCTGCATTTATCCGGGCTTGGGACCGGCGTGAGGATGAATACTGGCTTGTGTCCACCCTCACGGCTGCATTATGAGAGAAAAAAGTGAATATTGATAAAAGGAAATATGGAAAAGAGACATCGACGAGGTGAAAATTTGAGGCAAAAGAACAGAAGAGAGGCGAAAAGACAAGAAATAAAAAGTGAAGACAGATCGAGTGAAGTAGTCAAGATTAAGAATGAGAGAAATGGAAGCAAATAATAACAGAAAGGAAGAAAGTGAGAGAGATGGACAACAAAGAAAAAGATAGATCAAGACAAAAAAGTTGAGGGGAAAAATGAAAGGCCAAGATAAAGGAGAGAATTGGGAGATGAATACAAAAATTAATGTAAAGAGAAAAAAAAATTACAGAAGAGAGAAAATGACAGAAAATCAGAGAGAAAGAATACCACATAATGAAGTAACAAATAAAAAAAAATGGAAAGAGTGAAGGAAACAGTGATCGAGATGAAAAAAAACCAGGATGACAGGAATGTAATGATAGCAAATGAGAATGATGGAGAAACAGAGGGTAAAAAAAAGAAACAAAGGAGTTAAAATGAAGTCCAGACTAAAAAAAATAAAACAAAAAAAAAACAAAACAAAACAGAGGGCAAATAGAGAGATGAATGGAGTGATGGAAGGAAAAATATATAAAATAAGAGAGAAGAATGAGAGACAAAGGCAATGAATGAAAGAGACAGAGGAACAAAAAGAAAATAAATGAGATTTGTGTTTTGTAATAAACATGTGGTCGCCTCAGCGAGCATTGAAATGAGAATCTTTTGTTGTGCTCGTTATCCGGAAACTGAGGCAGGTCGTTCGCGGAGTACAGGTCTTTATGTTGAAGAATGCTGTGTCTTTCCCCTGATGCTGTCTGGGTGGCAGCCTGTGCACTCTCATGTAATTTCCATTGAGATAGTGCTGTGTACAGTGACACAGAAGGTAATTAATCGCATTATGTGTCCTGATTCAAAGCCCATCTCCAATGCAACTGTTGCCATTACAGTAGCCAAGACTACGATTATGCAGCTCCTGATGCCATCAATTAATGAGCATAAAATATTCATCGTATGACTTCCAAAAGCAACACTTCACACGACTTCAAAACGAGATGCTTATTGTTCAGCACACACACACACACACACACACACACACACACACACACACACACACACACACACACACACACTTGCAGCTGTTTGATGAGTGTGAAGTGTCTGTGCTGGCTATAAAGCCCCAATGTGCCTAGATGGTTAGTTCATATTCTTCTGAAAATGACTAGTGTGCCAAACACTATGGCGTGTAATAATTTAGCCCTCCACAAACCTGAATGAGCTCTAGAGACCCAGTGTGAATGCATTAAATGAAGTAAGCTTAAAGCAGATTATAAGTTCCCATGGATGGCGATGAAGGAAATATGGGGGAAAAGCAGACTCTTGGACGTGAGGCACACACACACACACACACACACACACACACACACACACACACACACACACACACATATATATATGAAGAACAGGTCTGTTTTTCTCCTTAAATCAGCTGTATTAGAAGGTTTATAAAAATACGATAAAGCAATAAAGCCATAAGGTCATCTTCAGAATCGTCTCTCTGCGACGGGGCCATTTTCATGGCCAGGGCTCACGCCATAAGGTGAGAAGGAAACATTTCCTCCAGGAGCTCCTGTATTAAGTCCATAAAGCTTTTTTCAGGAAACGAGCAAGATGGGCTGTTTTTTTTACTCTTTAGAGCATAACAATAAGACATTACATGGCCATATTTTTTGCAATATTGACATCCAGGTCCTGGCCTGAGCGGACTTGAATAATTAGAATGAGGTGTATATTGAATAATCTCCAACTTGTTGTATATGGTCGCACTTATTAAACACCTATTTATGAAATATTTTTTACTGATTAAAAAACAAACCAACCAAAGTATCAGTCAGCCGAATAGTGTAAGTCACAATCATCATGGTCGTGCTTTAAATACTAAAATAAATCATCCAAATTGAATTCTTTTCTGCAGAGTATATTCTAAAACATTAACTGGTATAGAAACCTATATGGAACATGGTTTACTTCACATTTCTGTATAGTATACATGAAACTTTGCACGAGTCGACTGTAAACAGGTGTTGCTTAGACCGTGCATTTTCTCTCAATGGAGATCGAAAAGATGGTGGTACACTGCTTTTATACACCTGCTTACTTGTAGATAGATAGAAACTTTATTGTCTATCTACAAGTAAACATTGTGTATCTGGAATTCACCTGTGTAAGTCATGCTTTATTTATTATTTTAGCGATAAAACATAAAAATCTAATTTTAGTATGCTCTCTTGGCTGGTGTTTCCATGGACCCCATACTAAAATACTCACTCACTCATTCACTCACTCTTTCACTCACTCACTCACTCACTCACTCACTCACTCGACAAACAGCTTTATTCTACCAGGGTCACCAGTCACTGACCGAAAGCGAAGTACACACTGAACAGCTTGCCAGACCATTGCACAGCAACACACACACACACACACACACACACACACACACACACACACACACACACACACACACACACACACAATCATTTACATTCATACTCACACCAGAGTCAAATTGAAACAGTCAGTTATCCAAAATGTGCATGTATTTGGACTGTTGGAGGAAACTGAATTACTCAGAGGAAACCCATATAAACACAGCGATAACTTGTAAACTCTACACATAAATGACCGAGCCCAGGAATCAAAACCAGGCCTTGCCGTGAGGCACATGTCCTTACCACTATGCCATCATGCCACTCCACACTAAAACAGTTATTAACTAATATTATTTTAATATAACATCCGGGTAGTAAAATGGTTATTGGAATCACTAGATTTCTATTTTAAAAAATTAAAAAAGGACATTTTAGCATCCATCTAGGGACAGTGGTGGTCTAGTGGTATAGGGCGCTGGATCAATGATCCTTAGGTTGGGAGTTTGAGTCCAACTCTCCACAAGGGTGTCACTGTCCCCCCAGTGCAGCAAACTGGGTTATCAAAGGCGGGCCATGTCTCTCACTGTCTATGGTGAGAGGCATGTAAAAGAACCATTGCTGACTTTCGTAAAGAGTACTGCAAAGCCGTCAGCGTGTTTCTGTCCCTTGCAAAACGGTTGTGTCAGGAAGGGCATCCGACGTAAAAACCTCTGCCAAATCAAACGTGCCAATCATTCGCTGTGGTGACCCCTGATAAAGGGAAAAAGGCCGAAAGGAAATCTCATTTTAGCATTCATCTACAACATCATCAGTTGTTGATATTTGCCATTCTACTCTGGTAGTGATTGGGGTCGTGTGACTTACTTGAATGAGTTACTGTTTTAACAACGAAAGATGGCATTTCAATGAACACCATAATGTTTTACTTACCTTTGTGAACAGTCTAGTAATTTCATTTTAAACGTAAATAACTACTCTTTACAGCTACAGTGGGCAAAAAAGCATTTGAAAACTTGAAGCCCATGCAGAACAGCAAAAAAGACCTCTTGGGTTTCGCTCCAAAAACAGGAAGCTGAGATCACAGTGTACAAGTTCGCTGACTCTTGACAGGTAAAACCTGGGAAAACGTCACCAGGTTGCTGTCCAGTCTCAATCTATCCAGCACTGATGAGTCTGATTGACTGTCAGAGCACCTTAGACTGACTCAATCCATCCCGTCCATTACGTGCTACTGCCTTTTGATTTGCTTAAGTAAGGAAAGACTTGATCAAGGAATTAAAAATAGTTCATGCTAATGACTCAAACTCAATACTACGACATGCTAATTACAATATCTGCATAGTTTATTCTGTGCTGTGTAAAACAATCAGAGATGTTTTCCTACTCACTGATGATTTCTGAACTTGTTAATGGCTTGTAATGGGCAAGCTCAGTTTGTGGCTCACTGCTGAAGCTTATGAGAGAGACACAGACAGGAAGCAGAACAGGAGGTGAAAGACACTCACATATTAAGCGGCTGCCAGGCTGGCCACTGAGCTTTCGTCTTGATCACGGTCATGACATCATCACCCTGTGTGAGAGACAGAAGGACAGACAGAGGATATATTTAATTGTTGGGGTGTGTACTATTGCTATATCTGAAGCAGAAAAGCAAGTGTATGTCTCCTCGTGAGAAATCCTCAGGCTACAGACACACACTAGTATTAAGTGCAGAGCGGATGATGTGCCTGCCTTTTTCCTCCAGGTTCATGAACACATCTTTGATTATACTGTGGAAAGGAAATGCAGCAGACAAGCGTTCAAGTGGAATTGTGCTTGTAAATATGTTTTCTTCTTTTGGAGAAGGTGAGGGGAGAATGTTTAAAAAAAATAAACTCGAGCAAAAAACAAGTAAACTCAAGTCAATTTACTCGAATGTTCCTCCTATTTTGATTAATTATTTAAAAATGTAATATCTAGTTTTTAACAAATATCCAGTTGGGGGAAGTAAATAAATTTAAACATACTAGTGCACATGTGTCTGCGATGGTCTGGCAAACTGTTCAGAGCTACTGTTCACATGCCTTTTCCCACTCTCAGCTGATATAGGATGCAGCCTCCCTGTGACCGTAGTAGGACTAAGCGGTTTGGCAAAAGAGTGAGTGAGTTAGTGCACATATTCTTATTTAAAAACTTAAAAACAAACAGCAAACTCCATCACTGGAGGCCTGAATGTTTTTCAGATTCTCACATTTAGTTTACTTATGCAGCTGTGTTCGGTATAAAAGATGCATGGAATTTTGACTTTTGGCAAAATTTTATTTTGGAATAAAATGACCTTCATCTCAGGGCCACAGAAAGAAGCCAGGAATGCTGCATACTTGCTCAACATTCACCTGAATAAAACACAGCGAGAGTAACAAGATTTAACCCTTTAGGAGGATTTAATCTCCTAAGATTTATTTAAAGTTTTAAACTTTTAAAAAAATATATTACACACACACACACACACACACACACACACACACACACACACATAAATATAAATATATATATATATATATATATATATATATATATATATATATATATATATATATATATATATATATATAAAAATAAACATTCATCTAAGATTTTAACAGTCTATAAATGTGAGCCCATGGTATCAGACTGAAAGCAATCCAGCGCTGATTAATGAGGCAAGAGTCCTGAATCCTGAGGCTATTAAGAGATGAATTGTGTCACCATTTCGATATATAAATATAGAATTATTTTATTATAAGTCTAACAAAATTAAAACTAAGGGCGGTGGTGACCTGGTGGTAAGATGCTGGATTATTGATTCCAAGATTGGGGGTTCAAGCCCCACTGTCAACGGTTGTCACTGCTGTTTCCCCAGTGCAGCTCACTGGGTTGTCAAAATTGATGATGGTGAAAGAAATGTAAAAGAACTATTGCTGATTTTTGACTGCATTTTTGCCTGGCGAGCTGTCCAGGGTGTACTCTTCCCATGGCCATAGTTAGCTGAGATGGGCGCTAGCCTCCTCGCCACCCTAATTAGGATTAAGCGATTCTGAAAATGAATGAATGAAAAATTAAAACAAATTTGTCCAACTGTCTGTTTCTCTTGCATTCTCTTACTGGGTGCAAATCAATGTTCATGGGTGTGGCCTCTTTTAATGTCAGTCCCTAGTGAAGTGGGTGTGGCCCCTTTTATGTCAATCATTAATTGAATTAGTTGTGGCCACATGCCATTTATAGTAATGGAGGTGAAAATCATTTTCATATAATTTTCAGTTAAGTAGGTGTGGCTTCTTTTCAGTACTTGGCCCTCTTGTCAGTACTACTGAATTTAGGTGTAATCTGTTTTCATGTCAGTACTACAAAAGGAAGTTTGCTTTTTTTTTTTTTTTTTTTTCTTACTGTAAGTCTTAGTAAAATGGGTGTGGCCCTCTTTTCATGTTAATCCTACTGAGTCTTACTGGGCATGCCTTCTATAAATGTCAGTACAAGTGAATGAATTATAGCTCTTTTTCATGGTGGTCCTTCTGAAGGGGGTGTGGAATACTGTCATATCAATCGTAGTGAAGGAGATATGGACTCTAATTTGTCAGGTCGTCTTTTGGCCTAATGTGTTAGTGTTGATCCTGAATTCACCTTGATTAGTTTATTTACTTACTCACGGGTGTCTATGTTTCATGCCAAGCCATAGTTACTTGTGTTATAGTCAGGCTAAAGAAATGTGAGCCACTCCACTGAAAGTAGGCTCTTGGGTTCAAAAATGAAAAATGAGCTTTTCACGCACTCGGATAGAGAAGGCTCAAAGCAGCAAAATGCAGCAAAAGGTTTGTCAATACCTTGAAAACTGAGTGAGCTATGCCATTTCTTGTGTCAGCATTCAACTAAAAATTTCAAAAGAGGTTTTAGAGAAAAATGAGCACAAAGATTGCACTTCTTCCAAGATCATTAGTCCTTAGCAACCAAACATTTTTATTCACCTCAGCCATATAAACTTTTAGAAAACATGTCTAGGAAGAGTTTTATGAAGAGATGATAAGAGAAACAATTTTAATCTGACACGCCCTTTTTAAACCCATCAATCACGGTGGTAAAGCCCCAAAAATTAACAATATATATATATATATATATATATATATATATATATATATATATATATATATATATATATACTTTTTTTTTTTTCATTTCTGTTTATTCCAATAAGATCAGTATGTATCTTTTTGACCATTACATAAAGGTTCAAATGCTTTCAAATGATACTGACTGAAAAAAAAAAAACACTGTCGGGTTCAAACAATCACACTGGAATTAATAAAACTGTATATAAGAAAACTATAACAAAACTCTCTGATCTCTTGATACAAGTAAGCTTCATCACCTCTGCCCTCAGCATTATCATCTTAATCTATATCCTGCTCAGCAGATAAGATCACATCTTCTTCACAAACACCAGTCATCACACTTTTATTAATAGATGTCTCTTCTTCATCAAACATCAAAATCAAAATCTTCATCAACACAGCTGGCATCATCATCATCATCAGTTTGTTTATATGTAAAAGGTATGAAACATTTAAGCATTTTTCAGGTCTTGACCAATTTTCATACAAAACTAAACAACCCACGATCCAGCATGTCCAGTCCAGACAAGATTACACACAAATCAAGTAATCAAAAAAATTCCATAATCAAATTTTGCATGCAGAGAAAAATACCACTACTCATACAATACTCATATTAAGTTTCTAAAGTACATAATACTGAGCATATGGGATTTTCTTTGACTGAATTGCAATGGAATCATGTCCTTCTTAATATTCCAGCAGACCTGAGGTCTCTCACACTCACTCACACTCACACACACACACACACACACACACACACACACACACACACACACAAACACACACAGACTGTAAGCAGTGGGTCCCTTCATATTACTGTATTTTCTTCCATTCAAATTGCACTAGTTCATCTGGATGCTGCTAATTTAACCGTTAGCACACTGTGTTTGTGTGTGTGTGTGTGTGTGTGTGTGTGTGTGTGTGTGTGTGTGTGTGTGTGTGTGTGTGTGTGTGTGTGACAAAGAGACAGACAGACAGAGAGAGAGAGAGAGAGACAGAGAGAGCGAGAGAGAGAGAGAGAGAAAGAGAGAGAGAGCAATATAATCTTATTCAAAGCCGAATTCCAGCGTGGAATTTAACATCTATAGTAATGCTGCTAGATATCACAGATGACATTTCGCTCTCATTTTCCAGAAATGATGTGTATTCACAATCTTAAAAATAAATTTACTTACAGTTATTGAAGAGAAAGTCAGATATAAGTTCCACATGCGGTATACTAGAGTCAGGAAGAAAACAGGAAGTTAACGTGTGACGGGCACTGAGCATGTCGTCTTTATAACCTTTGTTATAAAGCATAAAGACTGAGCATGTCGTCTATATGTCTTTATGAACATATCGTCTTTATAACCTTTATTTTATTCACTGAAATGGCATTTTAATATTAAAACAGTATCCAAAATGGAGAGACAACTTCACAGCCATTCTTCTGGTGTATGGATTATAGTGTCTTGTCCCGAACTCGGTGAATAATTGCAAAGAAAACCGGTAAGTTTGCGACTGTTTTTATCTAGTTTTATGAGGGTACTCATCAGAAAAATGGAAAAATGGAAATGCAGCTGTGAGGGGGGGGCACAAACCAGTGTCTCTCCCTCACGCCGGTCCCAAGCCCGGATAAATGCAGAGGGTTGCGTCAGGAAGGGCATCCGGCGTAAAACAAATGGCAAATAAACTATGCGAATCACAAGAAAGAACCACATACCGGATCGGTCGAGGTCCGGGTTAACAACGACCGCCATCAGTGCCGTCAACCAACAGGGTGCTGATGGAAATTGGACTACTGTTGGTCGAAGAGGTCGAAGAAGGAGAGGCGGGAGGCGTGTCCGTTGCCAGAGAGAGAAGAGGAAAGGCATGAGTCTAGGACTGAAAGTAGGGACTTTGAATGTTGGAACTATGACAGGAAAAGGTAGAGAGCTGGCTGACATGATGCAGAGGAGGAAGGTGGACATACTGTGTGTTCAGGAGGCCAGGTGGAAAGGTCGCAAGGCTAGAAGCATAGGAGCAGGGTTTAAGCTGTTTTATCATGGTGTGGATGGGAAGAGAAATGGAGTCGGAGTCATCTTGAAGGAGGAGTTTGCCAGGAATGTTCTAGAAGTGAAAAGAGTGTCAGACAGAGTGATGAGTCTCAAGTTAGAAATTAAAGGTGTGATGGTCAATGTTGTTAGTGCTTATGCCCCACAGACAGGATGTGAGCGAGAAGAGAAGGAGAAATTCTGGAGGGAGTTAGATGAAGTGATGCAGAGTACCCCCAGAGGTGAAAGAGTGGTCATTGGGGCAGACTTCAATGGACATGTTGGTGCAGGAAACAGAGGGGACAAGGAAGTGATGGGTAGGTTTGGTATCCAGGACAGGAACGCAGAAGGACAGATGTTGGTAGATTTTGCAAAAAGGATGGCAATGGCTGTGGTGAATACTTTCTTCCAGAAGAGAGAGGAGCATAGGGTGACTTATAAAAGTGGAGGTAGGAGCACACAGGTAGACTACATCTTGTGCAGGCGATGGAATTTAAAGGAAGTCAGTGACTGCAAAGTAGTAACGGGTGAGAGTGTTGCCAAACAGCATAGGATGGTGGTGTGCAGGATGATGCTGATGGTGAGGAAGGTGAAGAAGGCAAAGGCAGAGCAGAAGACAAAGTGGTGGAAGTTGAAAAAGGAAGAGTGTCAGGTTGTCTTCAAGGAGGAGTTGAAACAGGCTTTGGGTGGTCAGGAAGTGCTTCCAGATGACTGGATAACTACAGCTAATGTGATCAGGGAGACAGGTAGGAGAATACTTGGTGTGTCATCTGGAAGGAAAGTAGATAAGGAGACTTGGTGGTGGAAGGAGGAAGTGCAGGAGTGTGTACAAAGGAAGAGATTAGCTAAGAAGAAGTTGGACATTGAGAAAACCGAAGAGAGTAAACAGGAGTACAGGGAGACACAGCGTAAGGCAAAGGTAGCAGTGTCAAAGGCCAAACAGAGCGCGTTTGATGACTTGTATGCTCGGTTGGAAAGTAAGGAGGGAGAAAATGATTTATAGAGGTTGGCATAGCAGAGAAATAGAGATGGGAAGGACGTACAGCAAGTTAGATTGATAAAGGACAGAGAGGGAAATGTATTGACTGATGACAAAAGTGTGCTGGGAAGATGGAAAGAGTACTTTGAAGAGCTGATGAATGTGGAAAATGAGAGAGAAAAAAGAGTAGAAGAGGTGACTGTTGAGGAACAGGAAGTAGCAAAGATTAGTAAGGGTGAAGTGAGGAGGGCATTGAAGAGGATGAAGAATGGAAAGGCAGTTGGTCCTGATGACATACCGGTGGAGGTATGGAAGTGTCGAGGAGAGGTAGCAGTAGATTTTCTGACAAGAACATTTAACAAGGTCTTAGAGAGTGAGAGGATGCCAGAGGAATGGAGGAGAAGTGTGCTGGTGCCCATTTTTAAGAACAAGGGAGACGTGCAGAGTTGTGACAACTACAGAGGGATAAAGTTAATGAGCCATACGATGAAGTTATGGGAAAGAATAGTGGAAGCTAGACTAAGGGTAGAAGTCAGCATTTGTGAACAACAGTTTGGTTTCATGCCAAGAAAGAGCACCACAGATGCAGTGTTTGCCTTGAGGATGTTAATGGAGAAGTACAGAGAAGGTCAGACGGAGCTGCATTGTGCCTTTGTGGATCTGGAGAAAGCATATGACAGGGTGCCGAGAGAAGAACTGTGGTATTGCATGAGGAAGTCTGGAGTGGCAGAGAAGTATGTTAGAGTGGTGCAGGACATGTATGAGAGATGTAAGACAGTGGTGAGGTGTGCTGTCGGTGTGACACAAGAGTTCAAGGTGGTGGTGGGACTGCATCAAGGGTCAGCTCTCAGCCCCTTCTTGTTTGCTATGGTGATGGACAGGCTGACAGACGAGGTTAGACAAGAATCTCCATGGACTATGATGTTTGCAGATGACATTGTGATCTGTAGTGAGAGCAGAGAACAAGTGCAGGGAAATCTAGAGAGGTGGCGGTATGCCCTGGAAAGGAGGGGAATGAAGATTAGACTCAGTAAGACAAATACATGTGCATGAATGACAAGGACCAAAGAGGAACGGTGAGATTACAGGGAGCAGAGATAAGGAAGGTGGAGGATTTTAAGTACTTAGGCTCAACAATCCAGAGCAATGGAGAGTGTGGAAAAGAGGTCAAGAAGCGTATGCAGGCAGGTTGGAATGGTTGGAGAAAAGTGTCCGGTGTGATGTGTGATAGGAGGGTATCGGCAAGAATGAAAGGAAAAGTGTACAAGGCGGTGTTGAGGCCAACGATGTTGTATGGGTTAGAAACAGTGGCCCTGGGGAAAAGACAGGAGGCAGAGTTGGAGGTAGCAGAGATGAAAATGTTGAGGTTCTCTTTGGGAGTAACGAGGATGGATAGGATTAGGAATGAGCACATCAGAGGGACAACACATGTAAGACGTTTTGGAGACAAAGTCAGAGAGACTAGATTGAGATGGTTTGGACATGTACAGAGGAGGTTTAGTGAGTATATTTGTAATAGGATGTTGAGGCTGGAACTACCAGGCAAAGGGCCTAGAGGAAGACCAAAGAGACGATTCATGGATGTGGTGAAGGAGGACATGAAGGTCGTTGGTGTAAGAGAAGAAGATGCAAAGGATAGGGTGAGATGGAGGCAGATGATTCGCTGTGGCGACCCCTGAAGGGAAAAGCCGAAAGGAAAAGAAGAAGAAGACTCATCATAAAAATGGAAATAAAAGAAAGTTTTAGTGAGTTTTAGCCGATTTCACTTCAGCAAGTGATAGTTGAATACTTGTTTTAATGGTTTATGCAAAACTACGAATTTCGTGAAAAATTACCACTTTTACTTTTTTGGCCATTTCTTCTCAAAAGTAGTCCGTGCGAGAAGGGCCTACACTCGGTGGAGCGCCTCACAAATAACAGACTACCGTTAATGGTGTTATGTAATCTGGATACAAAAGGTTACCTTACGCTACAGAAAAAACTCATATAATTAGATTACTGGGACAATTTGTAAAAACCATGATTACGGTTAAGAGATTACATTCTGAAATTATTTAAAACAGGATACATTACGGATATATGCACAGAACAAACACAGTTCAACTATCCAGACAAAATCAGCATTTTGCATCAACTCACAAAAAGAACTTGTCAACCACAGGAGCGTATACAGCTTTTTAGAAAAGAGTTTAAAACCAAGTCCAGATGCTTGTCTCTGAAAATAAATTAATAAATATATGACAAGGAAATGCATGGAACGTGATGTGACAGCTTAAAACAAAGACACGCCTGTAAAACTTATGTTTCTTCAACCTGGTGAATCACATTTAAAAACTGTGTACAGTATCACTTTATCGGCTGTATTCATCACAACAGCTGCTGACACTTTCACTGTGTGAAACATTAAAAATACTTAAAATATAATCATTCAGAGACTCCATATCTAATTTGAAGAAACATCTAAAGGTAAGAAGCTAAACTGCTAATGTTAGCTGAAAGACACTTGCTCACCAGTCCATTGTCACTACTATAAGGGAGACCGAGATTAGAACACATTTTAGGCCGTCTGTAATGACCATAAAATTGATGAGGAAAACTTTCATTAAATGTTTGAGGTTATAATTTTAACAAGATTTATTTACTTTATCAATTAGTTTGTAATGAAATTTCAAAAAGTGAAATAGTATTACCCCTTCTAGGATCGCCACCTTATTGTGGTGGAGGGGTTTGCTTGTCCTAATGATCCTAGGAGCTTTGTTGTTGGGGGCATTATGCCCCTGGTAGGGTCACCCAAGGCAAACATGTCCTAGCTGAAGGTCCAGACGAAGTGCGGTTCAAAAGACTTCTATGGCAAATAATCGGAAACCAAGGACACAGTTTGCCTTGCCCGGATGAGGGTCACCGGGCTCCGCCTGGGGGCGGGGCTCGAAGGCGAATGCCTGGTGTTGGGGTTCTGCCCATGGAGCCCGGCCAGGCCCAGCCCCAAAAAAAAAGACATGGGTCCACCCTCCCATAGACCCACCACCTGTGGGAGGGGCTATAGGGGTTGGGTGCAATGTGACTTTGGTGGCAGCGGAAGGCATGGGTTCTGTCGAACCGATGCTCGGCTACTGACGCTAACTCTTGGGACAAGGAATGTGCCAAAGAGACGATTCATGGATGTGGTGAAGGAGGACATGAAGGTCGTTGGTGTAAGAGAAGAAGATGCAAAGGATAGGGTGAGATGGAGGCAGATGATTCGCTGTGGCGACCCCTGAAGGGAAAAGCCGAAAGGAAAAGAATAAGAAGAAGAGAAGGTCAGAGGGAACTGCATTTATTGCATTACTGCATTACTGCATGCGAGGCTCTTTGGCACAATGCAGCTCCCTCTGACCTTCTCTGTACTTCTCCATTAACATCCTCAAGGCAAACACTGCATCTGTGGTGCTCTTTCTTGGCATGAAACCAAACTGTTGTTCACAAATGCTGACCTCTGCCCTTAGTCTAGCGTCCACTATTCTTTCCCATAACTTCATCGTATGGCTCATCAACTTTATCCCTCTGTAGTTGCCACAACTCTGCACGTCTCCCTTGTTCTTAAAAATGGGCACCAGCACACTTCTCCTCCACTCCTCCAGCATCTGCTCACTCTCTAGAACCTTGTTGAATGTTCTTGTCAGAAAATCTACTGCGACCTCACCTAGACACTTCCATACCTCCACAGGTATATCATCAGGACCAACTGCCTTTCCATTCTTCATCCTCTTCAATGCCCTTCTGACTTCACCCTTACTAATCTTTGCTACATCCTGCTCCTCAATGGTCACCTCTTCTACTCTTTTTTCTCTCTCATTTTCCTCATTTATCAGCTCTTCAAAGTACTCTTTCCATCTTCCCAGCACACTTTTGTCATCAGTCAATACATTTCCCTCTCTGTCCTTTATCAATCTAACTTGCTGTATGTCCTTCACATCTCTATTTCTTTGTGCCAACCTGTATAAATCATTTTCTTCCTCTTTACTTTCCAACCGAGCATACAAGTCATCAAACGCGCTCTGTTTGGCCTTTGATACTGCTACCTTTGCCTTACGCTGTGTCTCCCTGTACTCCTCTTTTCGCTCTTCGGTTTTCTCAATGTCCCACTTCTTCTTAGCTAACCTCTTCCTTTGTACACACTCCTGCACTTCCTCATTCCACCACCAAGTCTCCTTATCTACTTTCCTTCCAGATGACACACCAAGTACTCTCCTACCTGTCTCCCTGATCACATTAGCTGTGGTTGTCCAGCCATTTGGAAGCACTTTCTGGCCACCCAAAGCCTATTTCAACTCCTCTTTGAAGACAACACGACACTCTTCCTTTTTCAACTTATACCACTTTGTGTTCTGCTCTGCCTTTGCCTTCTTCACCTTCCTCACCATCAGCGTCATCCTGCATACCACCATCCTATGCTGTTTGGCAACGCTCTCACCTGCTGCTACTTTGCAGTCACTGACTTCCTCCAAATTACATCGCCTACACAAGATGTAGTCTACCTGTGTGCTCCTACCTCCGCTTTTATAAGTCACCCTATGCTCCTGTTTCTTCTGGAAGAAAGTATTCACTACAGCCATGTCCATCCTTTTTGCAAAATCTATCAACATCTGTCCTTCTGCGTTCCTGTCCTGGATACCAAACCTGCCCATCACTTCCTCGTCCCCTCTGCTGCCTGCACCAACATGTCCATTGAAGTCTGCACCAATGACCACTCTTTCACCTCTGGGGTGCTCTGCATCACTTCATCTAACATACTCCAGAATCTCTCCTTCTCTTCTAGCTCACATCCTGCCTGTGGGGCATAAGCACTAACAACGTTGACCATCACACCTTCAATTTCTAACTTGGGACTCATCACTCTGTCTGACACTCTTTTCACTTCTAGAACATTCCTGACAAACTCCTCCATCAAGATGACTCCTACTCCATTTCTCTTCCCATCCACACCATGATAAAACAGGTTCAACCCTGCTCCTAAGCTTTTAGCTTTGCTACCTTTCCACCTGGTCTCCTGAACACACAGTATGTCCACCTTCCTCCTCTGCATCATGTCAGCCAGCTCTCTACCTTTTCTTTGCATAGTTCCAACATTCAAAGTCCCTACTCTCAGTCCTAGACTCATGCCTTTCCTCTTCTCTCTCTGCCTACGGACACGCCTCCCGCTTCTCCTTCTTCGACGTCTTCGACCTACAGTAGTCCAATTTCCATCAGCACCCTGTTGATTGACAGCACTGATGGCGGTCGTTGTTAACCCGGGCCTCGACCGATCCGGTATGGGGGTAATACTTCTGATTTGCATCATAAAAGTTTGGCATTGGTTTTACATTGGATGCCCTTCCTGACACAACCCTCTGCATTTCTCCGGGCTTGGGACCGGCATAAGGGGGAGAGACACTGGTCAGTGTCTAACCCCCACCCCCGCCTCATGGCTGCAAATATTTGATTTAAAAAAGACCCTTAAAAATAATATTCTACGAATTATGATAGTCTTCGGTTCCTGTTGCACAGACACCCAAATAAGAGCTATGAAAAAAAAGCTCTCCAGCCAAAAGCATCTTCTGTGTTTGCTGACTGGTAAAAAAGTGGAGCGGTAAAAAGCCAATGACGCATATCAATTATAACTTAGGTTGTGCATGAGAAAATAAAGATGCTGAGTAAAAAAATGAGAATTGCTGCAGGTTCCTGGCTCTTTTCTCTGTTTTATGCTTTACAGCCAAGTGCCCTAGACTCACCTCAACTGATAGAACAGTGCCAGGAGGACAGAGGGAGGAGTGGAAGGAAAGCTGTGAGGAGGGGGAGTGTGAGTGTGGCTGAGTGCTTGCAGAGAGCTGTCAAAGGAGCAGTGGAGTATCTGCAGCGGAAAGGTCCCCAAACACACACACACACACACACACACACACACACACACACCCCTTTCAGATGTTGCAGCCTTCAAAGAGACTTATATGGTCACACACAACGGAAGACAGCGCGTGCACGCGCACACACACACACACACACACACACACACACACACACACACACACACACACACACACAAACACACACAAATCTACTGCAGTGGAAGATAACTATCCTCCTGAATGTTCAAACACCACAACGTAAGTTTGTGTGCACATGCACGTCTACGTGAGTGTGCATGTGTGTGTGTGTGTGTGTGTGTGTGTGTGTGTGAGAGAGAGAGAGAGAGAGAGAGAGAGAGAGAGAGAGAGAGAGAGAGAGAGAGAGAGAGAGAGAGAGAAAGTGAGTGAGAGAATGCTGTAGTTATGCAAAGTCAGAACTATTAAATCTTACTCTGTGATGAGAACTAATGATAATACATCAATAAATCCCATATATGCATTATTATTCCTTTAACAATACAGACTACATTTTCAGTGAAAATCCCACTGAAACTGGTTAAACACTGGCACAGAGGTTCTTTAATTTTCCTTCTGAGGTTGGTTACAATACCCCTTTTGATTCTTTTAGTCAGTTTTACTTCACAGTACATCACTTTATTTTAAATTAAGTTCTACCCTTCAGCAACAAAGCATGTTCAATTATACAGCTGGTTTCTGTCTTTAAAGAGTCAACGAGTCTCCCTTTGCGACTTATTAAATCCATTTATATCATATTAGCTCTGATTCATCTGAAATTAATTGAGGGGAAAAACCTTTTCACCCTTTTTAAAAAGCATAGTCTGTTTTCTTTTCTATTTTTTCAAAACTGGATAGCTACTTCATTCCCTCCACTTCCCATATCACATGGACGCTATAATGTTAATGTCAATATAAAGTCACATGATCAAAAGCACCGAAACCATGTTTCTGCATATGGGTTAAAGGTTACTGGGGATAACTGTTTGACCAGTAAAGTCCATGCAGCCAATCATGAAAACAAAAAACTGAGGTGGATAATACAGAGGAAGAAGACAAGCCCATGGATGTAAAAGTCAAAGTAGTGAAGAAGAAAACGTTCAAAGAAGCAGCAGAGAATGATGAAAGGGAAGCATTTCTCATGTCATGTTTACAGCCGGGTTGGTACATTTTTAGCTGCAAACACAAATTGTTATATTGAATGAAATGGCCTTTAAACCTTGACACTAATCAATAACTAAAATGATTAGATGAAAATCTTTCATCTGTGTTCACTATAATCCCATAAATCTCTGACCAATCACTGTATCGCAATCTGCTAGAATATATTAATTCAAATGCTCCTGTGTCTTCCTACTTGTGTGTGGTCTTACTGGGCACAAGCTCTATGGGGGCTACAGTGCACATTTCTCTCTGGCCATACACTTCAGTGTCATGCTGTATTTTCCTGCCATTGCCCCAATAAGAGCATCACTCTACTCCATGCTTAGACATTACAAAGAACATGAAACGCGCTTCCTCTTAGACACGTGAAGCCAGCATCAAAAACTCTTGTTTTGAACATCATAACAAAGAAAGTGCTATCTACCCTTTTCTGCATACAAGTGCTGACAAATGCACATGGTTGGTTAATGTCACTATGACTGACAGGTGGGACATGTGAGAAATCGCCTTAAACTGAGAATAAATAAATAAATGTTGTTCTTGGCTCCCAGGTGTGAATGCATGAAGGATTTATGTTTCAGTTTATTCAAGTGTTTTAATTATGAATTAAGTTTTTGCTGCACAAATATTGTGTAGTCTCTCACTGTCTATGGCATGAGGCATGTAAAAAAAACATTGCTGACCTTTGACAATAGTAGGCTGCAAAGCCGTCAGCATGTTTTCGCCCTGCGATGGCCTGGTGAACTGTCCAGGTTGTACTCTGCCCTCGCCTGGAGTCGGCTGGGATGGGCGCCAGCCTCCCCGTGACCCTAATTAGAATTAAGTAGTTACAGAAAATTAACTGAAGTGAAATAGTGTGTACACACCATGTGTGCTGCAACTTAAACAAATGATCATTATACTCTGCTCACATGCCTGGTGTGATTCCAAGATAATATAAAAAGCCTGTTCTTGGCTGGACTGCTTTGGTCGTCAGGCAAATGTTACGATCACGGAGCACAGAGTCAGCCCTCTTGGACATCATCACGTCTCTAACTCTGGTCATAAACCCCTTCATCTACACTACTGCCGTTTTTTCATAAACACAATAACCTCTGTCTGAAATCCACCTCCACAGGAAGGCCTCTCATAAACACTGCGACCCTGAACAACTCTTTTCAGTGCACTCCATCCACAGCTCCATCCTCACTACATAACTATTGTGAAGGTTTTGACCCGGTGTAATCTTGACTCTTAAAAACTCTGAAGTTCTGCGCAATTCGAGAAAAATAACTGCTTAAGTCCACAGCCTGTAAGTGGCTCATGTGGCCAGAGGCAACTCTCTCATGGCAAGTGATGTGGCTCCAGTCGATGTGATTTGTGGGATCGTGTTAGTCAGGCATAGCTGCTAGCCTGGGGCTGAGGGAAACAAGCTGACAAAGGGACTTCAACAGCTCTGGAGTGGAGCATTTATATTGAACCCAAGGAGGACCACAGTATAAAAACCTGTATAACAAATACAGTGAAAACATGTTTTTAAGCAAACCAACAAATAAAAATGTACAATGCATACAATTATTTAAAATAGCATTATTATTATTATTATTATTATTATTATTATTACTACTACTACTACTAATAATAATAATAATAATAAGAAGAAGAAGAAGAAGAAGAAGAAGAAGAGGGGGAAGAAGAAGAAGAGGAAGAAGAAGAAGAAGAACCTCTCCTTGAATTGCCAACTTTTCTTGATGGAGTGGTTTGTGTCCTAATGATCCTAGGAGCTATGTTGTCGGGGATGCTCCCCGTTTTATATTATATAAAACAAAAAAGGACATGGTTTCCCTTTCAGGGACTTGGGTCACCGCACAGTTCTGGATTCTGTGCATGGAGCACAGCCAAGCCCAGCCCGAAAAGGAGACATGGGCTGCCCTCCCATGGACCCAGCACCTCCCACAGACGATCCCATCTACTGACTCTGACTTTTAGGATATGAAATGTTACCTCTCTGGTGGGGAAGGAGCCTGAGCTGGTGCATGAGGTGGAGACATACCAACCAGATATAGTCAGACTTACAAACCTCAATGCATAGCTTGGGCTCTGGAACCACCCATCTCAACAGGAGCTAGACCTTATTCTATTCTGGAATTGCTTATGGGGAGAGGCAGCGAGCCGGTGGGGGCATCCTTGTAGCACCTCCCCCCCCTTTTTCGGTGCTCACATATTGGGGTTTCCCCCTGGTTAAAAAAAGGGTAGCTTTCCTCAGTCTTTGGGTGAGGAGGGATAGTTCCTGACTGTTGTTTGTGCTTATGCGCCAAAACAGTTCAGAGTACCCACCCTTTTTGGAGTCTTTAATGGGCATGTTTGAGAACGCGCCACATGGGGACTCCCTTGTTAACATGGGAGACTTCCACACCCATGTGGGCAATGACAGTGTGACCTGGAAGGGTGTGATTGGAAGGTATGTTCTCTACAATACGAACTTGAATGGTGTTTCGTTGTTGGACTTCTGAGCTCGTCACGGTTTGTCCATCACAAACACCATATTCGAACATAAGAGTGTCCATAAGTGCAATAGGCACAAGGACACCTTAGCCCGCAACTGGATGATTGACTTTGTGGTCGTGTCAATAGGCTTGCAGCCACATGTTCTGGACACTCGAGTGAAGAGAGGAGCTTAGATGAGAATATTTGGCAGAGTCTCCTATCAGAATCACCTTTAAATCCCATCTCTGACAGAGCTACAGCCACACGAGGGATGTGAAATCCGAATGGGCCATGTTTCATGCCTCCATTATGAAGGTGGCATGCCATAGCTGTGGCCAAAAGGTCATCTGTACCTGTCATGGTTAGTAACCTCCAAGCTTGGTAGTGGACACATGCGGTGAAGGGGGCCGTTCAGCTGAAAAAGGAGGCTTATTGGGTCTTATTTCCCTGTGGGATGCCCAAGAAAGCAGACAGGTACTGGTAGGTCACACATGCTATAGTACAAGCTCTCGCTGATGCAAAATCTTTGGCTTTGGAGAAGTTCGGTGGGCCTGGAAAGCAACTCTCGGTTAGCCTAGAAAAGGTTCTGGACCACTATCCGACACCTCAGGAGGGGGAAGCTGTTCTCTATAAAATACTGTTTACAATGGAAGTGGGGAGCTGCTCACCTCGACTGGGGATGTTGCCGGGAGGTGGAAGGAAGGACCTCCTCAATCCCATCAACACGACGTCTGTGGAGGAGGAAGACCCTGGGGATTTGGGTAGGGGTCCACCCATCACTGGGGCTGAGGTCACCGAGATAGTCAAAAAGCTCCCTGATGGTCGGGCTCTGTGGGTGATTGAAATCTGCCCTGAATATCTTAGGTCTCTGGATGTTGTAAAATTGTCTTGGTTGACACTGCTCTGCAACATCACATGGTCATCAGTGGCCGTACCTCTGGATTGGCAAACCGGGATGGTAGTCCCCCTTTTTAAAAAGCACACTCCTCAGCCTACCTGGGAAAGTCTATGCAGGAGTATGAGAGAATAGGATCCAACCTATGGTTGAACCTTGGACCCAGGAGGAGCAGTATGATTTTTGTCCTGGCTGCAGCACTCATGACCAGCTCTATAAACTCTACAGCAGGGGTGTCAAACTCATGCCACAAAGGGCTGTGTGGCTGAAGGTTTTTCAATCAACCAAGCAGCAGCACTTGACTCATTTAATCAACTGGTTTGAGTCGTCAGGCAGTTGATTTGGTCAATCTGTGTGCTCTGTACAGAGACTGTTGTATCAACTGCCTGAAGACTCAGATCAATTGTTTAAATAAGCCAAGTCAGGTGTGCTGCTGCTTGGTTGAAACAAAAACCTGCAGCCCCATGGTCCTTTGTGGCATGAGTTTGACACCCCTGCTCTACAGGATCCTGGAGGTGGCATGGGAGTTTGCACAATCTATCCACATGTGGTTTATGGCTTTAGCAAAGGCTTTCGACCATGTCTCTCGAGCTATCTTGTGGGGTGTGCTCTGGGAGTATAGTGTACCTGACCCCGTTGCTAGAGGCCATTATACCTCTGTATCAGTATTGGTAACAACAGGTCAAATTCATTTCCAATGAATGGGTGGGAGTCTTCCAGGCTGTCCTTTGTCATAATTTTTATGACCAGAATTGCTCGGTGCAGCTGAGGCGTGAAGGGGTTCTGGTTTGGTGAACATTGGATCTTGGCTCTGCTTTTTGTGGATGACATTATCCTTCTGGCTTCATTAAGCCAGGATCTCCAACTCTCATTGGAGTAATTCGCAGCCAATTGCAAAGCAGCCGGGATGAGAATCAGCCACATCAAGTCCGATGCCATGGTTCTCAGGAAAATGGTGGAATGCACCCTTTGGATCTGGAATGAGGTCATGCCCCAAGTGGAGGAGTCCAAGTCCCTTGAGGACTTGTGCATGAGTGAATGAAGGCTGGAGTGTGTGTGTGTGTGTGTGTGTGGGGGGGGGGGGGGGGTCAACAGGTGGGTCGCTGTAGCCTCTGCTGTAAAAGAGTTAGAGGCACAGCCACCAAAATCAAAATCCCCCCAAACACAGACCATAACAAAAAGGGCATAAAATAACAAGAAATGTAATAAATTGGATAAACAAAACAAAATGAGAAACACGCTACACCACAGTAAATAAAATCACACACAAACATTCTAAATATTAACTTAGGTACTGTACTGGAATAATAATTGGAATATACTTTAATACTACAGTGCTTTACAACAGTTCAGATGATTATTCCTCTTCAGGCACTTCAGAGGAAACTGTCATTTCTTCTGGAGAACGTCTTTTTTCTTCAGGAGAGACATCCAACGTCATTACTTTTTTCTGGCGCTTAGCCAACGTTTCAGTGGCATCATACAGCTTAACTGGTAATTAATAAACACTAAAAAAAGGCTCATTGACAACTTGTGCGCGAATGAAGGAAAATGGGCGTATACATCATCTCAACCAATCAGCAGGAAGGAGGACAACCATTGGCTGAATTTGAATCATGCGACAGTTGCTCGGCAATCCGTGAATATGCAAAGCCGCAAGTGCAAAACAAACTGCGAATAGTCAAGGGCCTAAAGTACTACAATTATTAATATAATATATAATAATTATTATAACAACAATATACAATTATTTAAAAATATTTAATGCATTTTTTATTCATGACAGAAGATGAGTTCCTAGTGCAGACAAGTGCAGAGTCTAAGAGCTGTGTATAAGTGACTGTTGAAAGCCTTGACAGAATACTGTGCAGAAATAAACCAAGCGAATAAAAGGTAAACAACATTTTTGTAGTTTATTTTTACCATGACACTGAGGCAGTGACTCATAATTACTCTGAAACTCTGTGCAGCTAATGGTGTCTGTTTTCTTCAGTTTAGTATACTCATTTAAACACAAAAGTAAACAATGTTCAGTAAAGCTGTTTAGTGGACTCTATGTTTGGGCAGCATAAAAGCTCCGTGTCATCCCAAAATCTTGCCGATTTCCTGTGTAGTATGATGTGGAAGTTGGAGCCAATCCAGACAACTCTGGGTGAAATTGTGGAACATCTGAGCTAAAAGCTCAGTTTTGCTAACAGTGTTCGTTCATTAACAAATGTAGTAACATTGAGACAGTTCAGTTTAGCTTTCAGAGTGCTACCAGCTCTGTGTCTGATGACTTCTATTCACTTTAAAGTAAGACTTTGTGTATTTTTCCATTTTAAAGCATGATAATGATGATTCTGTCTGCTTCCGTGCATTTTGATTCAAGCATTAATCGTATCAACTCAATCGTTCAAAACATATTTACTCAAAATAATGATTTGTGATCCTGAGATAGCGACCCAATCCAATCACAAATGTTACCTTGTAGTATACACTAATTTGTATAATGTTTCATTACATCAAATACAAAAATTAAACCCAACAGTTGTTTGTCAAATAAAACTTTGCTCCAGGCTGCATGACACCATATTTTATAATTGATCGTCTTATAACATCATCCATCTTTATATATTATACACTGTATTATTCAACAGTGATGATTAATTATATTTATGACTTGCTTAATGGATGTGTAAAGAGCATAGGAATTGCATATTATAGTCCTCACATATTTCCTCCTGCAACACAACTTCCTGCTACACAATAAGTATCAGGCATTCAGTACAAAATCTTCTTTGGAAAACAAAAATTTGACAAAATATCTCCAAAACTGAGGCTTTATTTCAGTTGTGTCCTGTCTCAGTGCTCATGCTTGAACGTTTATGACAGAAAGTCTGACATGAACCAAGGCAGCATCTTCCTCACACACTTCCTCTTGCTGCTTGACATTTTAGCTGTTCTGGAATGTCTCAGGAGAACATCTAGACATGTTCTTCGCTTAATTGGACCTTCTGTTCATCTGTTAGAGTCAGCGAACTGGTCAAATATCACTTTCTAATATTTCTAATTCAGAGCAGCTGCATTTAAAATGCAGGGAAATAAAACATGGGTTGTTTTGGGCTTTGACATTATTTTTAATTGGTGATGCTGAGTGTGAAGTGTGTGTGTGTGTGTGTGTGTGTGTGTGTGTGTGTGTGTGTGTGTGTGTGTGTGTGTGTGTGTGCATATGCTACGACAGTGCTGAATTTATAATTCTGTGCACGGGCTGAGGTATGATGATAGATTTCACACCAATTAAAGGATGCATGTTATTTTCAACACCATTGTACTGCGATTGGAATTATCTGTAAATTCTCAGTAGGTGAAGTCAAACACCGTCCTGCTCCTTATCACCATGACAAAAACTGCACTTTTTTTTTCTCTAAAAAACAAGTTTCCTGCTATGTGCAGTTCTGATTGTTTTGGGGTTTTTTTTTTTGTTTGTTTGTTTGTTTGCTTTTTCTGTTTATATATTTTTATACCACACCGAAGGTAAATTTTTGATTCCACATGAAGGCAGTCATAAAGCAAATAATAACAATGTGACAAACCTATTAATGCAGAATAATGTATGCTGGGGTGAGGGGGTCCACTATATAGCTGGAGTATCACTACCAAGTAGAAGTGCATTATTTTCATATAATTATATCATTCCACATATTTCTAAAGATTACACTGCTTATTTTTTTTTAACGAGCAAACATTTACATTTTAATGTCTTCTACTTAGATTTAATATTTTAAAGATAAGAATTACTTTCTGCTTATACAGTATGCTATAAATGCAATAAACTGCACTTCTCTCAAAAGCTCAGTCTCTTCTTTCTCTCCCCTCTCTCTCTTTCACTCATTCCATTTTCTCGCTACTCATTCTCTCGCTCTCTCTCTCTCTCTCTCTCTATCTCTCACACACACACACGCACACACACAGACAGACACACACAGACACACACACCCTTCATCCACCCCTGCTTCTCAGTGTCTTTTTATCTATTCTCATTCTCGCTGTGCTTTATCTTTTTCACTATTCCTTCTTTTTCTCGCTCGTCTTGCTCTCCTTCCTTACCTTCTCTCTATTATGCAGTGTCTTCTTTTTCTCCCTTTCTCCTCCTCTGTTCTCTTATCCTTTCCATCACTGAATCTCTAAGTTGAACGAAAAATCTTTACAGGCTCTTATGAAGCACTCACATGCAAGAATCCTTCGCGAGATGTAAAATAAACATCTTCACAGCTATCATTTGATTTACTTTACTCAGCCAAGGGATGGACATTTTGAAACAAAAATGCTGAGGACTAATTGACCAGGACTGTGTGTACCCCCTACCCAACCCTTTCCTTGTGTATGTCAACTTTACATTTAGAGTTTGCATTGAGTTTTCATTTCTCCATATTTTCATGTATTAAAGTTCCACGCATACATTTTGGGAGCTGCAGAAGTCTTTGGTGTTGCATATTTCTCGTGTTCTCACAGAAGAATATCTTACATCCCTTCCTTTAAACATTTTACTGGTGCCTAGAAACTCTTCTTTTCCTTTCGGCTGTTCCCTTCAGGGGTCGCCACAGCGAATCATCTGCCTCCATCTCACCCTATCCTCTGCATCTTCTTCTCTTACACCAACTGCCTTCATGTCCTCCTTCACCACATCCATGAACTGTCTCCTTGGTCTTCCTCTAGGCCTTCTGCCTGGTAGTTCCAACCTCAGCATAGAAACACATTCTCCTTCTGGTTTTTTTGTTTGTTTGTTTGTTTGTTTTTTTTTATGCTTTTAGGTGCAATAGATTGCCACCTTTTGGCAACATTAACACATTACTTACAAATAAACACCTGATAAAAACAAACAAATACACAGATCCCTTGCTACGTCGCACTTCAATTCATGCGGCTTCAGTGCATCAGGAAGCCATGGGTTTGAATCCCGGTAAGACTTCCACAGTGCTAAGACCCCTGGGCAGGTCTTAACCACAAGTCTTCCTCTGTTAAATTGGCAGTATAAATGGGTACCAATAAAAGATATACTGTGAAGGTAACTTGTGCTGAACTGTCGTCTCTTCCAGGAGAAGTTGAACTCCTAGTCGATTCATGCTATCTTATGAGCCACTAGGCTCAGGTGTAAAAAGCTCAACAGATTTACCTTAAAATATTTAAAAATCCTGGTAAAGTCTGTTGGGTTTTTACACCTGAGCCTAGCGGCTCATCAGGCTGGTGCTTATCCCTGGTTTCTGTAGTGTGAAGCGACCAGGAGTTCAACTCCTTCTGGATGGGACGCTAGTCCATCGCAGGTTTCCTTCCCAGTATATTTCTACTGGTACCCATTTATACTGATGGGTGAACAGAGGCACACTTGTGGTTGAGACTTTGCCCAGGGGTATTAGCACAGTGAGGGTTGCAGTGGGATTCGAACACACAACCTCCCAATCATGAGCCCCGCACACTAACCACTACACCACCAGCCCCACGATTTCTATATTTTTTTTTATATCTGCAATTATCAAAGTAGTGTTATGTGTTTTCATTTCATAGTTATGATTGAAATTTTGAAATTTACAAAAGCTTGTATGGTGGGTGACATGCATAAAATGTACCATATATATATATATATATATATATATATATATATATATATATATATATATATATATATATATATATATATATATATATATATATATATATATATATATATATATATATATATATATATATATAAAGGTTCTTCTTCTTTTCGTTTCGGCTGTTCCCTTTTTTTTTGACAAGGGTCGCCACAGTGAATCGCGCATGTTTGATTTGGCATAGTTTTTTTTTTTTTTTTTTTTTTTTTTTTAACGTCGGCTGTCCTTCCTTGTTCATCTTTAAATTGTAGGTGTTAACATTTATGGAAATTAAAACAGTCTCCAGTGTTGAATTTGCATTTCTTGGTTCCTTGGAATCATGACACATTTTATCAAAATAAAAAAGAGGCTACAAAACATTTACTTTTTTTATTTTCAATGTAAATGTAAGCTAAATAATAATCACCATGTATTATAAATTATACTCATATAATAAGCTTGTTGGTAAGAGTATCCCTGCTTTATATTTGGTCACATCACAACTCACTCCCACTAACTAATTTTCTATTACAGTATGTCCACACCCCCAAGTGCTTCATTTCCATAGAGACCATAAAACATGATGCTATAACAGATTTAAACTACATGCTCATTTATATAACTAACAACACATTTCTGAGAATAACTTTGGAAATGATGAAATGTTTCAATTAACAAGTTAAAGTAAAATGTTTTGTATTAGTCACAAGACCGCAAGAAAATCAAGATCAACTAGGGAAACGACAGGAATCTGAACTGGGATGAATATACTAAATATCTTTAAAATTGGCACAGAGAGAGGGGGTGGACAGGAGAGGGGGTGGACAGGAAAGAGAGAGAGAGAGAGAGAGAGAGAGAGAGAGAGAGAGAGAGAGAGAGAGAGAGAGAGAGAGAGAATCACCATTCTAATAATAACCACCTCATACCGGAAATATCCTTGCACACATGCACACTCATAATGACTATACACACATATACTCTGACAAAAATACTAGTACACCTTCCTATACTATCACTCTCTTACAAACTGTAGTACACACTCTTACACACGCCATCACACTTTCTCACAAACACTTGTACAGTACACCCTTATACACACACTAGTACACCCTCTTACATCCATTATCACCCAAACACTGGTACAGACTTACACACACTACCTCACTTGGACATGTTCACCTTCACACAAAGCATGATCAATTGTGTGAGAGATTGTAATTGTGTATCTAAGAATATGTACTAGAGTTCATGTGAATGTGCGATAGTGTGTTTACAGGGATGAGAGTGGGTTGTGATGAAAAAAATCTGAAAAATTAGCCTGGGGTCTGGGGGCTCAATGATTTTAGAAATTTTTTACCCTAAAACCCATTAATTTTAACATCAAAATTTTACAAATTTTGTTGAAATACCATCTCCTGTTTGCTTACAAAGTTGACACTTATACAAAAGTAGAAGTCTCTTTCATGTACGTACATACATTACTTAAACTTTCGTTTGATAAAATATCAACTCGTCGTCTTCCTTTCGGCTTTTTCCCTTTTCTCAGGAGTCACCACAGCGAATCATCTGATTCGCACGTTTGATTTGGCAGAGGTTTTTACGTCGGATGCCCTTCCTGTCACAACCCCTTTAGCAAGGGACAGAAACACGCTGACGACTTTGCAGCTACTCTTTACGAAAGTCAGCAATGGTTCTTTCACCATAGACAGTGAGAGACATGGCCCGCCTTTGATAACCCAGTTAGCCGCACTGGGGGGGAGGACAGTGACAACCTTGTGGAGAGTGGGACTCGAACCCCCAACCTTTGGATCAGTGATCCAGCGCCCTATACCACTAGACCACCACTGCCCCCTGATAAAAGATCAACTACACCTATGTAAAGGAAACACTGACGTAGGCCTTTTGTGATGTGGTTTATACATACATTCCAGGTGAGCACCAAGCTGATACTTCAAATTTGCTGCTCTAAATACAAACTAAGGCAACACGTTCACTGCTATTACTTTAAAATAATGGTTTATCACTAGTATTTATATAAAATGTGCAAATTTGATAGCTGTAAATTCTTACCTCATACCTGTACAAGTGAAGTCCCAAAGAGACTTGCCAGCGGCATCAAGCTTTTTCACGAAATCAGACACAAGTACAGATAATGGTTCCTGCTTACTGCTTCTCACTGGTGACACCGTCCCCTTTCTATCCAACCAGTATCATCGAAACTTGTTTTTCAGATCCGTACTTGAGAAACCTTATTTTCGTCACAAGTCTTGATAACATTCGGCATTTTGATTGATACTAAACTACATACACGGGTACTGCTGCAGTAACTTTTTTCGCTCTTTATAGTTCCACACGTGCAAAGAACCAATCATGTAGCACGGGAAGGTGGTTTAAGAAAGTGAATACGGATCAGTTGTCATTCAGCAAATGCTGCTACAGGGGCCAATCACAACACATGAGACATTGGTCATACACCAAATGCAAACTAACGGCAAGCTAAAGTCTCATGAGAAAGTACGATATTCAAAATGGATGCCTACAAATCTGTGAATTATAAGCTTTACTCGAGTACTGAGTCAGCTGGCGGCGAGTCAGTCCGGCCACCCAGAAATAATACCAGACCCTACCCTACCCTCATAAAATTTTCTCAATGGATTTGCAAGAAGATAAAAAAAGGTCAATTTTGACTGAAAAAAAAAAAAAAAAAAATGGACGCAAAAACAAACAAAAACAAACACAAAACAACTCAAAACCAATCATCAAAACAAGTAACATTTTTGTGAGGTGCGCATCCGAGTGCATGCACACACATCTGCATGCGTGCATCTGTATGTGTGTGTATTTATATTTTATTTACATCATAGCCATTATTTTTTTATGTTTAATTGTTATTATAAGCATTTATTGCATTGAATATGTATTTATTGATATTCTATACACATAGACATGTACGTATACGTCAGTCAGGGGAGGTTGGGGGGGGGTGATCCTATGTGGAATTCGGTGGCTATAAGGGGATCTCGGTCCCAATTAACCATGGAAAGTGAGGGAGCCGTGTATATGTATGTGTATGATGCTATGAGTGAAAGCAAGAATGATTTATAGCCTACACAACCTCTTATACAGGCACACAAATGTGAATGTGCATGCAGATACACACACACACACACACACACACACACTCCAGTGTGTGGTTTCGTCTTGCTTCAATGCTTTTAAAAGGGTTTTTTTTTGTTGTTGTTGTTGTTGTTGTTGTTGAGGCTTCAGTATGGCTAAAATAAGAAAATGGCACAATTACATAAGATACTTTCTTTTTCCTTTCCTCTTCTCATCTTTGGTTTTTGTCCCACATCTGCCATTCTACTGTAGGAAGCTTCAACCCAAGGCTCCTCCACTCTTTTCTATTTTCTCTGAAGCCTACAAATGGCACAGAAGCTCACAATCTACAAGTATCTCTAAACACAGAGTGAGAAAGGTAGAAATAAGCCAGGTAAAGGGGAATTTCTTTTATTTATTTTTTGAAAAAGTGAACATGTGGAAATGAAAATCTGGAAAATGAGTGAAGTGAATCCTATTAGACTACTATAAAGTGTTATGTCTATGTTGGGGGACTTTGAATTTGGCAGCTAACTTTGTTTTCTCCCCAGCAGTGCAAGCTCCGGCTGAGGGGTGTGGCTGACCTACTCACACCTGATTCCACTCCACAAATCTACTCCCTATAAAGACAAGCTGCACATTCACCTCTGTGCCAGACGATTGTCCCGTATCACACAGGCGATACTCTGTGTTTCTCTCTGGCCCCTGGTTATAGCTGTGCTTAGCCAGTTTTCCAGGCCTCAGTCACCAGTGTTTATTGTTTGTTATTTTCCCTCTGTCACCACCAATGTTTGTGTTTGTCTCCGGTCTCCTGTGCTGCCCTTGAGTAAAATTAAGAATTCCTATTCCTATTGTACACCGGCTCCTGCAGTTCTGGGTCCGGCTGAAAGTTCAAACCACAACAGAATCTTCTGGCCAACATGGACCCAGCAGAGACAGAGCACCTCAAGCAGACATTGTCCAGCCAGGGACTCCTGTTGGGCCAACACGATACTACCTAAATCTAGTATTGGATAACCTGCAACGATTGGCCACCAGCGTGGCTCAGCTCGGCGAAAGGATGGGATCCACTGCCACCCGGATTCCTCCCACCGACCCTCCACCTTCCATGCCAGAAGCCGCACCAGCCATGCTCGCCATACCCCATGAGCCGCACATCCCCACACCAGCGAGGTATTCAGGTACGGTAGGTATATGTGCTCAGTTCCTCCACCAGTGCTTGCTCGTCTTCATTTAACAGCCGCTCACATATGCTATGGACCAAACTAAGACTGCGTTCATTATGAGCTTACTATTGTGAGTTTGCCAGTTCATTATGAGCTAGCCTTAGAAAGCGGCTGGAATGACTCTGCGCTCAAGGGGGTCTTTTTAAAAGGTCTGACCGATAGACTCAAAGATGAGCTAGCAGCATGGGATGAGACAGCTACTCTTGAGGATTTGATTTCTCTAGCTATAAGATTGTACAATAGGTTGAGAGAGACTGGGAAAGATCCCGGGAAGAGCATCCCTCCTTTCATTGTCCCACCTCCAAGCAGCCCCGCTATTTCCATCACCACCCCTCCCACCTCATCCCAAACCTCCTTGGACTCCTTTCTACCGGACCGAGGGGACCACCATGAGCCAACATCAGGAGAAAGACAATGGCGACTGACCAACTGCCTCTGCATCTACTGTGCCGAGAAGGGCCATTACCTTGTCCCGTGTCCAGCAGTGCTGGGTTTGCCAGCAAAAAGAGGTGTGGTGGTGAGCCAATCCTCTTCAATTCCCCGCAAATGCCTTCAGATAAAATGTAGCTACACTCCACAAGACAAACCCTGCCAGTTAAAGTTTTCATTGACTCAGGTTCCAATGACAACTTTATTGACTTGGACCTGGTTAAACTCCATCATCTCCAAAAATACAAACTCAAAACCCCTCAAGAGGTAGTAGCCATAGACGGCCGACTCATTGATTGCGTTACGCACAAAACGGCGCCTGTCAAGCTCAGCCTATTGGTCATCCACCATGAATATATTGAACTGTTCCTCATTTCGGCCCCTCTCACTCCAGTTGTCTTGGGGTGGCCATGGTTACAAACCCATAATCCCCATATAGACTGGGCCATGCTCACAATACGCAATTGAAATGACTAATGCCACCAACACTGCTTACTGGCTGCCATTACTCCCCAAGATTCCCATACCCCTGTCACCCCGAAGAAGATCAATTTGACTGGCGTCCCTCGGGAGTATCATGACCTAAAAGAGATGTTCAGTAAAGATCAAGCCCTTTTGCTGCCACCGCACCGGCCGAGTCCAAATTTTATGTAATTATCTTGAACGGTTTCTGAGATAGAGCCTGTTCTGTTATCCTCGCTTCAAGCCCCTGTCTTGGACATCATTTGGAGCACTGTTGGGAAGACTATGAAGCAAGAATTATTATTTTCTACAAACAATTAATGCTATTTCTCAGTCATTTCTAAAACCTAGTTCTGCATTATGGAGTTTCAGGCCTCTCAGGTAATAGGTTTGGTAGTAAAAGCCATTTCAAACTGCATTTTCATTTTTTTTTTTCAAATTATGGTAAGACTAAATTGGTAAAGATGGCATTTTTAGACACACCATTTTCAAAAGTAGATCTACAAAGCCCAGTTATGCAATTTTCTAAGATAATGGGAAAGAAAAAACCAAGCTATTTTTTGGAGGCCATTTCGTTACCTACTTTGTTGGGGTTATATGCTACCGATTTTTATAGAGCCGGAAATCTTCTTGGGGATATTTATAAATATGAAGTTTTTAAAAAATGACGAAATATACCCCTGATAAACCGAGTATGGCTGGAAAGCTGGAGATTCACTAATGAATACGGTAATGGTTTAGACCACGTGCGTCATATCAGCGTGACACGCAAGCCGATTTCGTGGACGATACCTTGCAACCGGGGCGCAGTGCACTTGAGATCTCATCAAAACAAAGGCGCTCTAATCAAGGTTGGTGAAAAATCAGCACAAACGCAGTCTAAAATTGAACATGGCTGAATTTGGTACCACTGGAACAGTAATGAAATGAACTTTTTACACAATTAAATTTATTCAGCATTATTTGATTACAAGGGCTGCATTTACAGGTTGAAGTTTGATTATTTTCAGCTGTCAGGCTTAGCTGTGTCACAATTCCTGAGTGAATCACGTGACAGTGCCGGTACCTAATATAATCTCTCAAAGCCTGAGAGGGAGGCTACAGAAAGATACATCACTGACTCGCTGGCAGCAGGCCTTATCCGGCCCTCATCATTTCCGGTAGGCGCAGGGTTTTTCTTCGTCGAAAAGAAGGACAAAACTCTGAGACCCTGCATCGATTACACAAGACTCAATAGCATCACAGTAAAAAACAAATACCTTCTCCCTCTCATTGACTCGGTCTTCACTCTTCTCCATGACGCCACCATCTTCTCAAACTTAGACTTAAGAAATGCTTACCATCTACTTGACTCAGGAGTTGAATGGAAAACCACTTTGAACACACACCTGAGGCACTTGGAATACCTGGTGATGCCTTTTGGTTTGACTAAAGCCTCTGCAGTTTTCCCAGCATTAGTCAATAACGTTCTCAGAGATATGCTGAACTGATTCGTGTTTGTTTACCTAGACGACATCCTGATCTTCTCCAAGGATCACAATGAGCATGTTCACCACGTAAGAACAGTCCTTAAACGACTCCGAGAGAATAATTACAGTAGGCCCTCGACATTTGCGGGGGGTTTGGTTCCGAGCCCTCCCGCGAATCGATATAATCTGCGAGTTCTGTACCCGGAAGTAAAACCCCATGTATCACGTCACATGCACGAATGGGCAGCTGGAAGTAAAATACTATGTATCTATTACATGCGTTAAAATATGCTTCTTAAACACATTCTATAGCCAGTCTTACTCATTAATACAGTATTGATGTAGTAAAATATAGTAACGATTAAGAAAAACTTTTCAATTTTTACTCTTATTTTTATTGATGATAAAATATAAACATTATATAGCATATACTGTTGTAAAGCACTCGTTTTAAAGTATTTTTCAATTATTATTCCAGTACAGTACCTAAATTAATTCTGAGAATGTTTGTGCGTGAGATTTTATGTTCTGTAGCATGTTTAACAAATGATACCAAAAGGATAAACTTTATTACGCTTCTTGTCCTTTTACATTGAACTTGGAGTGACGTCTCCAAGATGGTGCTGTCGAGAGGGCAACGTTGCGGAGTTCTCAGAGTCAAATTGTTTCTTTGTTCGTTTTAATTTGTTTTATTTGTTTGTTCATGTTTTTCACTATGCTCGTCTATGATCGGTCGACCCTACTACTGAAAATGTTCAGTCCCTGCGAAACAAGATGGACAAACTTCATGCTCATATTGCAGCGCAGAGGGATCTACAGGACTGTGTTTCTGTGAAACATGGCTCGAGGAGAGTACACCCGATAAGGCGATTATACCAGCCGGCTACACGGCCTTCATCCCCTGCAATCCCAAGCGCCGGAGTCGTCGTTCGGCCCCTTCCCGCCTGGGCTTATTGCTAGCTGGGGTGTGGCTCGCATTGAGTTGCCTACCATAGCATATTAGCTCTGCTAATTGTGTATTAACTCTGATTAGTTATACACGCCTGAAGATACTTTGCAAAACATGAACAAACATAACAACAAATAAAACAAATTAAAACAAACAAAGAAACAATTTGACGCTTAGAACTCCGCGACATCGCCCTCTGGGCAGTGCCATCTTGGAGACGTCACTCCGACTTCAATGTAAAAGGACATGAAGAGTACTGTAATAAAGTTTATCCTTTTGGTATCGTTTTGTAAACATGCTACAGAACATAAAATCTCACGCATAAACATAAACTTAGGTACTGTACTGGAATAATAATTGAAAAAGATTTTAATACAACAGTTCAGAGAAAACCGTTGTTTCTCAGGAGAAAGTCTTATTTCTTCAAAAGAGACATACAGCGTTTTCTATCACTTGCCAGAGAAGACGCGGAGCGTTTGAATGGTATAGAGCTTAACTGGTAATTGAATCACGCACAAAAAAAAGACGCTCATTGACAACTTCTGCGTGAATGAGGAAAAGGGGTGGGACATCAGCTCAACCAATCAGGAGAAAGGAGGACAGCCATTGGCTGAATTTGAATCACGTGCCGGTTGCTCGGCAGTCAGCGAATACTGAAACCGTGGGTGCAAACCCGCGAATAATCAAGGGCATACTGTATATGTCAAAGCTGAGAAATGTGAGTTTCGTGTATACACAGTTTCCATTCTAGGTTACATCATGGAAAGGGGGCAGTTAAAACTGTATCCGGAGAAGGTGAAAGTGGTGACCGAGTGGACAGGTCCAGTGACATGCAAACAGCTACAGAGGTTTCTGGGGTTTGTGAACTTCTACAGGAGTTTACGACGGGACTATAGCCGCCTAGCAGCCCCCATCATGCAGCGAACATCACTCAAGACACCCTTCAAATGGTTCCCTAGTGCTCAGATGGCGTTTGACAGACTGAAAACCAGATTCATCAGCGCACATGTACTGATCCACCCAGAACCCACACTGCAGTTCATGGTGGAGGTGGACGCCTCAGATTCGGGAGTGGGGGCTGTCCTCTCCCAGCGCTCCCCTGCAGACCGTAAATGTGCATTCTTCTCTCGTCGCCTGACTCCAGCAGAACGAAATGACGACGTGGGAACCTGTGAGCTGCTGGCAGTGGTCTGGTCCTGGTGCTCCAAGAGTGGTGGCACTGGTTGGATGGAGCTTCCTACCCCTTCATTGGCTGGATGGACCGCAAAAATCTGTCCTACCTCCGTTCGGCTAAGAGGTTGAACTCCCGGCAGGCACAACCATCCTTGTCCTTGAAATACCAAACCAAACCCTCTCTCCCGGCAGTACTCCCCAGGGGAAAACACCACCTCCTGTGTGCTCAGAGCTGCTGGGTGGGAGATGGAACGCCTGGTCCAGGACATCCAGCAGGGGGAACCAGAGCCGGAAGGGTGTCCCCAGAAATGATTATATATTCCTCCGCCTGCTCGAACTCCAATGCTCCAGTGGGGACATGAGTCCAAATTGGCCTGCCACCTCAAGGTTCACCAGACCCTTTTCCTCCTTCAACAATGCTTCTGGTGGCCAACCATAGCAGCCAACACCAGGGAATTCGTCGCAGCCTGTGCCATCATAATCGGGCTAATAATTTACAGTGGGGGCACAGTGGATTATTAAATATGATGCATTATGTTATTTCAGTATATACACTACACTCAAACATATGCAAAAATCCCAATAAAACAAACAAACAAACAACAACAACAACAAAAAAAAAAATCACAGTTCATTTGGACTGTATTTACCGAACCATAAGGCGCAACAACAATGAACGATGACTGGCCGAACTCTGCCCACCTATAAAATGCACGGGATTATAAGGCGCATTAAGCAAGACAAAAGTCAGAGAAGTCAAACTTGATTCAACTCTCACAAAAACTCTCATCATTGTTCAGTTGTAAGACATAAAATAATACACCACAATAACTCTCAACACTGTTCAGTTGTAACAATATAATATACATATATATGGCTCTCAGAGGATTAGATTTTAAAATATGTCTTCTTTTTAGCTCTCTTAGTCAAAAAAGTTCTCGACCCCTGATATAAAACAATAAACCCACTTTCAGTTCATTCCTCTTCCTCAAAACTATCAAATTCTTCATCTTCAGTGTCTGAGTTTAACAGTTGCATGAGTTGGACATAAAGCCCAGATCCCTCTATTTGTTTATCTATTCATCTATCTATTTATTATTTTTTATTATTATATTATAATATTTTATTATCTATTATTCCCTCGCGCATGGAGTCAGATCAATAGAGACGGAGATTAGAAGTCTTCCGGGTCATGGCATAAACTTCTCTCAGCCACGCCCCCTTAAAGAGTCAGCGTCACCACAGTAACAAACATGGCGGCACCCATTTGCAGCGTGAGTATTGTGTTCATTATAGAACCAAGGTCATTACTCTTAACGAGTTTCTTCACTGATGTCAATGTAAATGACGTACAAACGCGCATGGATGGTATTGGTTCAAACATTTGACAGCGATGTCTTCATTTTTGTATGTAAAAAAGAGAGCAACAATTATCCTTAGGTGGATTATTTATGAAAAATGAACATTTACAGGTGCAACAATTTTTCAAATTGGCATGCCCACTTTCAACATGGCCTTCCCCATGACAATTAGTGATGTGTTGTTTCTATTGTGTGGCATATCTGGGGGATTTGGGGATGTTTTTGATATGCCCCAACATAAGGTATATCTGTGCATTGATGATACTGTTCAGGCAGTGGTGCAAACGGCTATATCTGTCTGTTGGGTTGGACTTAAGGGTATAATGTGTAACATTTTGAATGATTTTTTAACAGAAACTGTAAGTTTTTGATCATATTATAGTTTGGATTTTGCTAATATGAGGTGGAATCAAAAAGTTTTGGGACTCTTCCTGAGGTAAATAGACAGAGCAAGCCACAGTCATGTGTGTGCAGTGCACCAAACCAACCGCACTGTCAACTTGTGCATTCATGATTTTACTGTGGCCCAGCGAGCAAGCACCCTATTCTTTCAAACTCAGGTAATTGGCAACTCAGACCCTTGAAATGCTTCAGCAAGCCTTTGGCAATGAAACAATGAGGCGGGCGAGGTGCTTTGACTGGCATGATTGCTTTATTGCTGTAGGTGTCTTGAAGCAATTCAAGGGGCATCTTTACCAATCACCACAGCTTGCTAATTACGCAAACTGCATATGCAGATTTAAAAACCAGCACAGATATCAATTTTATACGGTATACTGATTCATGAGATTTACTCTTCGACTGCAATTTGATCATTCGCTACAGAAACAGTCCTGGAACTTTTTGATCACACCTTGTCTAATCTAACCAAGTGATTTAACCCTCACGACTACTGTGATCTGCTTTTAGAAATAAGATACCCAACATTTTTTTTTTTTTATATTAAATTCAATTAAGCAGCTAAGAAACTGAACCTGATATAGCCATGAAAACATTCAGTAATAATCTTGCACAGATTTATATAATAACCATATTCTGCTAATATATGTGTAATGTAATTATATATAAAGTTATATAACATATAATAGGAATTAAAGTGTGCATATTACAGACCACTGCATTGTCCTCTGGGAAATGTACACGTTTCCTGTCGATAAAACTCCTCCACTCGCCAGATACTGACTGACACTGCAGACCTGCTTCATCAGTTTAAATGTCCCTAATAATTCGTAAGCTGGCATTTATGCTAGATTCTGTTTCACTAAGAGTCATAAATCGACTACTGAAAATGCCAGAGAGTCCAGACATACCAATCCATGCCGGCACTATCCTATTCACCCAGAGCACTGTGAGTGTTCGCAATTAGACCCATTCCATCAGTAAATTAAAAAAAAAATGAGCAGGATAAACCGTCAAAAACTAAACATGTTAGGTAAGAAAAGTATCAGGTGTATATAAAGGGCATTGATCAGGATGTGTTTTGAAAAACTGAACTTTCTGCAGAGCAAAAGGATCAATAAGACCAGGAGCAAATCTAATCCCCTATGGGACTGGAATATATTGATCAAAAATATATTGAACATCAGAGAAAATGCTTACTGGCAAAAACAGTTTTCTTAAGTTCTCAAGATACCAATGCTAAACAGACTAAAGTGTAATATAAGACCAAATTCTATGCTTTCAAAAGATGCTTCATGAATTAAATAAAAACAGTCCAATCTATTTATTCATTGCTCAAAGAAAGTGATGAGCAAAATAAGAAGAGTGGCATTAAATGAAATTAAATTTTTTGTTTGACTTGGCACAAAAGGTTCCAGTCACTGATTGAAGATGAAGAAACAACGCTTTAATTGGCACTCGAAACACCAGTATAAATCTGTCCCCCTCAATTAGAACCAATTATTTAGCACGGGCACGCTTGCATTCTGCAGCTGATTTCCCACATCATTGTTGCTATATTCATTACCTCTCGGGCATGACTCAACTTAATTAAAGAAAAAGAACTGGAATAATTGCAGATGTTGTCGTACATCTTAGCAATGTGAGGTCTATTTCTCATTTGTGCTACAGAAGAAGGAGTAGAGCTCCAGATGGCCCACACCCAAAGGCCTATTTTTCACTAATAATGGCTTCCAAGGCTTTAAATTCAAGCTCAGTAAAACCATTTTCCCTGTCTACAAAAAAGCAACTGTACAGGTGTGCACCATTCCCCTATATTAAATAATTAGGGTAAAAAACTTTGGTTTAATATCATTTTCATAGGCGGCACGGTGATGTCGTGGTTAACACGTCCCTCTCACAGCAAGGCATGGGTTCGATTCGTAGCTTTCTGTGTGGAGTTTGCATGTTCTCGCTGTGCTTGTGTGGGTTTCCTTTGGGTACTCCAGTTTCCACCTACAGTTCAAAAACATGCCCAGTAGACTAAGTGGCTGTTCCAAATCACCCCGAGGAGCGAGTGTGAATGGTTCTGCGAGTGTTGACCCTGTGATGGCCTGGCGAGCTGTCCAGGGTGTACGACATCATCGCCTATAGTCACCCTCCCTGCACCGTAATTAGGATTAAGCAGTTCATCAAATGAATGAATGAATGAATGAATGAAAAGATTAACCATTTCCCCGTTATTTGAACTGTAGGAATTCACACAGGAAAGGATTACAATGCAACATTTTTTCAAATACTCTGTACTTCATATGATGATTTTCATCAGTCCTGGGTTCCAATAGCTGAAAGACTGAAAAGATGAAGACATACACTGAAATGTACTTTATCCATGCCCAAGTGTCATAATTAATTTCAAATCTCACTGTGGCTCATGAAGAAGGGATGGGTTAAAAAAATGACCTGATGGAGCTCTGAGGTCAAAGCTTCCTCTGGAACAATGGGAAAGCGTCAGGTAACACAAACTCAGTTTTTCCATGAGGACAGTTTGATAGAACCCTGAAAATAATTGCAAACTATTACTTCTGAATGTAATTATACGGGGGAAAATGTTCTATTGCCATTTTTTTTTTCCTGCTGGAGACGGAATGTAAAATTAACACAGTTAGTTTCGTCCAGTTGAAAGTTTAAGGCATTCATTTTAATGGGTCACTGAAATCTGCATGAGCGGCTTTAATGACACTGTTAGAGGCATAATTGCTCTTTCCCCCACTGCTCTGTGAGGAGGAATTGAGTCGTAAAACTGTCCTTTGTTTTAGTTCTAAATACACTAAACATGGGATGATTGAAAACTGTTCCAATGTTCAATCCATATGCAACAACACTGTGTGGGACTGATAAAGGCTTCAGTCATAATAACGTTATTACTTACAATGATGTTACAGTATAACCTTTGCCTCAAACTCATTGTGCTTTTATGCATCAGCTTTAAACTTGTAACCTAGCACGAGCACTTTACTCCGTCCTCGCACTAGCGCTCGGCTCAAATCTGACCGGTATTATTTAAGAGTATGGCTTTGCTCATGGAACCACAAATTGGGTTTTGCAAACCTTGTCTAAATTTTCAAGATTAATAAAACAAGATCTAAATCATTCTATTAGAAGTCAAAAGCTATCTCTCAAAATGGCACACAGGGTTTATGGCCCAACTTTGTCTACATCAGTGGTCTCCAACCTTTTTTTGCACCAGGGACCAGTTTCATGTATGAAAATGTTTCCATGGACCGGCTAGAGTCTTCTTCGTAGTCTTGTTTTGGTGGCTGTCACCGCAGAAAACCCCGCCTCACAAAGATATGTGGTTGATGAAACGGAAGACGGGCGTTCAGTGCTTCTGTGGCAATGTCCAAAAACAGTTGTTTTTCAAAATAAGATTCGAAAGCTCTAATAAAAATCTATAATTTGCACCATGAAACATTTTGTTTGCGGACCGGTATCAAATGAGCCACGAACCGGTACCAGTCCACGGACCATGGTGCAGACCGTTGGTCTACATTATAATTGGCAGGTTTTTCTGTGCTCAATAATGTTTATGAGTTTCAGTGCTCAACTACACAAAGTTTTTTTGTAAAGCACATCATTTTGGGACATATGAATGCAGAACAGATTGAAATTTGTTCAGTCTCTTAGATGTATTCCGTGTCATGCAAAGTACTAAATTCCAGTCCAAAGTGAGATTTACAGGATGTTTTAGTACAACGAAACATACAAATACTAGTTTTCCATTAGCGAAGCTGAACTCAAACAATAACTGGCAGGTTCAGATGTGCACAAACCATCATCCATGTGCACCGTCTAAACGCAAGTTTGATTGTAAATTGAGTGTAAATCAATCCTAAATTATATGTTTCCCAAAGCGATATAAAAATTCAGTTGCCAGTTATAACTACCAGTGCCATTCTTTCATTTGGTCAACTGCTTTATGCTACCATGGACACTGGGAGTGAGGAGTACACTTTGAACAGACCAACACACACAATCATAGGGGCAATTTGCATCAGCCACCAGTTAGCCTAATGTGCATAAACTTTGAACTGCGTGAGAACAGTTCCTTGAGGAAAGTCACACAAGCACAGGAAGAACATACAAATTAAACACCAAAACACCCTTTCTGGCCTGAGACTCAAACCGAGGACTATATTTCCATAAATGAAAAGGGCTAACCATTAAATCACCATGCTGGCCCTATAGCTATTAGTAACAAAACCAAACACATTGTCACACAGAGTGACATATTTCAGTCTCAACAACCAATCGGGAAGATCATCAAACACCAACAAAAACATTGTCACGTAGAGACTCAGGAAAATAAAGAAATTGGCTTTTTGAGCTTTACCTAAATGATATGACTGTACTGTGATGAAAATACATAAATGTTTTTTCACATTAAAATAAAGATGTGTTTTTTCTTTAAAATACTTTCAAAGAAAAGCTTTAAACCTTAAGACCAAAACAAGTTTGCATTTCTATTATCTCACCTATACGCCAGCAATTTGTCCATCCATAACACTCTGCCCTGCTGTAAATGCCACAAACACACCATCTAAGCTGTCTGATTTACAGAGGAACAAACAAAATCAAATCCAATGAAGACCAATCTGGACAATTCAGAGCAAGCAAGTCAGCAACAAGTAAGGAGGGTTGCAAAAGCAAGAGCATTAAGGCAAATAGAGATATGTGGAAAGCACAGAAAGATGAAATTTCCTTTCTGCTTTTTCCCTTTTTCAGGGTTCGCCACAGCGAATGATTTGCACGTTTGATTTGGCATAAGTTTTTACGTCGGATGCCCTTCCCGACAACCCTTTAGCAAGGGACAGAAACACGCTGACGGCTTTGCAGACTACTCTTTACGAAAGTCAGCAATGGTTCATTTACATGCCTCTCACCATAGACAGTGAGAGACGTGGCCCGCCTTTGATAACCCAGTTAGCTGCACGGGGTGGGGGTGGGGGGTTGTAGTGGGGACTCGAACCCCCAACCTTAGGATCAGTAGTCTAGCACCCTATACCACTAGACCACCACTGCCCCTAGTGGAAAGCACAGAAAGTTTATTTTAATTGATTTACTCATGATTTAGCTGTGCATGCATTTAACTAAATAGAATACAACTAAAACAATGTTATGTGTCTTTACACGTCTGTTCTCTCTTTGAATGAAGTCCCTTGGTGATGTATTATAGTCAATGGGTTCTCATACCACTGCTATTCAGATGAGTCTCACCTTGTTCTCGCTTGTCCTCCCTCAGACACTGATGTTTGTGCCCAGATCTCTAAATGTCTGGCAAGTATCTCATATGTTTTATATATACGTAGATTCTGTATGTATAATTGTACACATAGAAATATTTGTAATTTGCTTAAATTTTCTTTATTGAGACTTTATCTCACTCCTGCTTCTATGGAGCAACTGTGCACACACAATTTCCTCTGAGATCAATAAAGTCTTCTTCTTCTTTTCCTTTCAGCTTTTCCCTTCAGGGGTCGCCACAGCGAATCATCAGCCTCCATCTCACCCTATCCTTTGCATCTTCTTCTCTTACACCAACGACCTTCATGTCCTCCTTCACTACATCCATGATTCGTCTCTTTGGTCTTCCTCTAGGCCTTCTGCCTGGTAGTCCCAGCCTCAGCATCCTATTACCAATATACTCACTATCCCTCCTCTGTACATGTCCAAACCATCTCAATCTAGCCTCTCTGACTTTGTCTCCAAAACATCTTACATGTGCTGTTCCTCTGATGTATTCATTCCTGATCCTATCCATCCTCGTTACTCCCAAAGAGAACCTCAACATTTTCATCTCTGCTACCTCCAGCTCTGCCTCCTGTCTTTTCCCCAGGGCTACTGTGTCTAAACCATACAATATCGTTGTCCCCAAAACACAGTCTTGTACACTTTTCCTTTCATTCTTGCCGATACCCTCCTATCACACATCACACCGGACACTTTTCTCCAACCATTCCAACCTGCCTGCACACGCTTCTTGACCTCTTTTCCACACTCTCCATTGCTCTGGATTGTTGAACCTAAGTACTTAAAATCCTCCACCTTTCTTATCTCTGCTCCCTGTAATCTCACTGTTCCTCTTGGGTCCTTGTCATTCATGCACATGTATTCTGTTTTACTGAAGCTAATCTTCATTCCCCTCCTTTCCAGGGCATACCTCCACCTCTCTAGATTTTCCTGCACTTGTTCTCTGCTCTTACTACAGATCACAATGTCATCTGCAAACATCATAGTCCATGGAGAATCTTGTCTAACCTCGTCTGTCAGCCTGTCCATCACCATAGCAAACAAGAAGGGGCTGAGAACTGACCCTTGATGCAGTCCCACCTCCACCTTGAACTCTTCTGTCACACCGACAGCACACCTCAACACTGTCTTACATCTCTCATACATGTCCTGCACCACTCTAACATACTTCTCTGCCACTCCAGACTTCCTCATACAATACTCTCGGCACCTTGTCATATGCTTTCTCCAGATCCACAAAGGCACAATGCAGCTCCCTCTGACCTTCTCTGTACTTCTCCATTAACATCCTCAAGGCAAACACTGCATCTGTGGTGCTCTTTCTTGGCATGAAACCAAACTGTTGTTCACAAATGCTGACCTCTGCCCTTAGTCTAGCTTCCACTATTCTTTCCCATAACTTCATCGTATGGCTCATCAACTTTATCCCTCTGTAGTTGCCACAACTCTGCAAGTCTCCCTTGTTCTTAAAAATGGGCACCAGCACACTTCTCCTCCATTCCTCTGGCATCCTCTCACTCTCCAAGACCTTGTTAAATGTTCTTCCTCATTCCACCACCAAGTCTCCTTATCTACTTTCCTTCCAGAGGACACACCAAGTACTCTCCTACCTGTCTCCCTGATCACATTAGCTGTAGTTGTCCAGTCATCTGGAAGCACTTTGTGACCACCCAAAGCCTGTTTCAACTCCTCCTTGAAGACAACCCGACACTCTTCCTTTTTCAACTTCCACCACTTTGTCTTCTGCTCTGCCTTTGCCTTCTTCACCTTCCTCACCATCAGCATCATCCTGCACACCACCATCCTATGCTGTTTGGCAACACTCTCACCCGCTACTACTTTGCAGTCACTGACTTCCTTTAAATTACATCGCCTGCACAAGATGTAGTCTACCTGTGTGCACCTACCTCCACTTTTATAAGTCACCTTATGCTCCTCTCTCTTCTGGAAGAAAGTATTCACCACAGCCATTTCCATCCTTTTTGCAAAATCTACCAACATCTGTCCTTCTGCGTTCCTGTCCTGGATACCAAACCTACCCATCACTTCCTCGTCCCCTCTGTTTCCTGCACCAACATGTCCATTGAAGTCTGCCCCAATGACCACTCTTTTACCTCTGGGGGTACTGCATTACTTCATCTAACTCCCTCCAGAATCTCTCCTTCTCTTCTCGCTCACATCATGTCTGTGGGGCATAAGCACTAACAACATTGACCATCACACCTTCAATTTCTAACTTGAGACTCATCACTCTGTCTGACACGCTTTTCACTTCTAGAACATTCCTAACAAACTCCTCCTTCAAGATGACTCCGACTCCATTTCTCTTCCCATCTACACCATGATAAAACAGCTTAAACCCTGCTCCTATGCTTCTAGCCTTGTTACCTTTCCACCTGGTCTCCTGAACACACAATATGTCCACCTTCCTCCTCTTCATCATGTCAGCCAGCTCTCTACCTTTTCCTGCCATAGTTCCAACATTCAAAGTCCCTACTTTCAGTCCTAGACTCATGCCTTTCCTCTTCTCTCTCTGGCAACGGACACGCCTCCCGCCTCTCCTTCTTCGACGTCTTCAACCAACAGTAGTCCAATTTCCATCAGCACCCTGTTGGTTGACGGCACTGATGATGGTCGTTGTTAACCCAGGCCTCGACCGATCTGGTATGTCATTTTTTCTTGTGATTCGCATAGTTTATTTGGCATTTGTTTTACGCCGGATGCCCTTCCTGACACAACCCTCTGCATTTATCTGGGCTTGGGACCGGCGTGAGGGAGAGACACTGGTTTGTGCCCCCCCTTCACGGCTGCATTCTCTGAGATCAATAAAGTATAGAGTAGTTTTAGTATCTCAAGATAGTCATAGTTTACTTGTGGATGAATAAATGGGCAGCATGTTGAGGCACAGTAAAAGCAAGGTCCCGGGTTCAACGTTGGAAAGATCAGTTTTGTGTGACGTTTGCATGCTCTCCTCATGCTGGCATGGGTATGATTATATCTGCAGTATGTTTTGGTACAGAGTGTACTACACCTTTGCCTAATGTTGGCTGAGATAGATTGCAGCCTTCCTCTGACCCGAATAGGACTAAGCCGTTCAGCAAACGAGTGAGTGAATAAATAAACAACAACAAAATAGCATTTCTATTCTGTAACTGCTAAAAGCATATTCCTTAACGTAAGGAAAAAGCATTAAAAATTGATTGTCGTTTTATATTCTTCTCTGTGTACATAACGTCCCTTAATAAGTGCTGTATTTCTTCTTTGTCTGATGCCAGGGCCCAGGGGTCATTGATCATTACTATCTACAGGAATATATTTTCCGATTAAAATACAAACAACAATAGCTTTAAAAGTTGTACATGCTCATTTAGCTTTGAATATGTGAATATGGCGGCAACTTTGAACAATCACTGAATAGAATGTCATCACTACAGGTTAATTGGTACGAGTCTTAAGTCATACACCCAATCTATGGCTTTGAGATCATGGATTTTTGTAGTCTTTATCCTGAACAAAATACACAGCCCTCCATATTTATTGGTACTCCTGATTAAGATGCGTTCTTTAGCTTCTAATAAAGAGTTTGTTTTTTTTCCACAATGAAAATGACAAAAAGAGGAGAATCCAACCATGGATTCAAGTGCAAAAAAATCCGACCTGAAGAAATAATTCTTGTGCATCAGATTATGTGTCCACAATTATTAGAACCCATGATGTTAATACTTTGTTCAACCTCTTTTGCCAACAATACAGCACCTAATCTTCTACTATAATATTTCACAAGATGGGAGAGTACAGAACAAGGGATCTTGGACCATTCCTCTCTGCACAGTCTCTCCAAATCATCCAGCAACCTGGTCCTTTCTCTGCACTCTCCTCTTCAGCTCACTGCACAATTTTTCAATGAGCTTGAGATCTTGGGACTGAGGTGGCAAAAGGAGGAGCTTGATTCTGTTTCTGGTGAACCATTCCTGTGTAGATTTGGCCACATGTTTAGGGTCCTTATCTTGCTGATAGACCCAGTGACAAACCATCTGCAGTTTTCAGGCAGAGGTCACTAGATTTTGATTTAAAATGGCTTGGTATTTCAAAACGTTCATGATACCATGCACCCGAACAAGGTTTCCAGGGCCTCAGAAAGAGAAACAGGCCCACAGCATCACCGATCCTCTCCTATACTTCACAGTGGGTAAGAGGTGCTTTTCTTCGTGCTTATCTTTTGTGCTCCAACACACCCACTTAGTGTTAGTTGTCAAAAAGCTCTATCCTGGTCTCACCTGACCAAAGCAGACAATCCCATGTGAAGTTCCAGTACTGCTTAGCAAACTCCAGATATTTGTATTTATGACTGTTTGTGAGAAAACATGCCCTGCGAGGGTCTGGCGATCTGTCCAAGGTGTACCCTGCCTCGCCTGGAGTCAGCTGGGATGGGCGCCAGCCTCCCTACGACCCTAATTAAGATTAAGCAGTTACAGAAAATGAATGAATGAGTGAGTGAGGAAAGGGTTTTGTTCCATGTATGCCTCCCAAAGATCTTGTTGGCATGTAGGTAGCACCTGATGGTTGTTTTGGAGACTTTTTAAAGAATGCTTCCATTTGTTGCAATTCTCTAACAGTGAGCTTTTCAGAACTTTTTATTTCTCTTACCATCCGCCTCACTTTGTGTGGTGGGAAAATAACTTTTCGCCCTTGCCCAGGCTTGTTTACCACTCTTCCAGTTGTTTTAAATTTCTTCATGATTCCTCTTATGGTAGATATGGGCAGGTGCAGGCAAGGGGCTATTTTCTCCTAGCCATTGTCTGACTTGAGAAGGTCAACACACATCTGCCTTACTTGAATGATGTGTTCCTTTGTCTTTCCTATTTTGAAGAGTGGATAAGAGAAATGGCCTTTGTATTACATCATATTTATACCCCAGAGAAACAGGAAGTGATCAATTACTAATTTAATGTTCCGAGATCGACCTTGAAAACTACTATAGAAATAACAAAGACTTCAATTACATTTATTTCCGAGGAATTGTTAGGGGTCCAATAATTGTGGAACAGGTGATTTCATTTTATTGTAAAATACTTATTTGTTACTAAGGATTTTTTTCTGTTAAAATTCACTTGAGTTGAAGGTTATATTTTTCTCCAATTCTCAGTGTTGAGAATATGCTTGTGCAATAAACATTTTAACCAAGGGTGCCATTAATTATAGAGGGCAATGTAGTTTGTTTATTTCTTACTTGTATTACTATACTTTCTGGACTATAAGTCACACTTTTTCATACTTTGGCTGAAGGTGTGACTTATACTCCAGAATGACTTATATGTGGAATTATTACATATGATTCTGTTCGTCATAAGACATAATTTCACATGTTGGTTATTTTTACACTCACAACCAGTCTATAAAGTTGCTTCATTCTTTTCTTTTATTGTTTAGTAATTTATACTATTTATGTATCTATTTATTTATTTACTTATATAATATATATGTATGTGTGTATGTTTGTACTTGTATCTATTTTTGCACCCCCTACTGATAGTACCTCAAGAGCCTGTAACAGTGAATTTCTCCATTGTGAGATTAATAAAGCTGTATCTTATCTTATCTTATCTTAACCACAAGAGGACACTCTAGGCTTGGGTACTCTCACTAAAGAAATTTCACCAAAAAGAAAATCCTATTCTGCGGATTACAAGCTGCAAGTAGTGAAATATGCAGCAGAAAATGGTATTTAAGTAGCAGAAAGAAAGTTTGGCGTGAACGAGAATCTTGTGAGGGACTGGAAAAAAGCGGAGATTACTATTAATGCAATGAGGAAAACAAAAAAAAAAGCTAATCGTGGGTTAAAAGCTAGATGGCTACAGCTAGAGGAACAAGCTCACACATGGGTGCTTGAGCAAAGTGCTGCAGGGAGAAGCTTGTCAACAGTGAAGTTACGTCTCCACGACCAGGTAGGGAAATTATCACATAATTCTGTTCATCATAATAACAAACATAATTTCACATGTTTATTTTTACACTCACAACCGCAAGAAGGCTGAAAATAAAGGCTGAAAAGAATAGGGCAGAAAAGCGGAAATTATCATTACTGCAATGAAGAAAACAACCAAAAAGAAGCTAATTCTGGGCTAAAAGCTAATCGCGTACTAAAAGCTAGATGGCCACAGCTAGAGGAATGAGTTCGCACATGGGAGCTTGAGCAATGTGCCTCAGGGAGAGGCTTGTCAACAGTGCAGTTGCCTCTCTACCTCTAGGTAGTTGTCAAGGAGATGAATATAAATGACTTTGCATGAGGACTTTCTTGGTGTTACTGCTTCAGGCAACCCAAACGCCTGTATCAAAGCGAGGGCCACAACATTACAAATATGCCAGCAAATTTCCAAGCCGAGGTCGACAATTTCCATGAGTTTGCGACTTATAGTCCAGCACGACTTATCTTTATTATGCATTTTTTGACCAATTCGACTTGTACTCCGGAGCGACGTATGGTCTGGAAAATAAGGTGCAGACACTCCCCGACTTACGTTCATCCGTTTTACGTTTTTTCGGTTTTACATCCCCCCCCCCCCCCAAAAAAAAAAAAAAAAAAAAAAAGTCAAATTTTGAGTTTAGACGTACCTACGTAGTACGCTGACGTAATGATAATGACGCAATGACGCTCCGTCCATTGTTTACAAAAGACAGACTGAGTGCCCCTCCTTCCCAGTTCATATATATATATATATATTATATATATATATATATATATATATATATATATATATATATATATATTATAAAGTTATATAGCGTGTTACCCTTGTGTTAAAACGTAGTCTCTGTGATCTGTGTTTACACTGTTTTGTGGACTTTTGTAACCCTAAGCAAATATGGATGGTCAGAAGCATAAGCCAACTAGCATGGGTGTAAGTCTCATACACAGAGATGAATTAACTATCTGCTCGGATCGGCGCGATCTACCATGCATACTCAGTTTAAGCAAAGAGAGTTGTAAAATGAATGAAAATCCGAATCCAGGAAAGAGCTCTCCGCTCTGCTGGCTCCACATCAGTGCAGGCTGTGTTCTAAACAAGTTCAATGGCACCCTTGCGCACTTGTAAGACCGGAAGTCCATATAACCCACAGCAAATACACTACTTTCGCAAGTACACTACTTTCGGTATTGAGCACTTCACATATTATAAGCTTGATTGGCTGTTTTAAGCTTCATGTAACGTGATTCGGTATAAATAAGTGACTTTAATAAGTGAAATTAATGTTGATATTATTTGATATATGTGATATTATTTTACAATTTTATGTTTATAATAATTGATTTAGGGTTGTTTTATGAGATACAGTAATGGTATTTATGGATGTATAGTATAGTATGAGCGTCATATGTCACACGTCATTTGGAACCAATTAAAAATGTAAGTCAGTGAGTGTCTGTATTTGAGTTGTTGCAGTGGCAGCTGCAGCTGGCACTCAGTGTAAAAAAAAAAAAAAAAAAAAAAAAAAAATCGGAAGAAGGAAATGAAGGGTCTATCAGAGGCCCTGACTGCCAAGTTGTTTCCAATATTTTTTTCACACCTGATACTGGTCATTACCTTTATAACTTTCCAATATTCTCAGCAATGCACAAATCTAAATGTATTCTATTACCACATGGCATCAACAGGCATTAGTGGAATAACAGAAAAGTCTTCTGTTGTGGTGAGCACTCTCTTTGGCTCTGAGACTCTATAGAGATGCAAATGGACCATTCATTGTGTCTGTCATGCTGACCTGTCTGAGCTGTTCAGCTGCAAATTATCTTGTCTTCTGTGCACTGGAGGTCTAAGCATGCAAAATGGGAAGTGATGCCCAAGGTGAGCCAGTTGAGCAATTAAGCCAGGAGAGAGTTGAGAGACCTGGAAACCCACCCACACAAAATGTGTCACTCATAAATAAGTGTTTAAGTAAAGGGAAATCAGTAAGGGTGACTCCATCCGATTCATGGGTGTAATAGGAACCTCAGTCATTTGCAGAAGGAGAAACTCGCAAACTGTATTAAGTCAGTGCATATGCAGTCAGTGGTCTTTTTTTTTTTTTTTTTTTAATTTAAAGGTAAAATAACTTATTTGAAGGGCTTTGTATGGCAACATGGGGTTAAATTGCATTGGGTTTAATTGTTTGCCCATGGGTTTTTGGTTTTGAGCTTGGGTACAAGGGGAAATAGGTGCATATTGTAATACAATAATAAATGCAGCCATGAGGCGGCGGGGCACTAACCAGTGTCTCTCCCCCTTATGCCGGTTCCAAGCCCGGAGAAATGCAGAGGGTTGTGTCAGGAAGGGCATCTGACGTAAAACCAATGCCAAACTTTTATGATGGAAATCAGAAGTATTACCCCCATACCGGATCGGTCGAGGCCCGGGTGAACAACGACCGCCATCAGTGTTGTCAATCAACAGGGTACTGATGGAAATTGGACTACTGTTGGTCGAAGACGTCGAAGAAGGAGAGGTGGGAGGCGTGTCCGTAGGCAGAGAGAGAAGAGGAAAGGCATGAGTCTAGGACTGAGAGTAGGGACTTTGAATGTTGGAACTATGCAAAGAAAAGGTAGAGAGCTGGCTGACATGATGCAGAGGAGGAAGGTGGACATACTGTGTGTTCAGGAGACCAGGTGGAAAGGTAGCAAGGCTAGAAGCTTAGGAGCAGGGTTTAAGCTGTTTTATCATGGTGTGGATGGGAAGGGAAATGGAGTAGGAGTCATCTTGAAGGAGGAGTTTGTGCAGGTTGGCACAGCAGAGAAATAGAGATGGGAAGGACGTGCAGCAAGTTCGATTGATAAAGGACATAGAGGGAAATGTATTGACTGATGACAGAAGTGTGCTGGGAAGATGGAAAGAGTACTTTGAAGTGCTGATGAATGAGGAAAATGAGTGAGAAAAAAAAGAGTAGAAGAGGTGACCATTGAGGAGCAGGATGTAGCAAAGATCAGTAAGGGTGAAGTGAGAAGGGCATTGAAGAGGATGAAGAATGGAAAGGCAGTTGGTCCTGATGATATACCTGTGGAGGTATGGAAGTGTCTAGGAGAGGTAGGAGTAGATTTTCTGACAAGAACATTCAACAAGGTCCTAGAGAGTGAGCAGATGCCAGAGGAGTGGAGGAGAAGTGTGCTGGTGCCCATTTTTTAAGAACAAGGGAGAAGTGCAGAGTTGTGGCAACTACAGAGGGATAAAGTTAATGAGCCATACGATGAAGTTATGGGAAAGAATAGTGGAAGCTAGACTAAGGGCAGAGGTCAGCATTAGTGAACAACAGTTTGGTTTTATGCCAAGAAAGAGCACCACAGATGCAATGTTTGCTTTGAGAATGTTAATAGAGAAGTACAGAGAAGGTCAGAGGGAACTGCATTGTGCCTTTGTGGATCTGGAAAAAGCACATGACAGGGTGCCAAGAGAAGAACTGTGGTATTGTATGAGGAAGTCTGGAGTGGCAGAGAAGTATGTTAGAGTGGTGCAGGACATGTATGAGAGATGTAAGACAGTGGTGAGGTATGCTGTCGGTGTGACCGACGAATTCAAGGTGGAGGTGGGACTGCATCAAGGGTCAGCTCTGAGCTCCTTCTTGTTTGCTATGGTGATGGACAGGCTGACAGGGAGCAGCCGAAAGTAAAAGAAGAAGAAGAATTGTAATACAATGATAAAGTATTATTATCATGTACACTTTGAACAGGCTCCTCCATAAAACTTTTGTACTCTTCGTGGAATGAGGTTGACTTGCCAACATTTGATTGTTTCTTTCAGAAAGATAAAGACAAGTGTCTTGCTTTGGACAACTTTAGCACCACATGGCTCCTTTTGGTCACGTTTTGGTGGAGGTATTGGAATCATTGGTGTTTGTGAGTCCACTCAGCCGCTTGTTTGTTTGTCTATTTGTGAATTTGTCCGTGAACAAATTCTGATTTTTTTTCCGCATCTAATTGATTATTAGTGGTGGCCTGTTGGTATAGTGTGCTGGATCACTGATGCTCAGGTTGGGGGTTCGAGTCCCCCCCCCAGTGCAGGTAACTGGGTTATCAAAGGCCAGCCATGTCGCCCACTGTCTATGGTGAGAGGCATGTAAAAGAACCATTGCTGACTTTCGTAAAAAGAGTAGGCTGCAAAGCCGTCAGCGTGTTTCTGTCCCTTGCTGAAGGGTTGTGTCAGGAAGGGCAACTGACGTTAAAACCTATGCCAAATCAGACGTGCGAATCATTCGCTGTGGCGACCCCTGATAAAGGGACAAAGCCAAAAGGATATCTCAGCATGAACTTCCTTATCACAAGACAGTTGCCAACAATGGAAAGCAAAGGTAAGTATGTGTTTTCAGCGAGGCACGTTATAGCGGCCAATACAGTGAATGCATATTCAGGGGTGGCATAACACTTGGTGCAAAGTAAAGCTCAGTGACACCCATTATTGGGTAGTGAAGTGTGGACTGTGCTTTGAATCTGATGGACTTGCTAAAGCTTCCTGCCCTTTCCTAATATTTTTGAAAGGAACGTCTTACACCAGCACATGATGTCAGAGCAGCTGTTTTGCACCCAGGTATGAATTCTCTGGAAAGCAATACTGGACTGATGAACACAATCCTTCTAAAATATATATCCCCATATAGTGATAATGATGAGTGGTGTCTAATAAGTAAGCTCCAAAATCTCTAAATCTCCAGGTCATGTGGGTTGAGCATATGCAACATTAACTCATACTAAATAAGTTAATTCGCAATAGATTTTCTTTATGGGCTTTTTGGAGTAATAGCGATTCCAGGGTAAACTTGAAGACAGCCTTTCACTCATGTCAAAGTTTTTCAGTTTTAACGACCTTCTACAAATAATAAGGAAGCTGTCAAGAAACTGTACTAGCACAAAGTGTTCTTTTCTAACCTCAAGGTCGAGTAAAAACCTAAACCCATATAGAAATATGACTTTTTCGGTGATCCAATGGAAAGCCCCATTCCTACTACATCAGACATTGGTTGGAGAAAGTCGTAACTTGTACCAGGTACAGTAGTTAGTAAGCAGTAGAAATGGATAAGGATGTGCTATAGTCTCCATGGTGACACACCATGGCCCCTGCTTTGCTGATACACTGGGCTGGTGCTTAATTTTTATTGTCTCTGCACTCACCTGTGCACCCGTTATTAGTTAAGTTATAATATCTCTCATTTCTCCTTGTGTGTTCTCATGACTGTATTGTCTACTAGTTCTGTATTTAAGCCAGTCTGACTGTTTAATTGTTGTACGTTCACCATTGTGCGCTCTTGTGTTTGCTTTCTCACCTGTCTGTCTACAGTTATTTATTGTCAGTATACAGGTATGGCCCAGTCTTGCGCACATATTTATCTAAACTGAAGTCCTTGATGGTGTGCCTTTTGTTGGCATCTGTGGTCCAGCAAGTTTTTACCTTTTTGCTTTAAAAAGGCTGTTTCTGTTTGTATGATTGTTACAAGACTGTGGAGAGGTCTCATGTCTGTCTCTACTATGTGCCCTTTGTTTTGGTCCACAAAGAAATGAAATCTTTCTTCTCCAGTGCTTGCGTTGGCTAATTCAGAAACAATGGCACATGCAAGTGGAGGACACAGTTGAACTTTAGAAGTGTTTTTTTTTTTTTTTTTTAATATAGTGACAAACATGTTTGAATAAGGGTGTAGTAATGAAGGCATTGGTGTAGTATTAACATGACTAAAGCCTTGTAGTAACTTCAGTGACATAAAATAAGTACAGTGGAGACTTGTTGAACGAAGATGTGGACACAATAAAACTTGCAGAATGAATAAAAAAGTGTGTGGTGCAGTATTTATAAGGGCCGGACAGACATAGTAATAATGTAGTAAGCAAGTGGTGTGATCTGATTGGTGTCTGTCTTCCTTTCGGCTTTTTCCCTTTTTTTTTACTCAGGAGTCACCACAGCGAATCATCTGATTCGCATATTTGATTCGGCAGAGGTTTTTACGTCGGATGCCCTTCCTGTCACAATCCTTTTAGCAAGGGACAGAAATACGCTGACGACTTTGCAGCCTACTCTTTACGAAAGTCAGCAATGGTTCTTTTACATGCCTCTCACCATAGAAAGTGAGAGACATGGCCCGCCTTTGATAACCCAGTTAGCCGCACCTGGGGGGGACAGTGACAACCTTGTGGGGAGTGGGATTCAAACCCCCAACCTTTGGATCAGCGATCCAGCGCCCTATACCACTAGACCAGATTGGTGCTTGGAAGAATATAGAAAGAATGTTTTGGAAGCGGTGTGTGTATGCTTATGCATTTAGTAAGAAATGAATGGGAACTTGAACGTGTGGATATAGTAAAGCAGCAGCATGCTGCACATTTTTTCCATTTTCACAACACCCAACGAGTTCATCCAAATTTTAAGGGTGCCGTGTGCTCTTCTTGATGAGACTCTCTGAGATCAAGTCAGAATTAGACAGAATATCACATTTAATTAAAATATAATGAGTCCATTTTAAGTTGTGAAACGAGGTTAATTTTGTTGTAAAAAGGCATTTCCTTCAGTGTAGCATTTGATTTTCTGGCACAAAAAATATGCATAATGAGTTACTTTAAATATTCCCAGTGATTTAGTTAGAGGTTTTCTGATTTGTTGCGTACCTCGAGAGTCTTGTCTGAAAACTTTAGTTAAAGGCTAAATTAATGTTTGCTATTCTTTTGTTCAATAATACAATCAAAGGAAAGAACAATTAAAAATTCACTTGAGAAAAAAATTCCACTTAACCGAGGCATAGACTTTCATGAGAAAACAAATCCACGTATAACTGTGAGGTCATCCACTGACCGGCGTCGTAATAATTACCATCATGAGCTCCCTCAACCCCCACTATGCCCCATCAAACCCCACCCCAATCACATTCCTGTTTGTAGGAAAATGGATATGGGGAAATATTCATTATTTTATTGAAGTGATAGTTGATCAAATATCTCATGATGCTTCTCAAGGACTATAAAAAAATTGATTCATATTTGGTAGTCACTCTAATGGTAGCCACTCTAATGCTGAAAATAATTGATTCAAGAGAATAAAGGAGAAAACAAAACATTGCTACTAGTTACAGTTTTATGTTAATGACCAAGAGTTTGATTTTGTGTCCTTAATAGAGAGATGTTGTTCAAGCTTGTGACATGATCACAGACATTGACTTTGTGTTTGGAATGTAAATGCAATCGTAGATGAAGTACAAAATGCTTTACTGATCTACATTATACATGCTGAATGCACACACACACACACACACACACACACACACACACACACACACACACACACACACACACACACACATACACTGCATAAAGAAAATTGAATGCTTATTTTTTTCATCATATTGGCTTGTTTATTTGCTCCATCTCTCTTGCACTGTATATTCATTGGCAATTTTTTAAGCTTCATGGGACACAATACTGTTGACAGATTCATTTAGCACATAAAAAAAAATCCTTCCACAATAAGCATCAGTCAAGAAGATGTGGAAGTGCAGTGGAAAAAACCCACAAGATTGAAGAAAATAAGATTAATTTAGTATGTATAATTTAGATTAAACAGGAACAAGCTCATTGATTTTTCATTCATAATACTCGCTTTCGAACTTCATAATGTGCTCTTAGACGGATGAGAGACATTAAATGAAACTGAACTGGTATTACAAAGCGTCTCACTATGTTAAATCACTGTCACCAGCTCAATACCCATGCAGGTTTTATTACTTTTTTGTAGTTGCTTGATAGTATACTGAACTGCCATAACATTAACACCTCTTGACTGGGCTGCATCTAGAACCCAGAAACAGCCAGCTGCAATATACTGTATTCTTACATGTTTCTCTTTTAGCCAGCATTCTG